>CM050322.1:81490458-81757458 GCA_027475135.1 Bactrocera correcta | reverse complement strand
AGAGCTGAGCATTCAATGAAAATTATGCTCAGAAATATACATTGCTATTACAAACGTATGCTGCCCTTTTGCTTATATTTTTATACGTTTACATGCAATCATATCAATTGATATGAATATCCTTTTGCGAATTTTTCTGAATTCATTGATAATATTGTAATGAAATTATGCTATTTTCAATGTAATATTTGTAGTTAACGTGCAAATAAAAGCTACGTTTTAAATATTTCTTATCTTTAATAATATAATATAATTTCATATACATGTACATGTATATGCTATATACATACATACATATATGATATATTATCGTAATATCCTAAAAACATAATATATTGCAATAATAATATATGTAAATTACACCTCTTATCATTTAAAACTTTCATACGCATCTATCCTGCAGATATGTATGCAAGTGCATATGAATTTCAAATCAAGATATTATCATTTATCAGTAATATAAAAAGCGCGCGAGTTACATATATAAATAAGTAAGCAACAAACAGTAAAACTGATAAATTTGCTGAATTTCTTAATGAAATAAGTGACACAACCGGAAATCACTAAAACTGTAATATGATACCATTTTCTTTGCTGTCGAAAGAATTAAATTAAAAGATACAAAACGAAATCATTTTATTAACAATATTTCCGAGAATCTGTTAAGTTATGAGGTTATTACTTTAGTCAGCATTTAAGTAAACAAATGTAATGAGTATAATAAGTATTTTCTGATTTGTAAGCAATAATTCATTGCAATAGTAACTTGAACGATTATAATTAATAAAATGAAAAGTTAGTCTGAATCAAATATCCAAACCAACTGGTTTAATTTCTCTAGGTTAAACTCGGTACTGACTTTTTTAAAAACGCTCGAACGCGACGAAGATATAAAATTCGCGCTTCTCTATATTTATGTACGTATACTCATATGTATGTGCGTATGGCATTCTCACACAAATAATATATGCGTACGCGTGTAAATTAAAAAATTACAAACATTCTTCTGGAAAAACAACAATAGTCTCAAAAATCATCATACATACTTACAATATGAGTACACATGTAAATATGTGCGTATGACATTCCCACCCAAACAATGCATACACAACATACATACTTACATGCGTTCACATGTGGATATGTCATGATATGTATGAGGTTTGCTTTGGTACTACAGCCGCATGTTATTCTCTTTGCATATGCGTTTATATGGAATCATATTTATTGATATGAATTTCGTTTTTGAATTTTTTTTATTTATATTATTTATTGATATGAATTTCGTTTTGAAATTTTTAGGAATGCTTGTAAAACTGATAAGCTTTTAGTTAAACTACATATGCTATTTCAAAGTAATATTTATTTACAATCTGCAAATAAGATCTACTTTTTGAGTATTTCTTATGTTTGAAAATACTTTTATCATTTAACACCTACATACATACATATGTATGTATGTACATATATTCGCATGTATCATTGATAGTCAATTTGTACATTTAATATTTTTATTTTTTTGTTCGTAATATACTTTCCTAATATTTTGCATTAAAATTGTTACTAATAGAGATTAAGTTTATTACAACATATGTACATATGTATGCTTTTATATTTGCACGTGCAGATATGAATGTACATATGTATGTACATATGCATTCAGAAATTTTATCATTTATCAATATACTATCATCAGCGCGCTTTAATATATATGAACATATGGGATAATGTTGGAAGTGAGTTAGTGAAGAGACGTGTTTTTCTGGTGCTCCGTTTATGGCACCAAGTTCGGTAGGAAATAATTCAAAATTAGTTCCTAGGCGTGCGGAAATACACACCGTGTCCACAACAACTCAACGAAAGCAGAATTTAGAGCATCAAAAAGCTATAAAAGCGGTGAGTGTTAAAACACCTAATAAATATCTATTTATTTGGGAGAAGGTTCGCACAAAAGGGAAATCGCGAAGAGCGAATTTTCTTACTCTCCCTTTACACACCTACTTGGATCCCACAACCCACAATCCACTCAAAGAGGAATTCCTGGGGATTACACCTTGAGGAATTTACGAGCAACAGCTGCACTAGTGGACTGCTATAGGAATAGCTGAGGAAATGTCAGCTAAACCTAAAGCAGCTCATACCATTACTGGTAGTAAGGAGGATCATAGTCCGTTCACAAGGAGCAATAAGACCCCCCGATCACCTGATCCACAATGCGCTCAGATGTTAAAAGTTGCTACACTAACTACACAAGAAGTGACTCCAACTAACACTGTTTCGCACGACGTGACTGAGTTAAATAGCGTCACAATGCTAACTAAAAAGGCTAGCGCAGCCGATCTGCCAACACAAGGCACCACTAGCAGCGAAACTGCAATAAGTGTGAGCGAAGGAGAGAGCGCACTTATTGAGCTGGGCACACTAATAGAAGAGCTAATCGCGCTCACCCATGGTCAAAAACAAAGGCATGTTAACCAACACATGCGTAACATAATCGACAAGATCTCGCAACTACAAAAACAAGCCGTAGCAGAGGTTAGAGAGTCGGCCAACCACCCAATCGCTCAGGCGAAAAGAGGTCGCAGTACACTCACTGAAGAACCAATGACGGAGGAGCAGACCCTATAACAAAACAAACGGTCATGCATAAATTCGCCAAAAACACGAGCAAGAACAAGCTTAATTGGTCAGTTCAAACGATCAATAATAAGTTCTCAAGTGTTTGAAGCCACGGCAAAGTCTCCAACACGAATATCAAGCACGCAGCTAGCGAAAGGGCCTGATAACAAGGCAACAACAAATAATCCAATGGAGGAACAGTGGAATGTAGTAGCTAAGAAAGCCAACCAGAAGATAGCAAAATTACCAAAAACAAAACCACAAGCGACATTAATTTCAAAAAGTGGGGACCTTTCCTATGCGGAGATTCTAAGGAAAATCAAGTCCGACTCAGCAATCAGCGGATTCGGAAATAATGTCACTAAGATACGTAAAACGCAAAATGGTGAAATGTTGCTACAACTAAGCGGAACTGCGATCCCAACCGACTCCCAGGAGAACATGAAGAAGTGTCTAGGGGATCAAGCCCACATTACACTGCTGACCCAGGAGACCCTACTAGAGTGCAAAGACATTGATGAGGTTACAAGCAAGGGAGAAGTTCTTTACGCCCTACAGAGAGAATTAGGTAACACTGAACTGACGATCTCAACAATTAAGAACTTAGGAAAGTCCTATGGAGACACCCAGACAGCCCTCATTAAACTCCCGGTTGAGGCAGCTAGACAGCTTCTACTGACTAGAAAGCTGAAAGTTGGATGAGTAAATTGCCGTATTCGAGAATACAGACAACCACAGCGGTGCTTTAAATGTCTCGATTATGGTCACACTGCAAAAACCTGTACAAATGAGGACAGGTCCAGACTCTGTAGAAGATGGGGCGAAGGGGAGCACCAGGCAAAGGACTGCAACAACAAGCCTAAATGTTTGCTCTGCCTAAAAGCCGGTTCAAAGGATATCGATCACTTTACTGGAAGCGTCAGGTGTCCAATATACATGAAGGCAGCTCAGCAGGTAACATGAGATTTCTACAACTGAACGCAAATCACTGTAAAGCGGCTCATGACATATTAAAACAGTCAGTTGCCGAAAAGCAAATAGATGTGGTTCTACTAAGTGAACCATATAAAATCGGACAATGCGTAACCTGGATAAGTGACACTCGAAATAAAGCGGTTATATGGAAATGTAACATTAACCTTGCGCAACTGGAAGCACCCTTCTCTTCTGATGGCTTTGTCCGAACAACAACTAATAATATTAATATTTATAGCTGCTACTTACCCCCTAGCCTCAACGACGAGGAATATCGTCGTATTATTGACAATCTAGTGGCCGATGCCAGATGCAAAACGAAAGTTATAATAGCTGGTGACTTTAATGCCTGGGCTATCGAGTGGGGATGCAAAAGAACCAACAGAAGAGGTAAAACCTTACTAGAAGCTTTTGCTTCTCTTGATCTGGAGCTTTTAAATGCTGGCAACCACTGCACATTCAACAAAAGTGGCCGACAATCTGTGATAGACCTAACGTTCGTACACTCGAGCTTAGTTCGCAAATCTCACTGGGAAATTAGTGATCATTACACTTTTAGCGATCACAACGCAATTATTTTCGAAATAAATACCGCACACGAACGACAGCGTTTAACGAGACTAAAAAGAAGTAACTGGCGACCCACAACGTTCGACCCAGACCTGTTTGAAGAAGTCTTCAAGCTAACTTCTCTTCCCGACAATTTGTTGTCGGCTAACAAAGCTGCTCACTCGATTATGAGCGGTATTAAAAGTGCATGTAACGCTTCAATGTCTAAGTTATCTCTCATTCCCCAGTGTATTGGTGGAATGAGACGATCGCCAGGTTACGTAAAGAATGCCAGCAAGCAAGGCGATTATACCAAAGGTCACGAGGTACACCTGAATACACCACTCTCCAAAAATATTTTAAGGAGAAAAGGAAGCTACTAAAACAAGCAATTAAGAAAAGCAAACGGGAATGTTTCCTTAAACTGTGCGACGATGTCGAAAACAACGCCTGGGGACTCGCCTACAAAACGGTAATGGGAAAACTCCGCACTGGCGGGCAAATGCCAACCTCCCCTCAACAATTGAGAGAATTGTTTCGGTCCTCTTCCCTATCCAACCCCCACTCCATCAGGAGATCGTGAGAGTGCCACAAACCCAGATTATCCCGGCTGTTTCTAATGAAGAAGTGCGAGAAGCATGCAAACGGTTAAATCCATCTAAAGCTCCGGGACCAGATGGAATTCCGAATATAGTATTAAAAACAGCGATTGCTGGAAAAGTAGACCCCTTTCGGACTATGTATAATACATGCATCCAGGAAGGCCGCTTTCCCACCATATGGAAAAGGCAAACCTGATACTATTGCCGAAACCTAACAAACCAATGACCGAACCGTCCCACTTTCGGCCCCTTTGCATGCTAGACTCCGCTGGAAAAATCCTGGAGTGGATCATATACCAACGGCTAAATAAGGCAATTGACGATGCCGGTGGGTTATCACCAAACCAATTCGGATTCAGAAAGGCAAGATCCACAATTGCAGCGGTAAATTTAGCAAAGACCCTGGCTGAACGAGCTATAAGTGGGAAAAGATGGAAAGGTGGCACAATGCAGTACTGTACGGTCGTAACCCTGGATGTAAAGAATGCCTTTAACTCGGCATCCTGGCAAAGTATACTGAGCGCACTAAAAAGCTTCTCCGTGCCTCTATACCTTTATAACATTATAGTAAGCTATTTCGAGGATAGAACTTTGAGCTACAACACAAATAAAGGCTCTAAAAAATATAAAGTCGCTGGTGGAGTACCCCAAGGATCTGTTCTTGGGCCGCTACTATGGAACGTCATGTACGATTGAGTGCTGCGACTGAAAGTACCCAAAAACGTGCATATTATTGGGTTCGCAGACGATATCGCTGTTGTGGTTATAGCAAAACATATACACGATATAGTTTCGATAACCAGCAGAACAATAGAGTTAATAAGCGATTGGCTCGAAACTAATGGACTGAATTTAGCGGAGAGCAAGACGGAAGCGGTACTCATTACTGGCAGAAAAGTCCGTGAAGTTGCCACGTTCAATATAAAGGGTGTAAGCATCACGACACAACCGGCAATTAAATACCTGGGAATCATACTTGATGCAAGGATGTCCTTTAAGGAACACGTAGCGTACACAGGCGAAAAAGCTACAAAAGTGTGCAGAGCTTTGACCCGGTTAATGCTCAATACCCGTGGGCCAAAGCAAAATAGAAGACGACTATTAGCTGGTGTACTAAAGCCAGTCGCGCTGTACGGCGTCCAGGTATGGGGAAAAGCTCTAGAAGTTAAATCATATCGCCGTGATCTTTTTTCGATATATGCCACTTGCGCGCTAAGAGTATGTTCTGCGTTCCGCACAGTATCGGAAGATGCTGCTCTAGTTATTGCAGGCTTACACCCTTTAGACCTTCTGGCCAAGGAGATTCAATGCTGTACAAATGACAGGGTACCGCACAATACATCAAAAGAAATAGCAAGGGCAGAGACAGTAGATCAATGGCAAAAACGCTGGGAGGAAAGCGGAAACGGGCGGTGGACATTCCGACTCCCCAATGTCGAACAATGGTTAAATAGACCACACGGTGAGGTAGATTTCTATCTAACTCAAATTCTAACAGGACATGGGTGCTTCAAAGCATATCTAAAACGATTCGGGCACAAAAATAACGATAATGATTATTGCGGAGGCGATACCGTCGAAAATGTGGAACACACATTTTTCTATTGCCCAAAATATAATCATGAGAGGCAACACTTAAAAAATGGCAACTTCGTAAACCAAATGGTCGAATCGGAAGAGAAGTGGAAAGCTGCTTGTGAAGTAGCAGCCAGGGTTATGAAATCCCAACGGGCCAGCGAACAGCGGCGGAGAAGAGAGCTGTTAAATGTTACGGACAACCACGACTCAAACACACAAACATTGACGTTACGGGAAGGGTTGGGGACGAACAATGTACGAGGGGGGTTATAAGACCAACAGAGGTGGGGCCAAGTAAATGCAACTTGCAACTGAATGCATTTTGACCATCACTTACCCTTGAGTGTCACTCAACCATCCTCCCGACGTAATACTTGACGGTGGTACTGGGGGGACGGTAGGAGGTTTAGTTTGGATTAAAGTTCCTCCTCGTAAAAAAAAAAAAAAAAAAAAAAAACATGTGTGTAACATTGCCGTATAATGCATACACAAACCAACATACATATGTAAGTATGAATATGAGTACACATCTCATACATACATATACGTACATGTAGATATGTGCGCATGACATTCCCACACAAATGTACAAAAACAAAAATCGTCACAAATAGCATCATGCATTATGTCTCTGCACATGCTCATATCATAATCTTATTATCTGCTAATATATGTATGTATGTAATTGCATGTATACGCATGTGCGCGTTCAGAAATTCAAATCATGATTTTATCACATATCAATATATTATACGTATGTGCGCGCATTGATCTGCATGTTCATACATTCATATACACTTATATGTACATACATTTGTATACACTTCCGAACAAATAATGCACAAGCATACAAACATACATATGCGTACACATGTGAATATGTCACCAAAAAAAAAAACTGAAGCATTGTTCTACAAAAACAACAATTGTCTAAATAGCAGAAGCATCACAAGTCAATATGGCAGCCGAATTGGCGAAGCCTAAATGTAGTAAATTTTACAACAAAAACGATTTCATTCATAAACGCAGTCGCATATGCCACAAGCGACCCCGCTTCCTTCATATAAACAGACGTCGTAACATCTCCCCGAGCATGACTTTGCCTAGAAGCGTTTTTTCGCGACGATGGCAAAAGCTAAAAATCATAAATTGAACAACTTTCTGATGCTTCTTCACAGAAAGAAGCGAGAAAAGTGGCAATATAGCTCTTGTCGATTTACAATATTTGTCAATTCTAAAATAAGTATTTTTCCGTGGTTTGCAAAAATTTGCGTCGATATGTATGCAAGCTCATACATATGTATACATAATTACGCTACCTTGTAGGCGATGCTGTTCCAGCAGCAAGGAAAGCGGTAACAATCGGCGATCCATTGTATATTTCTTACATGCATAACCAAACCATAATTAGGACAACCCAATATAAGTGTTAATGGTGGTGCTGGTGGTAAGCGCTTGAAAAGTTGCGATGAGCATACGGGTTCGAATCTCGACAGAATTTGTTTTTAATTTTTGCCTTTTACTTTATGGCAAAAGCTAAAAATCATAAATTGAACATATTCTTGTGTATTCATAGGAGTTGTCGATTTATAATATTTAGGCAATTCACAAGCCTTGTTGTATGTCTTATGTCATATTTTAATATTCTTAAAAAATACGACACTCGTGAGCACCCTTAACTGTTGTATGTCATATTTTGTCATATTTCTACACTGATAGAATAGCGAACTCAAGAAACATACCACACAGTGTTGGTATGACAGTCATAAAAAAATATGATAATATGACGATATGACGCACTATGACACCTTGTGAATACCCTAATTATATTTGTCTAAAATATTTTTCCCTGACAAAAATCTGCGTCGATATGTATTCATGCTCATACGTATACATACATACATATTTACGCACGTTGGAAGCGGAAGCTGTTACAGGGGCAAGGGAAACGGCGACAATCGGCGGCCATTCGTTTATTTTTTTGTCGCGTCAGTCCTTCGACACATTGACTTTTTCACAAAACGTAGAGTTCGGCCATTGGTTGTCCATGACAACGGAGTTTTTGTATGAAACAATGGGTGTGTATATTTACAAACGAAGTTTTGTGTAGACAAAATTACAAACATGAATGATTCTTTCAAATTTGTTTACATGAACACAAAACTACATATGTATGTATGTTCATATGTATGTGAATATGTAAGCATTATGCGAAAGGTTTTTTAAAATCTTTTTTTAAGATGTTATCAAAACTTCTAATGCCCAAAGCAAATAAATGCATACCTACATACATATGTATATAAAATATAACTTATCAAACCTGTATTAATACATTTCATCAGATTTAATGGAATTCATCATTAAATTGGTCAAATTGCACATCACACATTTATGCTTTGATATCAAATACATACATATATGGAGAATATCTATAAATGATATCCATAGCCGTTTGCGCATTGTAAATATGCGAATCTGTAAACGTACATTGAAATTAGCATCACTTTTTTCATTTAACACTAAAAATGCTCAATTCTGCTATTTTCGACGCTCCTGTTAAATATTGGTGAAATCCGCTTATAGAAAAGAGTACCCCTGATTTTGCGGTGAAATCCACTAATAGAAAAGAGTACCCCTCCAAAAAATGAAATATCGTAAGTTTGGCAACGCAGTGAACCTTCTCTATATCAGAGAACGTCTATCATAGATAAGGTTCACGGCGCGGATATCGTAAAAATATTTTTGGCTAACTCGGTCGAGATGGTCCAGTTTCACCACAGACAAATTATAAGCGTGTTTCACCACGCAAATAGCAGAATTGAGCATTTTAGAGTGTTAAATGAGAAAACTAATGCTAATTTCAATGAAAAGGAATGTATGCTTACAGATTCGCTTATTTACACAAACGACTCTGCTTATAATTTATAGATCGGTATACATACATATGTACATATATTTGTTATGAAAACACATACATACATAATTGTGTATTTTAAAATTGACCTATTTTATGATGTATTCCATAAAATCTTTACAAGTATTACTACCTAAATATACATTTTATATGAATTTGACAGGTCATATATGTACATATGTATTTATATACAAAAATAAGTGTATGTATATTTGCTTTGATTATTAAAAGTTTCGATATCATGTTAAAAGAGCAAGTGGTATCACATGTGCTCATATGTATATGATTATGTGTGCATGTAAACAAATATGACAGATCATACGCATAATGTTTGTAAATTTGTCTACATACAACATATGTTTGTTAATATGTACAGAGAACGTATATTTATAGAGAAGGTTCACGATGTCAAAAATTTAGGCATATTTCAATTTTGGGATATTTACTGTTTTGGATGAGTGCATTTCACCACAGAAAATTATTAGCGCATTTCACCACTTAATATCAGGGGACACGAAAATAGCAGAATTGAGCATTTTCAGTGTTGATTGAGAAAAATAATGATAATTCCAATGTTAAGGAATGTACGCTTGCAGATTCCCTTTTTTCCTATGCGCAAACGATGCTGCATATAATTTATGGATCGATATACATATACATACAAATGTATGTATTTGTTATGAAAGCACATAAGTATGAGCTATTTTATGATGAATTCCATAAAATCTTTGCAAATACATATACATATGTATGTATATAGTAATTCGATAAAATTTGTGTTACTACCTACATATGTATATGCATTTTATATAGGTTTGGTACGACATACATATGTATATTTATATAATATATTTAAAGAAATATCTGCTTTGGTCAATAAACTTTTCGATATCATGTTAAAAGACCAAGCGGTCGCACATTTGCCCATATATAATTATGTTTGTATGTAAACAAATATAAAAAGACCATACGCATAATGTTTGTAAATTTGTCTAGACATACATATGTATGTAAATATGTACACTCAATGCTTCATGCGAAATCTCCGTTGACACGGACAACCAATGGCGAAGCGCGTTTTTTGCTTTCATGTCAATGAGTCAATCTTTCGACACAGCATTGTGTTGTTGGTAGAAAATCCGAGCTGTGCCGAAAAAATAAGCAAACGATCGTCTATTGTCACCGCTTCCCTTGCCGCTCTAACAGCTTTGCCAACAAACTTGCGTAAATATGCATGAATATATACGCATGAGTCTGCATATATATCGACGAAGATTTTTGCGAGCCATGGAAAAATATTTTAGAATTGACAAATATTATAAATCGACAACAGTATGTTGCCACTTTTGTCACTTCTTTCTGTATTTTGCGAGTTTGCGGGGTTGACACTTTTTCCTTCTAGCAAAATATCAGAAATTGTTCAATTTATGATTTTTAGCTTTTGCCATCGTCGCGAAAAGACGCTTGTAGGCAAAGACATGCTCGGGGAGATGTAATGGTATTTGTTTTTATGAATGAAGCAAGTTTGCCTGTTGAAAGTGCGCTTGCGTTCATGAATGAAAATATTGTTGTTAGGCGTTTTTCTACAAATTTGGGCATCGACTGTTTGGCTGCCATATTGACTTATGACGCTGCTGATGCTATTTGAAACCATTGTAAGTATGTATGTGTGTATGCGTTATTTGTGTGGGAATGTCATTCGCACATATTTACATGTGTACACATATTTGAATGTTGGTTTGTGTATACATTATTTGTTCGGAAATGTCGTTTACATATGCATGTACATACATACATATAGAGCAGTTCGCGCACATTTTTTACTGATAAATGATAACATCACGATTTGAATTTGAATTATACTTATGTACATACATATGTATGTAATTATGTGCTAATATGTAGATGGTTATGAAAATTTAAATGAATAAATGTAATTTACATACAATATATGTATGTAATTGTAATATATAAGTTTTTAGGATCTCGTATACATATATATATATATATAATATCGCATATATACAAACATATTCATATATGAAATTATATTATATTACCAAATATAAGAAATATTTAAAAATTTAAAAATTAACTGTTATTCACACATTAACTACGAATATATGTATGTATATTTCGAAAATAGCATAAATTAATTAGAATGTTATCAGTTTTGCATAAATTCATAAAAATTCGCAAAATGATAATCATATCAATTAATATATTGGCATGTAAGAATATAAAAATATAAGCAAAAGGCTAACATATGTACGTCTGCAATAGCAATGTATGTTTCTGAGCATAATTTTCAATTAATGCTCAGCGCTGTTCACGCGCCACTGTTAAAAATTTCTCCTTCTTAGCTAGATGTGGTGAAATGCACCCATCGCATTTTGTTAGCTTTTGACAGTTTACACGCTTGTCCGTTGTTGGACCTTCTCTATAAATATACGTTCTCTGATATGTACACTAAATGCTTCATGCGAAATCTCCGTTGACACGGACAACCAATGGTAGAGCTCGCGTTTGTTGGTTGAATATTCCTCTGCATCGAATACGCCAGAGAGCTTGATATCACATTCCCTTCTCTCCGTCAAAAAGTATCTTCTCCGCCTTGGATGATAAACAAATCATGTTTCATGCTAAACTTGGAGAAATACGGAAAAAGTAGTACCTCCCACAGTATTTCAACGCCTTTTCGCGGAATATACAACTCCACTGCTCCCAGAATGGAAATTCGTTTTCACAGATGGTTCAAAAACCGACATTAGCACAACATTCGTGTCCCCTGATGTTGAGTGGTGAAATGCGCTAATAATTTTCTGTGGTGAAATGCACTCATCCAAAACAGTAAATATCCCAAAATTGAAATATCCCTAAATTTTTGACAGCGTGAACCTTCTCTATAGACAGAGAACGTTTAAGATAGAGAAGGTTCACGTCGCGAAGAACGTAAAAATATTTTTGGCTAACTCGGCAGAGATGGAAGAGTCTCACCACAGACAAATTATGAGCGTGTTTCACCACGAAAATAGCAGAATTGAGCATTTTCAGTGTTAAATGAGAAAAATAATGCTAATTCCAATGTAAACAAATTTATGCTTACAGATTCGTTTATTTCCTAAGCGCAACCGACTCGGCATATAATTTTCATATGATCCGTATATATTTGGCATCAAAGCATATACTAAGTAAATTAGTATGTACATATGTATGTTAAAATTTACCTACATATTTTATGATAAATTCCATAAAAACTTTGGAAATATGTATGTATATAACTCAATAAGATTTGTATTACAACCTAAATATGCATTTTATATATGTATGTACTTATGTAGGTTTGATACGACATACATACATTTATATAAATAAATATGTACAAGTTAAGAAATTCTTTGTAAATTTCTTTAAAAAAAAATTTTATTTATTACTTCATGGTTTGGTTACAGAACTAAGACTAAAGCTAAAAAATTAATTTACTTAAAAGCTAAGCTACGTTGCACTGGCCAACTGCTGACTTGATGTTGTCAATTCTCCGAATTGACTTACTTGGGTTGCGCGTGTTGGATTTCCGCTTCGCTTTACTGTGGGAAATATTTCGCAACCAAAGGTGCATTTCCGCTATGCTTTGCTGATTACGCATTATTATTATTTAGCGATTGTTAACATTTGCCATGTTAACACTTCCCCTCTTAAAAGCGATCGTCCCGAGAGCCTATCAAAAATAGGGGAGGTTGTTAAAATTGATGTAAGTATTTTGATCATTGGAAAGATCTTTGATCTCCTTAGGATCAATATTGACTGGGGGCATCTGGTTAAGGTCCAGGCTTGAAGATATGATGATTCTGTTTTGGTGCTTTCTCCAGAATTTCCGAAAAAATATTATACCGAGAATGATAGTTGCAACGGCTCCAAGTGAAAGGGAGCTATTGGATATCGTTGCTGCCTTCAGAAGATTTATTCTTCGTATGTTATCATGAAACTCCTTTAAGGCCTGGAGTGAAAGTAATTCAATTCGATTTCTTTCGATCGGTGCTGGTTGCAGGACTGCTGGGATTGCCGGCAGTGGAACCAAATCGTAATTAATGTAAAATTGATGATTTATTTTTAACGTTGAGTTATGAAAATTAATAAGGTGTGTCCCTGATAAATTTTTCTGCATTCCGTCAGCATCTATTACTCCTTGGAAGCCATTAAGTAATATGGTGCCAGGTTTTACTTCTTCAATTTGTTGAATATGTTGGCCGTTTGTTACAATGCAAGATGAATTTAGGCTATTTACTACTCTAGGTATAGTTTTGTACCCTTTAATATTTTATCAAATTCGACATTAATTATAATTTTGTTTTGTTTTACAACTGGTCTTATAATCATTTTTTGAAAATTTTCCTTAATAGTTATTGGTATTTTTACCATGTAAAATATTGTCATATTTTGACTAATTACATTTATATTTGATATTTCTAGTGCTTCTTCAGCATTTTTGAAAGGTATTTCGTCATTTTCTAAATTTTCTAATGCAATTTCGATTTCATTTTTATTTAACAATAATGTGTTTAAAATGTCTTTCTTTGCCCACTGTATGGCGTATTTAATGTTAATCAACTCTTCTTTTATTAATCTAATTCTATTTTGTAAGTTTATAATAGTCTCGTTTTCTATATAAGTATCTTTCCTTATGTTATTAAGAAGATTATTTACTATCATGCTAATGTTATTAATTTTTTCGTTAAAAATATTGTTAATTAGTACTTGTTTATTATTGTTATTATTAATTTCATTAAGATTTTTGGTTATTACATCCAGATCCTCGTGATCGGGGCTTCCGGCTATGAATTTCCAAGCCGTTCCTAAACTATTTATGGATTTTTTCTGTCTTCTTTCGACAGGTTTTATTGTATCTAAAATTTGAAGAGATTGGGTTAATTCGTGTTTTAGGATGGGATAAAGGATTGTGTCCTTGGGTATACTTTCAGAATTTGTCTATGGCTGTAAGGACGAAATTTCGTTCAGTTATGTAAATATCAATATGCAAGATTTGTCCTGGAAATTGTGGAATAGGGGTTTCTCCTAATTTTGGTTTGGTAGGGTGCCGGTCGTACTTATTTTCCTTGCAAACCGAGCATTGCTGGATAATTCTTTTTATTGTTTTGGTCATGGCGGGAAAATAGTAATTTTCTAGAATTTGAAGTTTGTTTTCACGAGAATTCCTATGTGCTCTTTTATGGGTATTTATGACTATTTCTTCTTGTTGCTGTTCGTCTGTCACATCCTGGACTTGGAGTTGAGAAAACCTGGTTTTATAGTTACTAAAGTGGATCGGGTATATTTCTTGAATTTTACCCATAGTTCTTTCGTCGGTTTTGATGCAATTTATTATGGAGGGGTTTAGGTACCTTTTTAGGAGATTTATTAATATTTCTGAGTTATATTCCGGTTCTTCAATGACGTGTCTATGGTATGTGGGGAATACTATCTTGAATTGATAGGTGGAAATTGGGCCTGAATTTAAGAAGATTTGGTTTTTGAAAACGTTAATTGGGGATTCTACATGCCAAATTAAGTTATCGGATGAGCTCTCGTCACTATGCTGGGTTACTGACAAGGCGTTAGTTGGTTCGGGAGGCGTTCTGATTTCTCCTATGACTTTAGTGGTATAGGTAAGTTTATCATTTGGTTCCGTAAAGAGATTAGAAAAATTTTCGACTAAATTATTAATTTCCTTCTGATGTTTTTGTGACAAGTTATCTTCCTTAGTATCAATTTTGTTAACAGATCTTGAAGCTAGCTGCTTGATTTTAATTTTGGTATTGCCTTCTAACTGCATGAAGTTATTCTTTACGTGGATGACTGCGTCAAGCTCTTTAAGGCTATCATTCCCAATAATACCATGGAATGATGTCAGAGTTGGGAGGAGGTAGAATTTCAGTTTTTTGTCTGAGTTAAATAGGTTTAGAAAGGTATGCTGTTTGATTTCTATGTCTCCTGCTATGGATTTCGCAAAAAAAATTCTTTCGTTATTTATTGGATTGGGCACAATAGAGGATCGTATATAGTTTTTCGTAGATCCTGTATCTACTAAAATTTTCACAATATCTCCACTCTTCAGCCTGCATTCAACATAGGGCAGCGAAGAGTGACTCATTCTAAAAAATGTAGGTCAGTCGTGTCTATGTAGCTATCGTCCTGATCTCTATCATTTCTGTCGCTGTAACATTCGTCATCGTAATGGCTAGAGTTGTCGTTCGTCTGCTCGTCAATTGTCGTGGTAGGATAGTAAGTTTGGGGTTGTTCGGAATCTATATGGAAATTCCTTTGGATTTTATTAGGGGGCACAGGAGCTGGAGGGTTGCCAGGAGGAGGTCTTTTGTTAATAGGGTCATTATTACGTGGCCTATTCATATAATTAATATTCCTAGTTCGCAGTGATGGGTCAATGTCCATTGGTTCTGGACGTGGCTGTGGTTTATTCAAAGGACGTGGTGGTGGATTGTAATGCTGTTGTGCATATTGGGGCGCCTGTTGCTGGCGTTGAACTTGATAGTTCATTTGCGGTGGTCTATGTGGAGTGGCTGCGTACAACCTTGGTTGGGGCATGTATGCCAATTCGGGGTAAAACTCATTGTTCATCCTTCTAGGAGGTAGTGGCGGACGAAACTCTTGTGGTTTCCTGCTGATATTATTATTATTGCTCAAGGCATAATGTGACCTGAAGGTTTGATTCTCTAGTTTGAGACACAAGTGGAGTGCCTGAGGGAGATCTGCTGGTTCCCTCATTCCAAGGAGTCTCGGTAGATCTCCTTTGAGTCCGCGAACGAACGTGTCTAGGGCTTTATCCCTATACGTACGAGTTAGAAGGTGCATGGCTTCTGCGCCGACTTCCATGCATCCCAGTTTGTTCAGAATTAGTGAGAGATGGGAATATACCTTTTGGTAAAATTCTTGAATTGTATTGCTACCCTGTACGAGAGAGGTCATTTGGTACTCAAGGGTACCAAGGTCGCGTTTATCCGCGTAATGCAATGTTAGGCAACTGGAGATCGCCCTCCCATCCAGTGGAGTATTATAGGACTCCAAGGCAATGTCGGCATTGCCCACGATTTTGTTTCTAATGACATTGAGGATGCCATAATATTTTGGGGTACCTCTTTGAGGCTCGTATATCTGGAGGATCCGGTCCACGCTTTTCCTCCAAGATGTGAATTCTCCCGGATTTCCGGAGAACTCCCGAAGACATCGTACCACATCTGGTATTTTGTCTAATTCAGAGACATTCCCGGGTAGTCTTGAGTCTATGGTAATGTCCGTGAAATTTGAAAAGTTGGAATTTGGGTTAAGGGCGGCTTGAACCATGTTTCGCCCTTCAGTCCTTAAGACATTGTTCACAATTCCTGTGATTACGGTAGTTAACTCATCCATAGAGAATGAATTAGAAGAGGCAAGAGGCTGACCAGAAGGTGCGAGGTTGGCAGGATTAACTGGCATGGTTGATATATCTCTATTATTCACTTTTTTATTTTAAAAATTTAATTTATCCCTATCTTATTTTGTTTTGAGTTAAAACTTTCCTTTCTAAATTTTTCACTTTTAGTTAGCTTATTTTCGATATATTTATTTATTTATTTATTTTTGATATAATATTATCTCGTCTAGTTCAATTAATTTTTCCTGATTTACGCTCTCTTTCTTAAATTATGTCACTATTCTTAGATTGTGTTCACATTTGCATTAAAGATTTCTTAAACATAGTTTGGTTTACATTAAAGAGTTTCACTTTTTATATTAAAAAAATTTCGCATTAAACAGTTTCACTTTTTATATTATAAAAAAAATTTCCTTTACATATGTAAAAATATTAAAATAGATTCTTAAGATTAGTTCTTACGCTGGTAACAGGAACATAGTCCTGGGCAGGCGGCTAACGACTCGCGTTTCCCGTTTGCAGTTTTGCGACTAGGGGGCCTCTTTTCCCGCACTTCTGTTGTGATGAGTCTTAGCCCAAGCCTTCGCCGTCTAGGTGATAGGTATTATCCGGATACACCCGCGAAATGTATTTATCGATTTAAGCGACTAGCGAAGGCCCCACGTTGGGCGCCAGTTAAGAAATTCTATGTAAATTTCTTTTAAAAAAAAATTTTATTTATTACTTCATGGTTTGGTTACAGAACTAAGACTAAAGCTAAAAAATTAATTTACTTAAAAGCTAAGCTACGTTGCACTGGCCAACTGCTGACTTGATGTTGTCAATTCTCCGAATTGACTTACTTGGGTTGCGCGTGTTGGATTTCCGCTTCGCTTTACTGTGGGAAATATTTCGCAACCAAAGGTGCATTTCCGCTATGCTTTGCTGATTACGCATTATTATTATTTAGCGATTGTTAACATTTGCCATGTTAACATACATATATGTATATTTGCTTTGGTCATTAATCGTTTCGATATCATGTTAAAAGACCATTTGCCCATATATATACATACATATGTATATGTAATTATGTGTGCATGTAAACAAATATAAAAGAACCATACGCATATTGTTTGTAAATTTGTCTACATGCAACATATGTATGTAAATATGTACACTCAATGCTTCATGCGAAATTTCCGTTGACACGGACAACCAATGGCCGAAACTCAAAGAGTCACGCCCGCAACACATAGATCGGGGCAGACTGCAAGCGACACTGTCAAATATTAAAATACACACGTTCTTATGGTCACAGTTATGTAGTTGTGCAGCTGTCTAAATAACTGTGTCCATAAGAATGTGTGTATTTCAATATCAGATTCAGATGGCGCTTGCAATCTGTCGCGTTCTACGTGTTCAGTACATCAATCTGTCGAAGCACTGACGCGACGAGACGCGAAGGAAACTAACAAACGATCGCCGATTGTTACCGCTTCCCTTGCCGCTCTAACAGCTTTATCACGGAACTTGCGAAAGTATATATGAAAATGTATGAGCGTACATACATATCGACGCTGATTTTTGCGAGTCGCGGAAAAATATTTTAGAATTGAATGTTATAAATCGACAACATCTACATATGTATGTTGCCACTTTACACGCTTCTTTCTGTGAAGAAACATCAGAAAGTTGTTGTATGCATGATTTTTAACTTTTGCCATCGTCACGAAAAGACACTTGTGGGCAAAGGCATGATCGGGGAGATGTTATGGTGTTTGCTTTTATGAATGAAGCGAGTTTGCCTGTTGAAAGTGCGCTTGCGTTCATGAATGAAAATGTTGTTGTTGGGTGTTTTACTATAAATTTGGGCATCGACTATTTGGCTGCCATGCCTATTGGCTTGTGATGATGCTGATGCTACTACATACATATTTCAAACGATTGTTGTTTTGGCAGAACAACATTTGTAATATAAGTATGTATGTTGTGTATGGATTATTTATGTGGGAATGTCATACGCACATATTTACATGTGTACGCACATATGTAAGTATGTATGATGCTATTTCAAACGATTGTTGTTTTTATAAAGCTATGTTTGTAGTTTTTGCGGGTGACATACATATCTACATGTCAACGCGTATCTGTATGTAAGTTTGTGTAAGCATTATTTGTGGGCCAATGTCATGCGAGCATATCTATGTACATATGTATGAGCAGCACGCACATGCTACTACTGATAAGTGATAATGTGATTTGAATTCGCGAAAGCGAACATAAGCACATACATATGTATGTATTATCATGATACTATTTTAATATACATATTTAATTTTGTTAATATATTATGATAATTTGTTAAATACATACATACATACATATATAATGCAGTATACACATAAGCATGAATACATACATATATCAAATACACAAAATAATTAAAAAAGTAGGATTTAATTTCCAATAAATTTGAAAAAATTAATTAATAAAATGTATTCAAATGCACCAGTATTCATAAATATGCACAAAACGAATTCTTTTGAGTACATATGTTTGCATATAAACGTATAAAATGATAAGCAAAAGAGCGAAAATATGCACGTCTGTTAGAGCAATATATAATTTTGAGCATAATTTAATGCTCAATTCAGAGAACGTATATTTATAGAGAAGGTCCAACAACGGACAAGCGTGTAAACTGTCAAAAGCTAACAAAATGCGATGGGTGCATTTCACCACATCTAGCTAAGAAGGAGAAATTTTTAACAGTGGCGCGTGAACAGCGCTGAGCATTAATTGAAAATTATGCTCAGAAACATACATTGCTATTGCAGACGTACATATGTTAGCCTTTTGCTTATATTTTTATATTCTTACATGCCAATATATTAATTGATATGATTATCATTTTGCGAATTTTTATGAATATATGCAAAACTGATAACATTCTAATTAATTTATGCTATTTTCGAAATATACATACATATATTCGTAGTTAATGTGTGAATAACAGTTAATTTTTAAATTTTTAAATATTTCTTATATTTGGTAATATAATATAATTTCATATATGAATATGTTTGTATATATGCGATATTATATATATATATATGTATACGAGATCCTAAAAACTTATATATTACAATTACATACATATATTGTATGTAAATTACATTTATTCATTTAAATTTTCATAACTACATATTAGCACATAATTACATACATATGTATGTACATAAGTATAATTCAAATTCAAATCGTGATGTTATCATTTATCAGTAAAAAATGTGCGCGAACTGCTCTATATGTATGTATGTACATGCATATGTAAACGACATTTCCGAACAAATAATGTATACACAAACCAACATTCAAATATGTGTACACATGTAAATATGTGCGAATGACATTCCCACACAAATAACGCATACACAACATACATACTTACATGCGTTCACATGTAGATATGTCAGTCGCAAAAATTACGAATGTTGTTCTACAAAAATAACAATGGTTTCAAATAGCATCAGCAGCGTCATAAGTCAATATGGCAGCCAAACAGTCGATGCCCAAATTTGTAGAAAAACGCCTAACAACAATATTTTCATTCATGAACGCAAGCGCACTTTCAACAGGCAAACTTGCTTCATTCATAAAAACAAATACCATTACATCTCCCCGAGCATGTCTTTGCCTACAAGCGTCTTTTCGCGACGATGGCAAAAGCTAAAAATCATAAATTGAACAATTTCTGATATTTTGCTAGAAGGAAAAAGTGTCAACCCCGCAAACTCGCAAAACACAGAAAGAAGTGACAAAAGTGGCAACATACTGTTGTCGATTTATAATATTTGTCAATTCTAAAATATTTTTCCATGGCTCGCAAAAATCTTCGTCGATATGTATGCAGACTCATGCGTATATATTCATGCATATTTACGCAAGTTTGTTGGCAAAGCTGTTAGAGCGGCAAGGGAAGCGGTGACAATAGACGATCGTTTGCTTATTTTTTCGGCACAGCTCGGATTTTCTACCAACAACACAATGCTGTGTCGAAAGATTGACTCATTGACATGAAAGCAAAAAACGCGCTTCGCCATTGTTGTCCGTGTCAACGGAGATTTCGCATGAAGCATTGAGTGTACATATTTACATACATATGTATGTCTAGACAAATTTACAAACATTATGCGTATGGTCTTTTTATATTTGTTTACATACAAACATAATTATATATGGGCAAATGTGCGACCGCTTGGTCTTTTAACATGATATCGAAAAGTTTATTGACCAAAGCAGATATTTCTTTAAATATATTATATAAATATACATATGTATGTCGTACCAAACCTATATAAAATGCATATACATATGTAGGTAGTAACACAAATTTTATCGAATTACTATATACATACATATGTATATGTATTTGCAAAGATTTTATGGAATTCGTCATAAAATAGCTCATACTTATGTGCTTTCATAACAAATACAAGTTAAGAAATTTTATATAAATTTCTTTTAAAAAAAATTTTATTTATTAATTTACGGTTCGGGTACAGAACTAAGACTAAACTTAAAATTTAATTTACTTAAAAGCTAAGCTACGTTGCACTGGCCAACTGCTGACTTGATGTTGTTAATTCTCCGAATTGACTTACTTGGGTTGCGCGTGTTGGATTTCCGCTTCGCTTTACTGTGGGAAATATTTCGCAACCAAAGATGCATTTCCGCTATGCTTTGCTGATTACGCATTATTATTATTTAGCGATTGTTAACATTTGCCATGTTAACACTTCCCCTCTTAAAAGCGATCGTCCCGAGAGCCTATCAAAAATAGGGGAGGTTGTTAAAATTGATGTAAGTATTTTGATCACTGGAAAGATCTTTGATCTCCTTAGGATCAATATTCGCTGGGGGCATCTGGTTAAGGTCCAGGCTTGAAGATATGATTATTCTGTTTTGGTGCTTTCTCCAGAATTTCCGAAAAAATATTATACCGAGAATGATAGTTGCAACGGCTCCAAGTGAAAGGGAGCTATTGGATATCGTTGCTGCCTTCAGAAGATTTATTCTTCGTATGTTATCAATATGAAACTCCTTTAAGGCCTGGAGAGAAAGTAATTCAATTCGATTTCTTTCGATCGGTGCTGGTTGCAGGACTGCTGGGATTGCCGGCAGTGGAACCAAATCGTAATTAATGTAAAATTGATGATTTATTTTTAACGTTGAGTTATGAAAATTAATAAGGTGTGTCCCTGATAAATTTTTCTGCATTCCGTCAGCATCTATTACTCCTTGGAAGCCATTAAGTAATATGGTGCCAGGTTTTACTTCTTCAATTTGTTGAATATGTTGGCCGTTTGTTACAGTGCAAGATGAATTTAGGCTATTTACTACTCTAGGTATACAACTACTATTACTTATATTTATTAGTTGAGTTTGCTTACAAATCTCAATTTTCTTATAATTATTACATTTTTCTTTAATTCCATAGGTATCTTTTGTACCCTTTAATATTTTATCAAATTCGACATTAATTATAATTTTGTTTTGTTTTACAACTGGTCTTATAATCATTTTTTGAAAATTTTCCTTAATAGTTATTGGTATTTTTACCATGTAAAATATTGTCATATTTTGACTAATTACATTTATATTTGATATTTCTAGTGCTTCTTCAGCATTTTTGAAAGGTATTTCGTCATTTTCTAAATTTTCTAATGCAATTTCGATTTCATTTTTATTTAACAATAATGTGTTTAAAATGTCTTTCTTTGCCCACTGTATGGCGTATTTAATGTTAATCAACTCTTCTTTTATTAATCTAATTCTATTTTGTAAGTTTATAATAGTGTCGTTTTCTATATAAGTATCTTTCCTTATGTTATTAAGAAGATTATTTACTATCATGCTAATGTTATTAATTTTTTCGTTAAAAATATTGTTAATTAGTACTTGTTTATTATTGTTATTATTAATTTCATTAAGATTTTTGGTTATTACATCCAGATCCTCGTGATCGGGGCTTCCGGCTATGAATTTTTTTATTTATGGATCTTTTCTGTCTTCTTTAGACAGGTTTTATTGTATCTAAAATTTGAAGAGATTGGGTTAATTCGTGTTTTAGGATGGGATAAAGGATTGTGTCCTTGGGTATGTCCGAAGAGTGAATCTGTACATGTCCGTCAGAAATTGTTCGTACTTGTTGAGGTCGATTATGTGTATTAGCCTGAAGTCTCCATTCTGGATTTTTACTAGTCCGTCATTTATCGTAACTATTTGTGCCGCGGAGTAGTCATAAATGTCTATTGATGCGAATACTGGGTAAATAAGGAGCAGTCTGGAAACAAAAATTTTAATTTTGATTTTTTATATTGCGTTTATGAACTACTTTTCCTGATTCTGTCAAGACGGTGGAATTTTTGTCTTCCTTTACTACCTCTTTTTTAAATTTTGGAGTTATTTTGGTTCCTAGTCGTGTGTTTATCCTAACGTAAATTGTTTCTCCAGGGTCATATGTTTTAATTGGATGACGGGCTTTATTATGGTAGGAAAGATCTTTTAGTTGTCTATTTCTTAGTTCCGAGATAATTTCTTCCCTAGCTCTTTCAAATTGGCTTGGGTCTGTGGAGATTCTTCTCCCGAAAAATACCTCTATTGGTTTTTTCTTTGTGGAGGAGTGGACTGAAAAATTGTACTCGTAGACGGAGTTATCGAGGAGTTCGGCGAATGAGGTGAAACTTCGCTCTGCTTTTAAACAGCGCATTATTTCTGTGAGGGTCGAGTGAAATCGCTCTACTTGACCATTTACGGAACTTGTGTAAGGTGGTGTTCTAAAAATTTGTATATTTAGGGTATCTTCCAATAAAAATCGAATAGAAGCTGAATTCAAGGACGTTTCATTGTCTATAACTACCGTTTCTGGTACGCCAAATTGAAACAATAGTTCGCGGAGAGGTTCCTTAACGTGTTCTACGGCTCTGGAGCGGAGGATTTTGGTTTGGGCATACTTTGAGAATTTGTCCATGGCTGTAAGGACGAAATTTCGTTCAGTTATGTAAATATCAATATGCAAGATTTGTCCTGGAAATTGTGGAATAGGGGTTTCTCCTAATTTTGGTTTGGTAGGGTGCCGGTCGTACTTATTTTCCTTGCAAACCGAGCATTGCTGGATAATTCTTTTTATTGTTTTGGTCATGGCGGGAAAATAGTAATTTTCTAGAATTTGAAGTTTGTTTTCACGAGAATTCCTATGTGCTCTTTTATGGGTATTTATGACTATTTCTTCTTGTTGCTGTTCGTCTGTCACATCCTGGACTTGGAGTTGAGAAAACCTGGTTTTATAGTTACTAAAGTGGATCGGGTATATTTCTTGAATTTTACCCATAGTTCTTTCGTCGGTTTTGATGCAATTTATTATGGAGGGGTTTAGGTACCTTTTTAGGAGATTTATTAATATTTCTGAGTTATATTCCGGTTCTTCAATGACGTGTCTATGGTATGTGGGGAATACTATCTTGAATTGATAGGTGGAAATTGGGCCTGAATTTAAGAAGATTTGGTTTTTGAAAACGTTAATTGGGGATTCTACATGCCGAATTAAGTTATCAGATGAGCTCTCGTCACTATGCTGGGTTACTGACAAGGTGTTAATTGGTTCGGGAGGCGTTCTTGATAGTGCGTCGGCTACCACGTTAGTTGTGCCTGGTTTGTAATGTAGTTCGTGATTGTATTCTTCCAGTGTGGCTTTCCAACGTTTCATTTTGGAATTGCTATTTTTATTGCTGAGGGCCTGTGTAAGGGGTTGGTGGTCTGTATAAATTTTTACTTTGGCTGAACCGTATAGATAATTCCTGAAATTTTTTAGAGCCCAGATGATTGCTAAAAACTCTTTTTCGTTCGTAGCATAGGCTTCTTCTGTTTTGGTTAGTGTTCGGGAGATGAAGGCGATGGGGTGTTTGTCTTGCGAAAGGACTGCACCAATTGCAAAATTTGACGCATCGGTCGTTAGATGGAATTCTTTATTGAAATCAGGATAGGAAAGTATGACGTCGTCAGACATGAGTGAATTTTTAATTTTGTTGAAGGCGTCCTTTGCGTCTTCATCCAATTCGATATTGATTTTGCTGGACTTGTTTTTAGATATACGTCCTTCTTCCCCTCTTAAGAGTATGGTTAGAGGTTTAGCCAGCATGGCGTAATCTTTAATAAAGCGACGATAGTAGCCGGAAAGGCCTAAAAATGAGCGAAGTTGCTTAATATTTGTGGGGTAAGGTATTTTAGCTATTGCTTCTACCTTTGAGGGATTCTTTGTTATTCCTTTTGAGGAAATGATAAATCCTAGAAACTCTACTGAGTCCCTGAAAAAATGGCATTTGTCTATTTGTATTTTCATGTTTGCGTCTTCAAGGGTTTTGAAAATTTGGTTTAAGTGGAGAATGTGCTCTTCTTCAGAGTTGCTGAAAACGACTATATCATCGATATAGACATAGCAAATTTTTCCAATGTGATGACGAAGAATGTCATCTAAGGCTCGCTGGAAAATTGAAGGAGCATTCTTGAGTCCGAATGGCAGTCTTGTGAACTCGTATTTGCCATTGTTTATTGAAAAAGCTGTTTTCTCAATATCGGATTCTTTGAGAGGGATTTGATGGAATCCACTCTTTAAATCCAAAACGGAAAAGTATTTGTTTTTTCCAAGCTGGGATAGTACCTCATTAATTTGGGGTATTGGGTAACGGTCTTCTACAGTAATCGAGTTAAGCTTCCTGTAGTCAATAACGATTCGGTATTGCTTATTGCCTTGGGGATCGGGCTTTTTAGCTAC
Organism: Bactrocera correcta; assembly: GCA_027475135.1. Lineage (NCBI taxonomy): Eukaryota > Metazoa > Arthropoda > Insecta > Diptera > Tephritidae > Bactrocera > Bactrocera correcta. The sequence continues at coordinate 81,731,980 of CM050322.1, read as the reverse complement.
AACCCAAACGGGTGAATTATAAGGGGATCTTGATGGTCGAATGATGCCATCGTCTAACATTTTGTTGATTTGTTTTTCGACTTCACCTTTTAATGAAATTGGGTAAGGGTAATACCTTGTATAAACAGGAGTGTCCTTGTGCGTTCTGATTTCTCCTATGACTTTTGTGGTATAGGTAAGTTTATCATTTGGTTCCGTAAAGAGATTAGAAAAATTTTCGACTAAATTATTAATTTCCTTCTGATGTTTTTGTGACAAGTTATCTTCCTTAGTATCAATTTTGTTAACAGATCTTGAAGCTAGCTGCTTGATTTTAATTTTGGTATTGCCTTCTAACTGCATGAAGTTATTCTTTACGTGGATGACTGCGTCAAGCTCTTTAAGGCTATCATTCCTAATAATACCATGGAATGATGTCAGCGTTGGGAGGAGGTAGAATTTCAGTTTTTTGTCTGAGTTAAATAGGTTTAGAAAGGTATGCTGTTTGATTTCTATGTCTCCTGCTATGGATTTCGCAAAAAAAATGCTTTCGTTATTTATTGGATTGGGCACAATAGAGGATCGTATATAGTTTTTCGTAGATCCTGTATCTACTAAAATTTTCACAATATCTCCACTCTTCAGCCTGCATTCAACATAGGGCAGCGAAGAGTGACTCATTCTAAAAAATGTAGGTCAGTCGTGTCTATGTAGCTATCGTCCTGATCTCTATCATTTCTGTCGCTGTAACATTCGTCATCGTAATGGCTAGAGTTGTCGTTCGTCTGCTCGTCAATTGTCGTGGTAGGATAGTAAGTTTGGGGTTGTTCGGAATCTATATGGAAATTCCTTTGGATTTTATTAGGGGGCACAGGAACTGGAGGGTTGCCAGGAGGAGGTCTTTTGTTAATAGGGTCATTATTACGTGGCCTATTCATATAATTAATATTCCTAGTTCGCAGTGATGGGTCAATGTCCATTGGTTCTGGACGTGGCTGTGGTTTATTCAAAGGACGTGGTGGTGGATTGTAATGCTGTTGTGCATATTGGGGCGCCTGTTGCTGGCGTTGAACTTGATAGTTCATTTGCGGTGGTCTATGTGGAGTGGCTGCGTACAACCTTGGTTGGGGCATGTATGCCAATTCGGGGTAAAACTCATTGTTCATCCTTCTAGGAGGTAGTGGTGGACGAAACTCTTGTGGTTTCCTGCTGATATTATTATTATTGCTCAAGGCATAATGTGACCTGAAGGTTTGATTCTCTAGTTTGAGACACAAGTGGAGTGCCTGAGGGAGATCTGCTGGTTCCCTCATTCCAAGGAGTCTCGGTAGATCACCTTTGAGTCCGCGAACGAACGTGTCTAAGGCTTTATCCCTATACGTACGGGTTAGAAGGTGAATGGCTTCTGCGCCAACTTCCATGCATCCCAGTTTGTTCAGAATTAGTGAGAGATGGGAATATACCTTTTGGTAAAATTCTTGAATTGTATTGCTACCCTGTACGAGAGAGGTCATTTGGTACTCAAGGGTACCAAGGTCGCGTTTATCCGCGTAATGCAATGTTAGGCAACTGGAGATCGCCCTCCAATCCAGTGGAGTATTATAGGACTCCAAGGCAATGTCGGCATTGCCCACGATTTTGTTTCTAATGACATTGAGGATGCCATAATATTTTGGGGTACCTCTTTGAGGCTCGTATATCTGGAGGATCCGGTCCACGCTTTTCCTCCAAGATGTGAATTCTCCCGGATTTCCGGAGAACTCCCGAAGACATCGTACCACATCTGGTATTTTGTCTAATTCAGAGACATTCCCGGGTAGTCTTGAGTCTATGGTAATGTCCGTGAAATTTGAAAAGTTGGAATTTGGGTTAAGGGCGGCTTGAACCATGTTTCGCCCTTCAGTCCTTAAGACATTGTTCACAATTCCCGTGATTACGGTAGTTAACTCATCCATAGAGAATGAATTAGAAGAGGCAAGAGGCTGACCAGAAGGTGCGAGGTTGGCAGGATTAACTGGCATGGTTGATATATCTCTATTATTCACTTTTTTATTTTAAAAATTTAATTTATCCCTATCTTATTTTGTTTTGAGTTAAAACTTTCCTTTCTAAATTTTTCACTTTTAGTTAGCTTATTTTCGATATATTTATTTATTTATTTATTTATTTATTTTTGATATAATATTATCTCGTCTAGTTCAATTAATTTTTCCTGATTTACGCTCTCTTTCTTAAATTATGTCACTATTCTTAGATTGTGTTCACATTTGCATTAAAGATTTCTTAAACATAGTTTGGTTTACATTAAAGAGTTTCACTTTTTATATTAAAAAAATTTCGCATTAAACAGTTTCACTTTTTATATTATAAAAAAAATTTCCTTTACATATGTAAAAATATTAAAATAGATTCTTAAGATTAGTTCTTACGCTGGTAACAGGAACATAGTCCTGGGCAGGCGGCTAACGACTCGCGTTTCCCGTTTGCAGTTTTGCGACTAGGGGGCCTCTTTTCCCGCACTTCTGTTGTGATGAGTCTTAGCCCAAGCCTTCGCCGTCTAGGTGATAGGTATTATCCGGATACACCCGCGAAATGTATTTATCGATTTAAGCGACTAGCGAAGGCCCCACGTTGGGCGCCAGTTAAGAAATTTTATATAAATTTCTTTTAAAAAAAATTTTATTTATTAATTTACGGTTCGGGTACAGAACTAAGACTAAACTTAAAATTTAATTTACTTAAAAGCTAAGCTACGTTGCACTGGCCAACTGCTGACTTGATGTTGTCAATTCTCCGAATTGACTTACTTGGGTTGCGCGTGTTGGATTTCCGCTTCGCTTTACTGTGGGAAATATTTTGCAACCAAAGATGCATTTCCGCTATGCTTTGCTGATTACGCATTATTATTATTTAGCGATTGTTAACATTTGCCATGTTAACATACATACATTTGTATGTATATGTATATCGATCCATAAATTATATGCAGCATCGTTTGCGCATAGGAAAAAAGGGAATCTGTAAGCGTACATTCCTTAACATTGGAATTATCATTATTTTTCTCAATCAACACTGTAAATGCTCAATTCTGCTGTTTTTGTGTCCCCTGATATTAAGTGGTGAAATGCGCTAATAATTTTCTGTGGTGAAATGCACTCATCCAAAACAGTAAATATACCAAAATTGAAATATCCCTAAATTTTTGACATCGTGAACCTTCTCTATAAATATACGTTCTCTGCTCAATTCTGCTATTTTCGTGGTGAAACACGTTCATAATTTGTCGGTGGTGAGACTCTTCCATCTCTGCCGAGTTAGCCAAAAATATTTTTACGTTCTTCGCGACGTGAACCTTCTCTATCTGAAACGTTCTCTGCTATAGACAGAGAACGTCTATCATAGAGAAGGTTCACGGCGCGGAGATCGTAAAAATATTTTTGGCTAACTCGGTCGAGATGGTCCAGTTTCACCACAGACAAATTATAAGCGTTTTTCACCACGCAAATAGCAGAATTGAGCATTTTAGAGTGTTAAATGAGAAAACTAATGCTAATTTCAATGAAAAGGAATGTATGCTTACAGATTCGCTTATTTACACAAACGACTCTGCTTATAATTTATAGATCGGTATACATACATATGTACATATATTTGTTATGAAAACACATACATACATAATTGTGTATTTTAAAATTGACCTATTTTATGATGTATTCCATAAAATCTTTACAAGTATTACTACCTAAATATACATTTTATATGAATTTGACAGGTCATATATGTACATATGTATTTATATACAAAAATAAGTGTATGTATATTTGCTTTGATTATTAAAAGTTTCGATATCATGTTAAAAGAGCAAGTGGTATCACATGTGCTCATATGTATATGATTATGTGTGCATGTAAACAAATATGACAGATCATACGCATAATGTTTGTAAATTTGTCTACATACAACATATGTTTGTTAATATGTACAGAGAACGTATATTTATAGAGAAGGTTCACGATGTCAAAAATTTAGGCATATTTCAATTTTGGGTCGCCGAGTACTATCATTCACTCCGGAGAATGAACGTCTAGCCACAATCCGCATCAAAGCGAGGTTCTTCAACATATCGCTGATTTGCGCCCACGCCCCGACGGAAGAGAAGGACGATGTGACCAAAGATGCCTTTTATGTGTGCTTGGAGCGCACTTATGAGAGATGCCCCCGCCACGATGTCAAAATCGTGCTTGGCGACTTCAATGCCAGGGTGGGCAAAGAAGGTATCTTTGGCACTACGGTCGGTAAATTCAGCCTCCACGCGGAAACATCCCCAAATGGGCTGAGGCTGATCGACTTCGCCGGGGCCCGAAATATGGTTATCTGTAGCACTAGATTCCAGCATAAGAAGATACATCAAGCTACCTGGCTGTCTCCAGATCGAAAAACCACCAACCAGATCGATCATGTTGTGATAGACGGAAGACACGTCTCCAGTGTTTTAGATGTGCGTGCGCTCCGAGGTCCTAACATCGACTCGGACCACTATATTGTTGCAGCCAAAATACGCACCCGCCTCTGTGCAGCAAAAAACGCACGCCAACAAACACAAGGATGGTTCGACGTCGAGAAGCTGCAATCACAACAGACAGCCGAACGTTTTTCTACTCGGCTTGCACTCCTGCTCTCTGAGAGCACTCGTCAACAACTCGGTATAAGGGAACTGTGGGACGGCATTTCAAACTCCTTACGTACAGCTGCAACCGAAACCATTGGTTTTCGGAAAGTGCAGAAGAACAGCTGGTACGACGAGGAGTGCCGTGTCGCAGCGGAGAGAAAACAGGCTGCCTACCTCGCAACGTTACGATCGACCACAACACGTGCGGGATGGGATAGATACCGAGAGTTGAAGAGGGAAGCGAGACGCATTTGTAGACAGAAAAAGAAAGAGGCCGAAATGCGTGAGTACGAAGAGCTTGATAAGCTGGCCGACAGGGGTAATGCTCGAAAATTCTATGAAAAGATGCGGCGGCTTACAGAAGGTTTCAAGACCGGAGCATACTCTTGTAGAACCCCCAAAGGTGATCTAGTTACCGATGCCCAGAGCATACTTAAATTATGGAGGGAACACTTCTCCAGCCTGCTGAATGGCAGTGAACGCACAACACCAGGAGAAAGCGAACCCGATACCCCAATCGATGACGATGGAGCAGACGTTCCATTGCCCGACCATGAAGAAGTTCGAATAGCAATTGCCCGCCTGAAAAACAACAAAGCGGCAGGGGCCGATGGATTGCCGGCCGAGCTATTCAAACACGGCGGCGAAGAGCTGATAAGGTGCATGCATCAGCTTCTTTGCAAAATATGGTCGGACGAAAGTATGCCCAACGATTGGAATTTAAGTGTGCTATGCCCAATCCACAAAAAAGGAGACCCCACAATCTGCGCCAACTACCGTGGGATTAGCCTCCTCAATATCGCATATAAGGTTCTGTCGAGCGTATTGTGTGAAAGATTAAAGCCCACCGTCAACAAACTGATTGGACCTTATCAGTGTGGCTTTAGACCTGGTAAATCAACAACCGACCAGATATTCACGATGCGCCAAATCTTGGAAAAGACCCGTGAAAGGAGAATCGACACACACCACCTCTTCGTCGATTTGAAAGCTGCTTTCGACAGCACGAAAAGGAGCTGCCTTTATGCCGCGATGTCTGAATTTGGTATCCCCGCAAAACTAATACGGCTGTGTAAACTGACGTTGAGCAACACAAAAAGCTCCGTCAGAATCGGGAAGGACCTCTCCGAGCCGTTCGATACCAAACGAGGTTTCAGACAAGGCGATTCCCTATCGTGCGACTTTTTCAACCTGCTTCTGGAGAAAATAGTTCGAGCTGCAGAACTTAACAGAGAGGGTACTATCTTTTATAAGAGTGTACAACTGCTGGCGTATGCCGATGATATTGATATCATCGGCCTCAACACCCGCGCCGTTAGTTCTGCTTTCTCCAGACTGGACAAGGAAGCAAAAGAAATGGGTCTGGCAGTGAACGAGGGCAAGACGAAATATCTCCTGTCATCAAACAAACAGTCGTCGCACTCGCGACTTGGCACTCACGTCACTGTTGACAGTCATAACTTTGAAGTTGTAGATAATTTCGTCTATCTTGGAACCAGCGTAAACACCACCAACAATGTCAGCCTAGAAATCCAACGCAGGATAACTCTTGCCAACAGGTGCTACTTCGGACTAAGTAGGCAATTGAGAAGCAAAGTCCTCTCTCGACAAACAAAAACCAAACTCTATAAGTCTCTCATAATTCCCGTCCTCCTATATGGTGCAGAGGCTTGGACGATGACAACAACCGATGAGTTGACGTTGCGAGTTTTCGAGAGAAAGGTTCTGCGAAAGATTTATGGTCCTTTGCGCGTTGGCCACGGCGAATATCGCATTCGATGGAACGATGAGCTGTACGAGATATACGACGACATTGACATAGTTCAGCGAATTAAAAGACAGCGGCTACGCTGGCTAGGTCATGTTGTCCGGATGGATGAAAACACTCCAGCTCTGAAAGTATTCGACGCAGTACCCGCCGCGGGAAGCAGAGGAAGAGGAAGACCTCCACTCCGTTGGAAGGACCAAGTAGAGAAGGACCTGGCCTCGCTTGGAATATCCAATTGGCGCCACGTAGCGAAGAGAAGAAACGACTGGCGCGCTGTTGTTGACTCGGCTATAATCGCGTAAGCGGTGTCTACGCCAGTAAAGAAGAAGAAGAAATGAGAAAAATAATGCTAATTTCAATGCAAAGGAATATATGCTTACAGATTCGCTTATTTACTAGCACAAATGACTCTGCTTATAATTTATAGATCGGTATACATACATACAGTTGTCCACAAAAAAATAGGAGTGACCACATGGGAAAAACGAATTGTTAATTTTCATTAACAAAAATGTTTTATTTTTTCAAAATTTTTGCATAATGTTATTTGCTAAAGACCTATTAATTTTTCCAGATTCCATCTATTTCAATTAAACATAAACATAAATTTTTTTCGCAGTTTATATCAAGTAAACTAAAAAACTAGTTCCACAAAAAAATAGGAGTATTTTATGTAATAAGAGGCCGTTCTATAATTTTAATATATAATGCTTCCAAAGTTCCACAGAATATTAAAATAATTAATATTTCGTTGAATAACCTCGATTTTTTTAATACAGCATCACATCTCCGAGTCATGGAGTCTATGAGATCCTGGCAATGCTTTATTGGTATTCTTTTCCTATCCTTTTTCACTACTTGCCATAAATCTCTCGAATTGGTTGGTTTCTCTTCAGCTATTTTCTTGTTGATATCTGTCCATAGGTTTTCAATGGGGTTGAGGTTAGGAGACTGAGCAGGTCACTACATAACCTCAACTCCATTGGCCCTAAACCATTTTTATTGCGCACTTGCTAGTACGTTTAGGGTCAGTATTCTATCTAACCCATATCAATAGCATATTCCGTAAGGTACCACATACCATTACCTCATCGAATATTTTGACAGATACCCTTTGGTCCATGATGCCTTCAATTAAGAGTATTGGACCAACACCACAATGTGGAAAACAACCGCATACCATGATTTGGCATCGTCAAGTATAACGGTTTTTGTGGTACACCGGGGATTATATTCTGAGTTAGGGGGACGTCGAACAAAGTTCCTAGATCATATACTACCAAATAACTCAACTTTGGATTCGTCTGACCACAATATGTTTCGCCATATAGACGCGGGTCAGGAGCCATGCTCAATTGAAAATTCTATGCGGGCTTCCTTGTGTTTCTTTTTTAATGGGGTCTTTTTCGTGGACTTCTAGTAAATAATTTAATCTGCTCCAAATGTATACGAACAATTTCAGTATTAACTGACAAATTTAGTTCGTCATGGTTGCTCCTGGCTGAAGCAAAAGGATTAACGCTACCGCCAGTACTATATTGCGATCGTCTGCATTGGATGTTTTGCGCTTTTGTCTACGAATTTAATTTATGTTTATATAATTTAAGGCATTTGCTATCATTTGAGAAGAGCATTTTACGATTTTTTGGATCTCTTTATAAGTTTTTCCTAGTTTTCTCATTTTTTTTTTTGTCGTTTTCCGCTTTCCCTCTGTACAATGATTTCCTCTACCCACTGGAGAAAAACCCAATGATTAAATAAAATAATAACTAATTTAAATTGCTGCTAGATTATGGAACTATACTTATTTTTCTAATTTTTTTTATGTTAAGGACTATTTTGAAAACGAAATATCTAACACTCCTATTATTTTGTGGACAACTGTATGTACATATATTTGTTATGAAAACACATACATACATAAGTGTGTATTTTAAAATTGACCTATTTTATGATGTATTCCATAAAATCTTTACAAGTATTACTACCTAAATATACATTTTATATGGGTTTGACATGTCAAATATGTACATATGTATTTATATACAAAAATAAGTATATGTATGTTTGTCAATTGCACATGTATTCATTAATAAGCACAAAAATAATTCATACGAACATACATGTTTGCATATAAACGTATAAAAATATAAGCAAAAGAGCGAACTTATATGTAAGTATGTATGTGTCTGTTAGAGCAATATATAGTTTTGAGCATAATTTTTATTTCACGCTCAGCTCCTTGAATACATTTGAATTAAATTACTTTTTCAAAGCAATATCCGTTGTTAATGTGAAAATAAAGCCTATTTTATAATTATTTTTTGAATATGTATATCAAATCATACTTATGTATGTGTATACTTCATAACATACATAAATATGTATATAACGAACTATCATAATATTATTAAAAAATGAAATATATTACAATAGTGATTGTACATTAATCGTATATTTTATCACTCAAAACGTACATATCTATATTCACACTTATCATGACCATACATACATTCATATGTGTTTATGTTCGCTTTCGCGAATTCAAATCATATTATCACATATCAATAATAACATGAGTGCGCTGCTCATATGTACATACATAAATATATGCGTACAACATACTTACTTCTATGCGTTCATATGCAAATATGTCACCCCCAAAAATTACAAACATTGCTTTACAAAAACAACGATCGTTTGAAATAGCATCCTACATGCTTATATGCGTACACATGTAAATACGTGACATTCCCACACAAATAATCCATACACAACAAACATACTTATATGCGTTCACATGTAGGTATGTCATCCGCAAAACTTTCAAATATTGTTCTACAAAAACAACAAACGTTCAAGTAGCATCAGCAGCGTAACAAGCCAATAGGCATGGCATCCAAATAGTCGATGCCCAAATTTGTAGAAAACCCACAACAATAAGATTTTCATTCATGAACGCAAGCGCACTTTCAACCGGCAAACTCACTTCATTCATAAAAGCAAATGGTGTCATCTCCCCGAGGATGCCTACAAGCGTCTTTTCGCGACGATGGCAAAAGCTAAAAATCATAAATTGAACAATTTCTGATATTTTGCCAGAAGGAAAAAGTGTCAACCCCGCAAACTCGCAAAACACAGAAAGAAGTGACAAAAGTGGCAACATACTGTTGTCGATTTCTAATATTTGTCAATTCTAAAATATTTTTCCATGTCTCGCAAAAATCTTCGTCGATATGTACGCAGAATCATACGTATATATTCATACATACTTACGCAAGTTTGTGGGCAAAGCTGTGAGAACGGCAAGGAAGCGGTGACAATAGACGATCGTTTGCATATTTTTTCGGCACAGTTCGGATTTTGACCAACAACACAATGCTGTGTCGCTTTAACGTTGCGTCAGTCCTTCGACAGATTGACTCGTTGACATGAAAGCAAAAAACGCGAGCTCTGCCATTGATTGTCCGTGTCAACGGAGATTTCGCATGAAGCATTCAGTGTACATATTTATACATATGTTGTATGTAGACAAATTTACAAACATTATGCGTACGATCTGTCATATTTGTTTACATAATCATATACATATGAGCACATGTGATACCACTTGCTCTTTTAACATGATATCGAAACTTTTAATAACCAAAGCAAATATACCTATACTTATTTTTGTATATAAATACATATGTACATATATGACCTGTCAAACCCATATGAAATGTATATTTAGGTAGTAATACTTGTAAAGATTTTATGGAATACATCATAAAATAGGTCAATTTTAAGATACACACTTATGTATGCATGTGTATCGATCTATAAATTATAAGCAGAGTCATTTGTGCTAGTAAATACGCGAATCTGTAAGCATATATTCCTTTGAATTGAAATTAGCATTATTTTTCTCATTTACCACTCTAAAATGCTCAATTCTGCTATTTGCGTGGTGAAAAACGCTTATAATTTGTCTGTGGTGAAACTGGACCATCGCGACCGAGTTAGCCAAAAATATTTTTACGATCTCCGTGCCGTGAACCTTCTCTATGATAGACGTTCTCTGCTATAGATATACGTTCTCTGGTTTGGGTATTGTATGTTCGTTTGGGTGCACTTCTTGGATTGAAGATTAAATGGTGTATTCTTTTAGGCTGGCGTTTTCTTTGTTTGGGTGCACTTAATTGGTTGAAGATTAAATGGTATCTTCTTTTAGGCTGTTGTTTTAAATGTGTCTTTCTTTGGGTTCACTTCGTGGGTTGAAGATTTAATGGTGTCTTCTTTTAGGCTGTTGTTTTAATTGTATCTTTGTTGGTTTTACTATTATTTATTTATTTAAATGTTTTTTCACTTAGTTTATAATTTTGTGTGAGCTTGGTTAGATTTGATTGACCTAATTATATACGAGGTGTTTTCAAAAAGTAACGCGAATTTTGTGTTTTTTTTTAATTATTTATTTATTCATGAATATCTATTTTGTCCCCTTCAAAGTAATCCCCATGAGATATTATACACTTGTGCCAACGGTTTTCCAATCTTCGAAGCACTTCAAAAAATCATTTTTTTTATCTTCTTCAGCTCCTTCTTCGATGCCGTCTTTATCTCGTCAAGAGAAGCGTAACGTCGTCCTTTCATGGACCTCTTCAGTTTAGGGAACAAGAAAAAGTCACGGGAGCCAGATCTGGGGAATACGGTGGCTGCGGCATCATTAATGTGTTGTTTTTAGCCAAAAAGTCGCGCACAAGCAACGATGTGTGTGAGCAGGGTCGTTATCGTGGTGCAAAAGCCAATTTTTGTTCTTCCACAAATCCGGGCGTTTCTGGCAGATTGCTTCGCGCAAATTGCGCATAACTTGCAGGTAATATACCTTATTGACCGTTCTTTCCTGTGGCAAGAACTCATGATGCACCACGCTCCTGCAATCAAAGAAAACTGTCAGTTACGATTCGCGATACTTTTTGAACACACCTCGTATTTTAATGTTTTTGTTTGCACTATTGGCTTTTTCGCCTTTAGACTTGAACCGATTACCGCTTAGGTTTCGCGAAAGTTCTTTTACGGATAATAAATTAGAGAATTGAATAGTCTAGCTATGGCATCAATAATTATTATCCTACCGACTGCGCCACTTTCATATTGTCAACACTTGAGTCCAATAAGTGACCGGGCTAGGTAGCCTAATGACGTGAAAATGACGATGGCCGTAGCATCGCCCACTTTTCGGCGAAGTCCCATCGGGACCCAACTAACCGATTTCGACAAAATTTTGTACGAGGCATTTCTTTCATATTCTTATGTCATGTTATGAAAATGAGCAAAATCGGACAATAACCACGCCTACTTCCCATATAGCAAAATTTTATATTCCATTTGATTCGTTTAATTTCCAGTACACAAACCCAGAAACAATTAATATAACGACATTAAACTTTGCAAGAATGCACTTAATATGTGCCACCTTATGACCAAAAATTCTTCAAATCCAATAAAAACTGTTCACGCCCCTAGGTATCGAATAATCAGACCCCACTACTTATAGTTAACATTTTTATAAGAAAATAGATATATTGAGTCAATATGTCAAAAATGGGTTGAATCGGACCAATACTTCCCTTAGTCCCCATATATCTAATATAAAGATAATCGATCTTCCGGGTGACTTTGTACTGCATATCGGACAATATTTGAGTTATCTCAATGACGATCAGTTTTAGTCGATACTTCCCCAAGTTCCATATACAGTAGAATCCGTTTATTATGACTCCGCCTATATTGACCAACTGGTTACTATGACGTAATTACACTTCGAAGTTTGGTTTTCATATAAAATTCTTTATAAAAAAGTCGGATATAATGACTTTCATTACAGTGACATGTCGCTTATTTTGACCCACTTTTAATAAATTATGTCCAGATAGAAGGATTCACATGATTTTATTACTCCTCCAGCAATGCCCGTTGATTCCCGACGCCGTTCGCCACGTGGCTCGTTTTTGTTTTGAGTCTCAGCGAGTAATTGACGCTTGAAGGTCACGCATTGTTTTTTGTTTGTTACTGTGAAAAAATTTCATCACAATGATGTAAAGCATTTACAATTGAGGAGAATGGTGCAATAATATGCAGATTGGAAAATGGAGAATCTAACTCATGTCTCGTAAAGGAATTTGGCGTGGGTCATTCGACAATCTCAATGATTTTTAAAAACAAGAACCGCATTAAGCAATCGTTCAATTCAAATGTTTTGAAACCGATGAGGTTTCGAAAATCACGACAAGAAAATGTTGATCAAGCATTAATTTAGTGGTTTAAAAACATGAGAAACAAAGGAATACCTGTCAGCGGCCCTATGCTACAGGAAAAGATAATTGGTTTTGCCGCGCGTTTTGGTATTCTCCACTTCAATTGTTCTGCAAGCTGGATCAGTCGTTTTAAAGTTTGACATAACATTGTGGCGGGAAAATTGTCGGTGAATCTTCGTCTGGAATCTTCTGGAATTATCCGCTATATACCTCAAAAATCATTTTGTTGCATTAAATATGTATATGGTAAGATCGGTTTTGGATACATTTGTGCTCACAATTCATGACACTGTCAATGAATTTATAGGATTTGCTTTCGTTTATTTTTATCAAATATTTATTTTCATATTAGATAGCAAAAATCAGAAAACATTGATCAAAATAACATCTGTAAATATTCATAATATCAGTTTGGTTTTGAAAATTAAGATGCTTCAAGGTAAACAAAGAGCCAAATGTCAAAAACATGTCTTTTATCTTTGCTAAATTATATATTGCTCTATATTATTTTATGAGGGGATACACTTAAAATATCGAAATTTAAAATGCCGACACATCAAAATACCGACAAAATTTAAATATGCAGCTAAATCAAAATACCGACAAATCAAAACACCGACAAATCAAAATACCGACAAATCAAAATAACGACAAATCATACAAACTCCATAAAAAATATTTGCAAAATCAAGTTCTATAGCCAAGGACTTGGAAGAAGTTCAAAGCGGAAAAACTAAGCACGCCCAGGAGTTGGTTCGACCAGGGTTATTATTTTGAAACGCGGCCAAAGGATGCCTACGCAAAAAGGAGTTCAACTAAAAAGAACTGAGCACGCCCAGGTGTTGGTCCGACCGAGGGTTATTTTTTTGAAGCGCGGCCCAAGGCCGCCAACGCAAAAAGGAGTTCACCGCAAAAGAACTGAGCATGCCCAGGTGTTGGTCCGACCGAGGGTTATTTTTTTGAAGCGCGGCCCAAGACCGCCAACGCAAAACGGAGTTCAACGCAAAATAACTGAGCACGCCCAGGTGTTGGTCCGACCGAGGGTTATTTTTCTGAAGAGCGGCCGAAGGCCGTCAACGCAAAAAGGAGTTCAACGCAAAATTACTGAGCACGCCCAGGTGTTGGTCCGTCTGAGGGTTAGTTTTTTGACGTCTGTCAAATATTAAAATACACAAGTTCTTATGGACACAGTAGTAGTCGTACAGCTGTCTAAATAACTGAGATCTTAATAACGTGTGTATTTTAACGTTTGATAGAGATCGCTGTCACTTTCTATGTGTTCAGCACATGACTCATGAGTCTGCAGGGTTGCCTTCGTTATAATGACCAATCTTTTTAAATTTTAAAGTTAAAATTTTATAATTATGAAATAATATTAGTAAACTGCAAAAAGAAGCAAGCTTCCTTTTCTTCCACAGCACGGAGAGAGAATTCTATGGATTAAGGGTTATGATCCTGAGCGTGTTCGTTGCCGAAGGTCGCAGGGCATCGAACGTACCACAGCACCAAAATGTCTCTATCGACTAGTAATGTTTCTTCTTTGGGATCTAGGAAGCATATTAACCATTTATTGTATAAAATTTTCGTCTGTCCGTATTTCGAATTGTCTGCTTTTTGATTTGTCGGTATTTTGATTTGTCGGTTTTTTGATTTGACGGTGTTTTGATTTGTCGGCATTTTGATTGTCGGCATTACGTTATACACCCTTTTATGAGGTTTTCCTCTAAACTCACATCAGTACTAATATCTGGAGTAGTATGTACATATATGCCTACTAATTTGGAAACGAAGGCGAGATTTTCATTGAGCAAAAATGAGTAAAATGAAGGAAATTCAAACGTGAAGGTATATTTTTTATATTATTATAATGGGTCAGAGCTTCCCGGTAAACATTAACTTTAAATTATCTGGAGAGTTACGATCTACGTTTTGTAGTTCGTTAGTTAAATACATTTTTAACAATGGAGCTATGTTTGACCGTAACGACAGCTGATCTGCGCTGAAATGAAATAGTCTTGCAAGAATTGAGTACTTTGACTTGATGATGGTAGAAGGCTGCCTATAAGATGATACACTTGTTCCGCTATTTTAAAAGTAGGCATAAAATTATCTTCCCTTATTTCTTTCGCGCCAAACGACGTCATTTGGAAAACGTTATTGTACTCTTGTATATGTACAGAATTTGTGAGAATATTGGGAAGATTGACTTTTTCAAAAGCACAGCACATACCACTCCGTTTATCGACCCATTTTTGGCAGAACACTTAGAGCAGATCTCTTTCGTGGCTCTGATTTGGACGGATTGAGCATAATAAATCTGAGGATCGTATCTGAAAGCCAATCTGTTACCATCAGCTAAAACTTGATTACGACCTCTAGTTTGTTGTCTTTCCGTCTGATTATGAAGGCGTTGGGAGCGCTCGGAGCTTGACTCCTACTTGGAGCTTGTAAATTTCTATTTCGTTTTTTAAGTAGCTGCATACGCTCCTTACTCGACGCGTACTTGGGAGATTCTAAAATTTTGTTCAGTAAGCCGCTACGATCGTTCGATACTCGACTCCCGCGCGGGTACTTAAGAAGTTTTTAAATTCTGTTGAGCAAGCCTTACTCGACACACCGGCACGTGATAGTGATGCGCATTTTCTTCGACTTGCAAGACGATTTTCAGTTTCTGAAGAAGGTTCTACATCACGGCTTGTTTTCGATACCCTCGCCTGGGAACTATATCTAGAAAGTTGAAATCTAGATCTTTTGTTCATTTTAAAATGAAAAAAGTTAAACTGTCCTAAATTATTTGCTTAAAATCTATAAAAATACAATTGAAAATTTATAAGAACTAAGTACTTCAGTCCCAAAGCTGTTTGGATAGTTAAAAGTTACAACATAATATTTACTGAAAAATTTTCGAAATGGATTTACATAGTTTTGAAAAGTGTTTTGTTTAAAACAGAGAAAAAGCTTATTACTTTGGGTTGAATTACCGAAACTCGATAGAATGTTGACTGCTTTATCGTTAACGTCGACGGTGAAGTATTTTTGATAGCGATGAATAACCTTGTAAGGCCTTTTGTAAGGAGCTGATAACGATGGTCGTACCGACAAATCGCGGATGAAAATCTGGTCGCACGTTTTTAAATCTGTGTGCACAAAAGACTTCTGAGTGGTATGCCAAGACGTGTTGACCGGACGTAAGTCGCGGATTATATGTCGCGACTGAGCAACAACTTCAGTCTCATTATCTGGTACAGAACAGTCGATGAAGAACTCGGATGGCAAGCGTAGCGTCGTCCCAAAAACTAACTCGGCCGGTGATGCTCTAATATCCGGTTTGAATGAGCAGCGAAGTCCCAAAAGAATTATCGGTAAGAAATTTGTCCAATGTTCCTTGTCGTGACAAAGTATGGCTGACTTGAGGGTTCGGTGCCAACGTTCGACGATTCCGTTGGTTTTTGGATGGTAAGGCTTAGTTCGTAGGTGTTTGACACCGATACATTGGAGTAAATGTTGAAAAAGTGTACACTCAAATTGGCGCCCTAGGTCTGACGTTATGTCGGTGGGGATTCCAAACCTCGATATCCAGCCGCTGATTAATGCTTTAGCTACTGTTGGTGCGGTGCTGTCTGGAATCGGGTGAAACGGTCAATTACTGTTAAACAGTAGCGATTACCCTCGGACAGCGGGAATGATCCCACGATGTCAATGTTGCAGAGGAGTGACGTTGTGTCTGGTGATCTTATTACGTTGACATTGTAGGCAATGTTTTGCAAAATTCCAACTGTCGCGATGGATTCCGGGCCAGGTGAAACGTTCGCTCATCATCTTTGATGTTGTACGTGTACCGGAGTGCGAAATGTTGTGTATTGTCTGAAGTACTGCTTGGCGGAATCGTTTGGTGATGAACGGTCGGATGCGATCGGTCGAAATATCACAGTACACCTTTTTTTGCTGGGAGAAAGAGCATACGAAAGTAGTTTCAATGAATGCTTCACTTGCCCATTGAGATAGGATTGGAGCTCTTCGTCTGTCGTTTGATCGGTGGCTTAGTCATCGTAGTTGATAGATTGAGGAGTTGATTCCGAGGTTACTGCTTCAATGCGAGACATCATATCGGCGACAACATTTTGTTGACCAGACACGTGGCGGATGTCTGTGGTGATTTGAGCGATAAAGTCTAGTTGTCGCGCTTGACGGTCCGAAGCTTTTTCTAGTCTTTGATGAAATGCGAATGTGAGAGGTTTGTGGTCGGTGTAGACATGGCATTCTCGCCCTTCAAGCATAAAACGAAAATGTCGGATAGCGAGATACATAGCTGTGAGCTCCCTGTCGTAAGTACTGTATCGCTCTTCTGCTTTTGTAAATTTTCGCTGGAAGAAACCCAGTGGCTGGAGCGTGTTGTTAACTACTTGGTGTAGCGCTGCACCGGCTGTATAGTCGGATGCGTCAATCCACAATGAAAGCTGCGCGTTGGGAGTGGGATGTGCTAGCAGCGTACATTTAGCGAGGTCTTCTTTACAGGCTTCGTAATGTTTATATTTTCTTTGGACCATACGAGAGGTGAGTGATCATTGCGCTTGTTACCCGGAGTCATGTTGAATAATGGTGCTTGATGTTGAAGAGGATTTTTCAAAAAAGGTCTATAAAAATTTACCATGGCGAGGAAACGTTTTAGATCTTTCGCTGCAGTTGGAAGTTTAAGATCTGTGATAGTCTTGACACGATTTGGTAATGGTTGTATACCGTCTTGGGTGATAAGATGCTCAAGGAATTCGAGTTTCGGTACTCCGAGTATCGACTTTGCGATGTTTATTGTCAAATTGTGATCTCGCAATCGTTGAAATACGTTTTGAAGGTCTTTACCGTGCTCCTCAGTCGAGGTAGAAGCTATGCAGATGTCATCCAGGTAGACGAAAGTATTATATACTCCGCGAAGGACTTCATTGATGACCCTTTGGAATGTCTGTGCGGCGTTGCGTAACCCAAAGGTCATGTGAGTGAACTCGTACAGTCCGAAAGGAATTGTAATGGCCGTTTTGCATGAATCTTCCTTATGTATACGGATTTGGTGAAATGCTTTCTGTAGGTCGATTTTGAAAAAAATAATTTTGCCTGATAATATGTATGTGCTTGAAGTCGTGGAGAAACGGAATTGGGTACCTGTCCGGTACAGTGACAGCGTTCAAGGCCCGGTAATCACCACATGGTCTCCAAGAACCATCTGCTTTGCGTACCATATGCAGGTGGCTCGCCCAGTCGCCACTAGACGGCCGACATATGCCAAGTTTCATTAAGAGCTCAAATTCAGCACGTGCTGCAGCAAGCTTCTCAGGTGATAATCGCCTTGGTCTGCTAAATACCGGTTGTCCGGACGTTATGATCCGGTGGACAACTGTAGATTTTGGTGAAATTTCGCCAACGCTTGCCTTATTTTGAAAAACAATTGGCTAAGTAGGCCTAATTTGATTCGGTTGGTGGCTGTGGATGAGCCATTTTGCACGGCTGTTTGCACTTACGGGCGTTACGACCAAATTTCGCGTGATACCAGCACATTTAGTTGGAGCTGTTGTGTGAATTACGGGTACCTGCCGGGGTCCTAGATCTAGATCTAGGCCGGAACCGATGTCCTTGGTCGCCTAGTACTTGGCCGAGTCGTTGTTTGTACTCTGCTATTTCGGCTCTCAGATCTTGGTAGATTGTTGTACGGTGCACAATTCGCTGCAATCTCCTTAGCGCAATTTAATGGACTCCGTAATGGAATCGACAGTTTTTAACTTCTCCATGATTGGCACATTTGTAACAATGATTGCCGTTTGCGTAGGTAACCGAGTGATCCATAAATCGTGAAGAATGCTCTCGCTTCACGTGGTTCCCGCGGCTCGCTTCATTTCGTTGTAAAGCTTTCCTGCTGGCTTTCCGTAAAATTTTCCAACAGTTTTGTCCGAATGTAGCCGTATTTATTCGTACGCGGGGCAGCATCAACTATGGTGCGCAGATCCATTAACTTTGAAGGTGGAACGCTTGCCAAAACGATATTAAACTTTGTTATGTCAGCCACCATGCCCGCTGCATCGAACCAAAAGTTTAAAGAATAAAAGCATGCCTCAATATTATCCTCTCGCATCTGAAGCAACGGCAGTCGTGGTACAAAATGCTGTGTTGTATCATTTTCTAAGATGTTCCCTCCTTCAGAAACCAATTGTTTATCGTCATGACTCATAATAAAAAATTGAGAAAATTATTAATTGAAAAAGTAAAAATGTGCGGGGTTACCAATGTAGAGCGTTCGTGAGGGCACGTCCTTATACGACGAGTTTCCAAGAAGAAACATAAAGATCTTCGAATTTTATTTGACATAAAGGTTTGACATAAAAGGAAAAGAAAACCATACATAGCGAAATGTCAAATTAGCAGGAAGAGTTACCATGCTTAATACAATTATAATTAACTCCGAAACCAGTGGCGGTGCTGCCACATATATATACATTCTGTCTATACCGATATACATATATATATATACTTATCGCTTATCTCGATCATGGCCTACGGCCAATAGCTGCCGAGGGAAAACCCGTCAGCCAATCAGAAGCCAGCATGTCGTCGTCGTCGTAAGAGGTGTTATAGCACAGCCAGTAAAAAACGCAAAATCGTGGCCCGAGTCAGCTGGCACGACCTATCTTATGGGCGCGCAATGTAACTGCACAGTGAAAAACGCTACACCCTTCTCTCTTTGACGTGGAATGGAATCCACGACATTTGGATTTTGCCGCAGATAACGTGGCAGCTGATTGCTCTCTCACAACTCAGGGTTGCCAATATCGATATACTGCAGTAATTATCAACTTTTATAATTCAATCTGTTCAATATGTTTGAAATTTTCTTAAAATAACTCAAAATCACAGTCGAATGCTATTATTTATAAGTATATAAACTATTTTTAATAGTTTGTTTTCAGTTTTGATATTTTATATTGTAAAAAAATGTAATTGAAAACATAGATGTGTAAAAAACTACATATGCGTATTGAGCAATGGCAACATTGTTCAAATGAAAACAAACAAAGATGGCTGATTTCTGCGTTTTTCCGACGTTCTCCACTGTGTACACGTTTTGCCGATAAGGAAGGAAGGGAGTAGCGTATTTGACTGGCTGGCCTTTTATAATATTTACTGCATAATATTCATAAACTAATATAATGTTGTAAGTAAATTAATATTAACTGGTAAACCTTGTAAAATATGCTATTTAAATGTCTACAAGTAGTGATAGTGACAATGATAGTATTTGCTCCTACAATTATTCTCCTTAGCTTGAAATTCATAATGCCAACAAAAGTGACATTGAGGGAACCTCTAATTATGGACGATTCATCACCCAACAATTCGGATACGGAGATGATGCCAGTACAAAATATAATGGAGGAAATAATAGCAGAAAACGATCCAATTCCGAAAACTCAAGCTGTGAATACTGCGATAGTGAAAGTACCTACAAGGAAAAGGAAGAAGAAGGACAAGGAGGAAAAAGGAGGAAAAAAAGCCAATATCAATATCGAAGAGGTAAGAATATTTATTATAGTTAATGAAAAACTAAAATATACATATATTTAGGAGATTCGCTAAGCGCAATGCTTATCAGAGAACTCGACACATATTTCGATTCTCTCGATAATCCTTGCAATGTGGACGCTGGATTTTCTGTTGTATGCGATGTCGACGATGTCGTGTCACGGTGTACGTTATTGAACTCCTCTGAAACCGCTCGACCGATTTTCGTGAATCTTAGCGTGCATATCGGCTAGGGTGGAGAATCGGACAACATCTATTTTACATCCTCCTAAATGTTAAGGGTGGTCCACCCCTAAATTTTTTTAACTTTCCGCGAAGAAAATTAAAAATTTTCTAAAATCGGAAAGTTATTAGTTGTTGAAGTTATTGGACCCGCTTATAACTTTTGAACGGATCAAGCGATTCAACTCTACCCAACGGCATTTCAAAGAGTTTTGAGCCGATTCGGATCGGTAGATTTCGAGAAAACTCAAAAAAAACCGCAAAAAAAAATTTGTTTCAAAAGTGGTTTTTTGGGAATAACTTCTAAACGGCTATTAAACGGCTATATCGATCAATTCCATAAACTAATCAGCACTCAACCTCACAAAACTACGCCGATTACCGCAAACCGGGTCAAAATCGATCAATTTTCTTGCGAGAAATCGTTGACGAAAGAAATCGCAAAAATCGATTTTTTTGAAATAACTCTGAAACGACTCGACCGATTAATTCTGAAGACTAATCAGCTCTCGACTCTGAAAAATCACGTCGATGGCCGCAAACCGAGTCAAAATCGGTTGATTTGTTCGTGAGATATCGTTGACGAAATTCTATCCGCATATCCGCAATAGGGTTGCAAGATGGCAATCGAATATTACAATTGTAGTACGATAAATTTTTATTCATAGTTCAAAATTTCAAGTTCCATTAATTATGAGAGTAGGCATGAGGACGACACTACTAAATGATGAACAAAAAATTATTTACGACCGCAACATGCTGGCAGTTTCGGCAGGACAAGGAGGATTCTTTTTTTTTTGAATGCACCAGGTCGAACTGGCAATACATTCCTTATTTCGTTACTTCTGGTCGAGATACGATCAAAAAATGACATCGCATTGGCCGTTGCATCTTCTGGCATTGCAGCAACTTTATTAAATGGAGGCAGAACAGCTCATTCAGCATTTAAGCTGCCGTTGAACATTCAAAATAATCCAGATGCAGTGTGCAACATAAAAAAAACAATCGTCTATGTCCATAGTGCTGAAACAATGTAAAATTATTATTTGGGATGAATGCACTATGGCATTCACTCGCTTGAGGCATTAGATAGGACATAAAAGGATATAAAAAACAATGATAAACTATTTGGCGGCACTTTGTTCCTCCTTTCTGGTGATTTTAGACAAACACTTTCCGTTATTCCACGTTCAACGTACGCTGATGAAATTAATGCTTGCTTAAAATCATCGCAACTATGGCGTAATATTGAAAAAGTACAACTGACGGTGAACATGCGCGTTCAAATGCTTTAGGATCCATCCGCCGAAAATTTCTGTAAACAACTGTTAGATATTGGTGATGGGAAAGTTGATGTACATGAAAATACTAGATGCACCAAATTACAGACGGACTTCTGCACAATCATCGACTCGCAAAATACTCTCATCGATCACATATTTCCCGACGTACACACACAATATGCAAATCGTAAGTGGCTGGCAGAATTCAAACGCACTCAATTCCCCATTAGATTGGCATTCGCTATGACGATCAATAAGTCACAAGGCCAGACATTGTCTGTATGTGGCTTAGATTTGGAAATACCATGCTTTTCCCACGGACAACTATATGTGGCATGTTCTCGTGTGGGAAAACCCTCCAGTTTGTTTGTGTTGGCTAAAGACGGACTAACCACGAATATTGTACACTCTATTGCACTGAGAGATTAATTTTTTTTTTCAATTGCCATAATTGATAGGATAATATGAATAATTATTTTTGATATTTAGAAAGCTATCAAAAAGTGTAATTTAAAATATATTCGTTACTTTAATAAGGATTAATTTATTGACCTAAACAAAGCATACTTTCATTGTTTATAATGCTTTCGATTATAAGTACATCCCCACACACGTAGTAATAGATAGTTGTTTTTATTGAACTATAAAAATGTTTCCTAGAAATAATATACATGGCAAAACAACGTTTGCCGGGTCAGCTAGTATATATATATATTCTGCTAGAATATATAGCAGAATTATTTAATTTATTTAATTCCACACACGACTGCTGCGTAGTGGATCGACTAAGCTTTTATGGCGATGGCATTTAGACAAACAAACACTACAGTACCCCATGACACCTACATCACTTATTAATAATCTAATAACGGGTGATTTTTTTGAGGTTAGGATTTTCATGCAGTAGTATTTGACAGATCACGTGGGATGTCAGACATGGTGTCAAAGAGAAAGATGCTCAGTATGCTTTGACATTTCATCATGAATAGACTTACTAACGAGCAACGCTTGCAAATCATTGAATTTTATTACCAAAATCAGTGTTCGGTTCGAAATGTGTTTCGCGTCCGTGTCCGATGAGCGATGAGGCTCATTTCTGGTTGAATGGCTACGTAAATAAGCAAAATTGCCGCATTTGGGGTGAAGAGCAACCAGAAGCCGTTCAAGAACTGCCCATGCATCCCGAAAAATGCACTGTTTGGTGTGGTTTGTACGCTGGTGGAATCATTGGACCGTATTTTTTCAAAGATGCTGTTGGACCCAACGTTACGGTGAATGGCGATCGCTATCGTTCGATGCTAACAAAGATTTTTATTGCCAAAAAAGAACTTCATTGGGTTTTTCATGTGCTTTCGATTAAAGGGGACATCCCCACACAGTAGTAATAGATATGGATTTTGAGGGAAAAATTAAAAATTCATCCAAGAAATACCCTAACATGGCCCCCAAAACATGCGTTTGCCGGGTGGGGCTAGTAATATAAAGTTTTACAGAAATAAGCCCGAACTTTTTCCAGCTTTAAATAAATTTTCCAAAACACGGGGGTTCGGCCCAAATGGGTCGAAAAAGTTCCCAATTTGGCCCCAAAGGCCCCCTAAGACCCCCCAAAAAAAAAACCAAAAATAAACAGAACCCCCAAAAAAGAACCTAACATTTTTGCTTTTTTTTTAAAAATAATCTTAAAAATTTTCTGGTAGGTAGGAATAGTAGGTAAATACTCGTACATATGCGTGCATCTTGTATGTAAGTTTACAGGTTATATATTAGCAGCATAAATGGCGATCATGAGACATATTTCAAATAACTTATAATTTTAAACTTGTGATATCTTTCGAATGGAATGTCCAAATTGAATAGTTCACAAAGTAATATAAAGGTATTGGATTGCACTCAAATATGAAGTCATTTATTTTGATAAGGATTAATTCCATAGTATAAATAAAAAAGCTTTTATAGCAGGGGCATTTATATAAGTATATTTTTTTTTTAAATGATGAAAACACTTATTGTAATAAAACTATAATAGTTAGCCACATGCTGTCAGGTCATTTTTTGTAGATAATTTTACGATTACTAATGAGTGGTACATTGTTTTGTTCTACAACCATAATGAAAAGTTTTCGCAGCGCACGCCATTTAAGAAAGCTTTTTGATAAATTTTTAACACCTTGGGTTACCTTATTGGAGTTTTAGTATGGATCCCTAACTTTTTTGCAAATTTAATTTAGCCTATGTTCACAATAGATAGTGGAGCTTCCTAACAGTGAAAGAATTTTTCAAATCGGTCAAGTAGTTTCAGAACCTATTCAATGCAAACAATCAAACAACAAATCGTTCCTCTTTATATACATATTAGTACATATGGGCCATTCCATCAATTGGCGACATGGTTTTGTACCCGTGGTTCTCCGATTTTGACGAAACTTTAGAATATCATAATATAGACTAAAATAAGAATATCTGTAAACTTTTTAGTGGCCAAAGTTGCTCCATTGTTTTTTGGCGCGCACTTCAAATTGAGATCAAACAAAAAAATGATTTTTTCTTTTATTTTTTAACGACCTCAAAATTGAGTGAAAAAAATTTTGAGGTTATCCATTTTTATGTAAAAAAATCGCAGCTTTCTGATAAAAATATTTTCAAGATCCAAAAAAAATTTCAAAATCCAAAAAAACTATGTTTTTTCCGAAAATCCCGCATTTTGTACTCTTCCCCCACATTTTTTTTTTTTTAAATTGACATTTTTATTCGATTCCTCGTTAAATTTTACATAAGAATCAGTGTTCAAAAATATGGGACTCTGCTCCCATGAACAGCAAAAAAAATGCAAAGTTTAACAAAAGTTTACAGATATTCTTATTTTAGTCTATATTATGATATTCTAAAGTTTCGTCAAAATCGGAGAACCACGGGTACAAAACCATGTCGCCAATTGATGGAATGGCCCATATAATATATAATTACACTGGTAAAGAACAATCCACTTGTTTTTTGTGACATGAACATAACAAAGTGTTTATAATGTCGACATTGCTACAAATGAAGAAAATAGCCACAAATTTCTTCTATTAGCTATAGTTTTTTTGCTTTGAGGATTTTTGCTTAAAAAACTGCGTTAGATACATTATTGGTATATTAGTTACTGTCGAAGTTTTGCTGCGGTATTTTATTTTGGAGTATCCCTTAACAATGTGCAACAGTAATGGGCAAACAAACTGGCACTCCATTTGCCTTGTTTCTCCATAGCAGAATTGTTTTGGTGGAACCGTTCCCCATCTTCGTCACTTACGGCTCCTAAATTTTCGGGGAAAAAATCTAGATGGGAGTCAAAGAGTGAATTTTAAGGGACATGTTGCAACCAATTTTTTATAGGCAGTAAGAAGTTCAGTCATTAGTCTTTCATTAGTTCTCTTATTTGCGGACCCACAAATATGCTCTCCTTAATCTTTGCTTCACTGACTACAAGAAGTCTCTTCCATTTATGCCTGGTAGCGTTTGTTTGTCCCGGAGTGAGTGCCTGACCGGCTACTGCTTCTGTACATAACGGCAATCTCTCGCACGGCTGTTCCATTCGCAAAGGAAGCAACAATTTTTCATATATCCTAGTTGCATTCCAAGAAGAAGAGCTATTACTTTTAGGTCTCCTTATATTCCCCAACCATACTTATGACAACGGATGTGTTCTAAAAGAACTCTCATATTCTCATATGATTCCTTCATATGAACCGCATGAGCTAAAAGCACAGATGGATATTTGTTACCGTTATGAACCAATACCGCCTTTAAACTAAGTTTAGAGGAATCAATGAATAGACGCTAATCACGTGGATCATGGTTGTGTTCTAATGCGTAACAAAAGGTTAACATCGAACAGTATACTAGATCCCCTTCTTGAAGAAAGCAATTTGTGAGGCCTTTCTGTCTTTTTCTGAAAAGTAATACTTATATCACTTTGGAGGAGGTTTCAACCTTTTAGACTGGATACTAAAAGTTCGGACTGCGATTTATCGAGACTCCAAGATTCTCGTTTTTTTGGAATAGGAAGTTGTTCACTGTGTTTGGCAGTTCTTAACGCTGATGGTAAATTACAATACTTAACCGTATATTTAGACTTCGGTTCAATAGGTTCTCTCTAAACCATTAGCACTGCAAAGGGCATTTTACGATTTGAACCTTTTAACCAAGTTTTAGGCATTGTACCTAAAAATCTTAAACACAGTAATTTCAGAAATGAAAAATAATGTGAACTCAAAAACGTTTTGCTATCCAAACATAGAACACGTAACCGATTCGGACACCGTTAGTCTACTGATAAATTTTGTAAAATAAAATGATCGTAAAATACGCTAATACCTAATGAAATTTTATTTATTGTAAAATCTAAAGCCACAGGTTACAGAATATCTGTGGGTGATAGAAAAATTCTGTTTTCAGATTTGACTTCAGGGTATCAAACTGCATTAGAAACACCTAAGAATTTTCATGTTCTAAATTATGTGTTTACCAGTGTTATTTTAGAAACAAGATTTTTCATGAATAAGGTCGTAATGTGGATACTTGAAGCATTAAAAGTTGTTAAAATATCCACGGCAACAGGAAAATGCTAATTTTTGTAGAGGTGACTAATGCATAAACTAAGTATTACTCTGCAATATTGAATCGATTAAAAGCCGATATCAGCCCAGGCCAATTTGTGGGGCCAAAAATATCTCAAATATAGGTAATAACAAATTGCTTTTTTTTTTTATTAATATATCTTAATTTACAATCAGTCGTAAGACAATAAGTAAATGTAATTGATTAATGTTATTCACATTGATGCATTAAGTGTAATTTGGCCTTAATGTAAGGTTATTTAGTAACTAGTATTTATTAAGCTAAATTACGTAATGTGTATCAATATTATTACAATTTGTATTATTTTATACTTAGATAGTTCTTACGATCTAAATGGCAGGTCTAGAGAGATTTACAGCGTATGGGTTACGGTGCCAATTTAATCTTGTTATTTACCTTGAGCTGTATCTTTTTATTTCAATCACTATAGGCATTTTAGGATGAATATTTTTAATGTACCACGGAGCGTTAGCGAGAAATCTAAGGGTTTTTGACTGGAACCTTTGAATTATGTCTATGTTGGATCTACTTGCCTTACTCCAGATTTGAATGCCATAAGACCGTACGGGTTTTAACATCGTTTTATAGAGAATAATTTTGTTTTGTAAACTAAGTATAGACTTAGGGCCAAGCAACCAATATATTTTTCTACTTTTAATTTTGAGATACGTTCTCTTGGCTCTAATATAATATATTCACACCAAGTAAGCCGTTTATCTAAATGTAATCCGAGATATTTTACACAATTGGACTTTGGAATTAAAACATTATTAAGAGCCACACCAGGGCACTCTTCCTTCCTCAGTGTGAAAGTTATATGAGTTAATTTTTCAGCATTTACAGAGGTATTCCAGTTGCGAAGCCAATATTGTATTTCATTTAGCTGTGCTTGTGCAGTTTCTGCAGCTTCGCTAGCCGAGTAGGCAGTGTCGTCTGCATAGGTGACAACTGTTTAATTACCATTTTCCAATATCGGCAAATCCGCGGTAAAAATTCTATATAGTATTGGTCCCAAAACACTTTCTTACGGGACACCTGACTTTATTTCGT
This sequence comes from Bactrocera correcta, assembly GCA_027475135.1. NCBI lineage: Eukaryota > Metazoa > Arthropoda > Insecta > Diptera > Tephritidae > Bactrocera > Bactrocera correcta. The sequence continues at coordinate 81,704,533 of CM050322.1, read as the reverse complement.
GTATATCTGAGATTTTATTTTTAATTTTGATATAGAAATGTCTTTGACTCAGATAAGATCTGAGGAAGAGATGTTGTTGTTGTTGTTGTTAGCGGTTATCTAATCCCCGTTAGGATGGTAAGGATTACTTGTGTTGTCGTCGAGGTCATCTAACGGTAGGCCCAGGAAACGTGCTGTTTCGACGGGGTCGGACCAAAGGGAGGAGGGTGTTAGATGGGTAGGGTTTGTGGGGCATGCAAAGAGGTGGTCAGTGTCATGCGGAGACTCGTTGCATGCAGGACATACATTGGGTATGTCGGGGTCGATTCTGGATAAGTAGGAGTTTAACCTGCTACAGTATCCAGAACGAAGTTGCGCTAGGGTCACTCGCGGAAGAGATAGACTGGAGTAGATAGTATATTTTAGATTTTATACAGTAAGCCCGAGTGCCAGACTCTGTTAAATGTGTGTTGAACATCTGGAAAATTGCACAACAATATTTTTTCTCTCTTTCTCTATTTTTTAGTCTTCGAAGAAATATTCTTTCGAGTATTTTCGAGAATATTGTCAGTAGGTTTATTAGTCTATATGAAGATAATTCATTTTCCGTTTTTTTTTTGGTTTTGGTATCATTATAATTTCAGCACATTTCCACTGCGTCGGGAAATGGCTCGATTTGAAGCTAGTATTGAAAAGCAAGACCAAAAATAATAGACATTTCTTGGAAAGGTTTTTGATAGTCCAAGCGTCGATGTTATCATGATCTGGAGACTTTGAATTTTTTAAACGCGATATTTCAGATTGGACCTCTGAGAGTCTTAAGTATGTAAGAGACTTATCCCTTGGACATGGGCAATCAATGTATGATTCGACGTCCTTATGATGGTTGGTGCTACTGAAGTTAAATGGCTGAAATGTAGTATATCTTTAAGATGGTTTGCAAAAGCATGTGCTTTACTTATGTTTGATCTGCACCAAGTATGGTTAATATCTTTAACCGGAACCTGTCTTATTTGGTGCTTTTACAGATGTTATACTTGTTGTTGTTGTTTGGATATATTTTTTTGAGATATTCTCCTATCAATTTTTCTTTGAGTTCAGCTAACATAGTTTTAAGCTCCTTAATTGCTTTATTGAGGGCTTTTTTTTTTGTCATTCGGATTTCTCCTGTTGTGTCATATCTTTCGAAGTCGCCTTTTGTTCTTAACCAATTTAGATATTTAATCAGAATATGATTGTCTGCTTCTATGTGTTCGAGAAGTTTTATTACGATAGTTGGTTGAGGCTAAGAAGGCGGCTTCATGTATTTTGTTAGTGAAAATCTCTACAACATCATCTAAATTTCTAGTTGAGTTTATCTCCATGTTGAGATTTATATTGGGTTCAAGTCGAGATTGAAAGAGTTTAATACCGGATCTCTTATTTATATGTGCTGTTTCTGAGCAGTAATTAAATCAGGCAAATTAAAATTAATAATAAAAGCGGAATGGTCTGAATTAAGATCGTAATTATTTATTATTTCCACTAGGTTATCGTCAATTCCAAAATAAACAACAAAATCAATCAAATCAGGGATCTTGCTGGGATCTGTGGATCAGTAAGTGGGACAACCAGTAGATAGAACATTTATGTTTTTTCCATAATGCATTTGTATAGTTCGCGGCCTTTGGGATTAATAAGACAAGATCGCCACTATGAAAGAAATCTATTGCCCAGTTTGTTGAAAAATGTAGTAAATGACTGTTTACTTATGTTATCCCTCTATCAACGCTTGTGATTTGAACGGACGCAGCTTGAACTGAAGGTAACGATATTAGTTCTAATATCCAATATTTTAAAGTGGTCTTAACTATAATTGCAGATCCGCCATGTGCTTTACCATCAGAATGGTTGCAAGTAATAAGATCGTCACCATTTATTAAAAAAAATACTTGCTAGTCTGTGAAATGAGTTTCTGAGATCATAGAATATCTATGTTGTTAGTTACAATAAAATGTTCGACTTCTAAACTATGGTTACTAAGTCCATTGGCATTTTATAATCTTGAAACAAGAGAAGACATTATTGATATTAACGTTGACGTTGTCAATTTGTTTGGAAATCAGCGCTTCTAGCTTCTCGAAATTGCTGTGGTTATGGGCAGCAGTGATTGTTGTCTTTTTGTAATTTTTGCGTAACTAAAGTTGTTGTTGTAAACTGGTTGCTCGGTACTTTAGAGAACACGAGCTTTAGGTCTAGGATTATTCACAGTCGATTTGTTTGGATCTTTATTGCAAACTAGTGCCTGATATACTTGACAGCCTTTGTAGTTGGCAGTATTTTTTGCAAGCAGTGTTCGAATTTTGATGGAGTACCAGGGTCTTTTTTGCAAAGAGCAGCCTGGTGGTCTAACTGCACTCAACACATCTGTGTGGCTTTTTACAATATCGTTTATTATGTCCAAACTCTTGACAGCGATGACACCGAACTAAATCATTAAATTTGCGAGGAGGTTCGATTTTGACTACCGCGCTACATAATCGATTAATGTCAAATAAGTTTTGGTTGTTTGCCGATGGCTTTAAGTCAGCAAAAAATAGTGGCATTGACATCCTTGTAACTTTACTTTTTGCGTTAACAATGTTTCTCACAATATGACCTTTTTGAGATAAGTCATGTACAATGTCGCCTATGGGTGTGGAATAGTGAACATTTTTTATAACAATTTTATAGGGCTTCTCCTCTTTTAACTGATACGTTTGAAAAATTATAAGTTTTGTCTATCAATTAAAGTTGAGAAATTGATTGTCATTTGATTAATATTGTTTACTTGTGGTATGCAAACCGGTTTGATGTGTTTGGAGTATTTTTTGGCTTTAGTTGTTTTTTCATTACATTTGGGGATTCAATAGTTTTACGTATCGTTGCTTTGGGCTGGTACGTGTTTTGCCAGCCTCCGCTATTTTCACACATACCGACCTTTACAACGTCCTTTTGTTTTTGCGTTTTCGCTTTTTATTACACACGATAATTTGTTTATAAAAATGCACAGACAAAAAATGCAAATACACTGTTCGACTATACTCGCACTATCTGTAATCGCACTTACTAAGTTTAATGACAGCACTCACTGAATTCACGACGGGAACTGACAAATTGCTTAGTGTTTATATGAGTTAAGCATCCACCCACTCTGCCCGGAGAGACTGGCTCATCCTAACACAACTGTGCATAATATACCACATCCGATGACACCATACTCACACATTACCACACAACATAATAACAACATAACTCACCACACTTCTACATCAACCCAATGAACTTAAAGGATGGTCTCCTGAGCAGGTTCAATTCATTCGTCACATACATTTCGCACATAAATTTTCGTTGTTTCGACACCCAACCCGCGAGCTTCAATTAAGCCTTGCTAATACACATTAGCTCGGATCAATCCTGCATGCAGAGTTCAAAAATTAATTCGACCGGGATCCTGCACATGGTCTAATTTTCATCTGGATACGGTTCAATTATTCAATCGCATCTTGGCATGTGGCGAGTGCCTTTACCTACCAATTGTTAAATGTAACGTCCCAAATTTAATCTTTTTAATTCAATTAAATTGTACTGAAAAATATAAGAGTATTTTTCTTGCCCCCGTTCAAACACTTATTATAGTTACATTCAATCGAAGTAAACTAATCGAACCGCTTAAGATTTACCGTAGTTTTTGTCGACATTTATTTAATAATAATGTGTATATATACTTACCATTTCGAGCATTTCATTTACAAAAATTCGTTGATTATAATGGTACTGCATTTGCTCATTCAAAGTATTTATCATCAGCTGTTCTAAACCATTTTTATGAAAACATTCAAATCCGAACATATCATGCACAACTACGGCGTTAGTGTCACCACTAGATAGATAAAAATAAATAATACATAAATAAATAAATCTTTTTGAAAATCATAACATGTTGCACATAGTATAAAAGTTTAGTTCAACAAACAGTTGTTTGAAATATCTAAAACTAATTGAAATAGATATAGTGTTATATATGTAGCTATACATGAAAAGGCAGTCGATACAAGTTGAAGGAGGTTGGTCTACAAATGAACAACATCGGACCATTACCGTATACAAATTACCGCCAATCGAAAAAATATAAATTACCTTACTGGCAACTGTTAAACGAAAGGCTCCAAAAACATTGAATTTCACCGCAGAAATAGCAATGAGGTTGCATCTGAATCGGCTTACAAATTAACTAATGACGGTGGAACACCCACTTCTAAGTGATATCCCATATCCTACAAATTACTTATCATCTCTACATCATTTTAAAAATAGCCGAAATCGGATTGCAACCAGTAAAGAGATTGGATTGAAACCGTGTCTGAAAGCTTTAGCACATCCAAACTAAAAATGATGAAATCGAGCTAAATATTTCAAACGCCTGCTACCAAATAAAAGCCTAGAGCTGCGTTATATCAAAAAAGTAAGACTTTAAAGAAATTAAGTATGTACCTCTTACCAAATGGAAAAATATTTGCAAAAATTATGTTCACAAATTATAAAACTTTATTATCAATTTAATCACCTGGAATGTCCGGTCCCTTAATTGGGAAAGTGCCGCTGCCCAGCTGGTTGATGGCCTCATAGAGTAAAGGCTGATATCATTGCCGTCCAAAAAGTGGAATGAACGTGAAAAGACTGAGACCAGTAGGTCTTTGAGACAGTGCATATGTAAAGGAACGCAAATTCAGTGTAGGAATCGTGGTTAGAGAGAGACTCGAAGAGTCTTGGCATTCACCCTGGAGGATGAACATCTAGGCCCAATCCGCAACAAAGCGAAGATATCGCTGATTTTCGGCCACACTCCGACGGAAGAGCTTAATTGACTTCGGAATCAAGGCCCGAAATATGATTTTTGTAGTACTAGATTTCACCAAAGAAAAAATTATCAAGCTACTTGGCTGTGTCCGGATCGAAAAATGCTGTGATGGACAGAATACAAATCTCCAGTGTTTTAGAAGTGCGTACGCTCCGAGGCACTAGTATTGACTCGGGCTACTATCTTGTTGCATCTAAGATACGCGCCCGCCTCTGTGCAGCAAAAATTCTCTTCAACAAATACAAGGAAGGAGGAAATCCACTTGCGATACGTAAACGAAACGGCGACTAACAGAAAGTTTCAAAGCCTGAGCAGTACTTTCACTAGAAACCCCAGAGGCGATCTAGTGACTGATGCCAGGGGCTTACTGAAATTGTACTTCTCCAGTCTGCTGAAAGACAGTGAAAGTTCAATACCAGGAGAGGTTGAACGGGATTCCCCAATGACGTGCTCTATCGTCATTCCATTCACCGACCATGAAGAAGTTCGGATAGCAATTATCGTCTGAAGAACATCAAAGCCGACGGATTGCCGGCCTAGCTATTTGTAGAATATGGTCAGACGAAAGCATGCCCGACGATTGGAATTTAAGTGTGCTCTTCCCAATCCACAAAAACAGAGACCAACTACCTTGGAATAGGCCTTCTCAACATCGCATAAAAGGATCTATCGAGCATACTGTGTGAAATAATTAGGACTGTCACAACCAGATTTTGAGAAATAATTCAAAAAATAGAAAATAAATTGAATTAAATTGAATGTACTCAAGAACTGAAGTCATTGGACCACAGGAAACCTCGTGAATTTGCTGAGTTTGCCTTGGAACCACTTCAAAATATTAACGATTTTTTTTAGGAAAATCATCTTCGCCGATGAGGTTCACTTTTATCTAAGTGGTGTGGTAAATAATAGAAAATCTACAAATTATTCATGAACAACTATTCCATTCACCTAAATAGATAGTTTGGTGTGGTTTTTGGTCTGGTGGAACCATCTGTCCGTACTTCTTTCGAAACGAAGCTCGCGACACTATTACTATCAATAGAGAGCGGTATAGAACGACGATAACCAACTTTATGGCAATAAGTGGTCTCTAAGAAATTGTGATTTAACTCCATTAGACTACTTATTGTGAAGTTATATCCTACAAGCTTGAGAAGTCAATATTGAACATGCTTTTCATAACATATTGATTTGATTTAGTGAATAAAATACTCGAAAATTGGATTCACCGAATTCGTCCCTGTACAAGAAGTCATGACAGCCATTTGGATGACAATTGTATTGATTTTTCTAACAATTTTCTTAACAATTAGGCTGTTTTTTTAAGAAGTCATATCACCCTTATTGGAAAAAACTTCACATATATATATATGAGTCATTCCGCCATAATTTTTTTGTGGTTTTTATTTCGATTAACAAAATTTTGAAGTTGGGAAAATTCGTAAACATTACGCGGAGTAATTAGTACATAGGATATATTAAGTTTGCCACGAAATTTGTAACACCCAGAAGGGAAGGTCGGAGGCGCTATAAATTTTATGATTGGCATGATGACCTGAGATTTAGCCGTGTATGTCTGCCTATCTATATCTATGTATACGATCAAGTCCCAAGTTTTCTGACCAAGAAGCTGCTCATTTGTAGAAACGGCCGATATCGAACCACTTGGCATATATGTGCCACACAAACTAGAAAATCGGTATCAATTCCTTGTATGGAATACTTCTTCGTTCGAAGATATATCCAAAGAAATCGATCAGAGCAATGGCAGTATGTATGCCATACCGATCGGAATCAAGTTCATATAAGGAAAACGTTTGCCACACAAACTAGAAAATCGGTATCAATTCCTTGTATGGAATACTTCTTCGTTCGAAGATATATCCAAAGAAATCGATCAGAGCAATGGCAGTATGTATGCCATACCGATCGGAATCAAGTTCATATAAGGAAAACGTTTGAATTTGTGAAGGCTTTTTTATCTTTGGTGCAACCGAAGTTAACGTTTTTTCTTATTTTTTTCCTTAAGTGTAAATTTTTACATACATTTCCGATATTTTGAAATTCATAACTATAAAATTATTCATATTGAAATAAAAAGACGTGTCCAATATTTTGCCTCAAAGGATACAGAAAAATGTTTCGAACGAAAAAAAAATTTATGTACATTTTGGATGGAATGACTTATGTATATATGTATGTTAGTCTACAGCATGTAACAAAATTATTTGAACGCATTATGCATACAACTTGAATACAGTGCTGAGAATGGGTGAGAAAATAATTGGAGAATTACCATGTTTTCAGTATTGGTATTTTGGGAAAATACATTGAAGCAATTAGCTTAAAATATATGGATGCATTAACAGTTGCGTCTGATTTTTCCAATTTGAATTTTGGTTAAAGTTTTGATTTTGTGTTATTGATATCAACTCAACCCGTTAAAAAACTTCCGTTTAGCAACTATATCAGTGTAACGAAAAAATTAAGCGATTTTCCTGAATTTTTTTTATACGAAAATACTATATTGGATGTTTTGAATTTCTGTGGTTATAATAAGGTTTGTTATCAACTACATTTTAAGATGTTTTTTTGTACAAAAATATTGAAATATAACGGAGCTATGTGCAGTCTTCGGAGGTGCAAAAAAAAAGTGCCCTTAAAGTAACAAATTTTTTGGCTTGGAATTCCATGTAAAACTTTGATCGTGGAAAATATTTGTTTGACCAATTTGTAACTATTACCACGCATTTAAGTACCATACTTTATACTTACAAGACTGCACGAGGAAATGATAAATTCATATTTATCTTATTAATTATCCAATCGACGAGTCGACAATATATTGTCGATGCCACAGCATCCCTGGCATCACGCGCTTCTTCAGTACTGTATTGACGTCTCTCTGCTATACCGCCTTTAACCATAATAAAATTTGTTAATGACCACATGTATTTTTTCTCGTCTACTCGCAATAATTCCGCTATGCGAGTAACCATTTCTGTATTTTCCACTTCTGCATATTTACCAGAAGATCGAAATCGAATGTTGCCAATATTTAAAATAGCAGCAAGAACCTGTTGAGGTATATATTCTTATAGTATAGAAAATTATTTATGATTTTTTTTTACTAATTTGAAGCACTTGCCCTTTTGCCCATTTAATAAAATTGTCTTTCAATTTAACTAATGTAGCATTTATTTACCAAAAATGCAAAATAACGTACAATCATAACCTTCGAAAGTTGCTATCAGATATAAATCAGTTATTCCCAAAATTAAAAAAAAAAAAAATTACGATGAGTATATTAAATATTATTAAATATATTAAATATTATATTTAAATATTATATTTTGCTTCCTGTAAATTCATGAAGAATTATGTTACATTATTTTGCATTTTTATGTAGAATTGGTATTAATTTTGGATCAATAAAAGCTTAAAAGTTTGTTAATATGGTATACATATGTTTACATTCGAATGACTTTACCTTGCGTAATGTTTCTAGTTGTTTGTGATTAAAGTCAAGATCTTGCAAAATGCACTCGAAGCGTTTGTAATGTTCAACATTGTTAATGGGATCATCGCGATGGTATTTCAATTTAGTGGGTTGCATTTCGGCTGGAATACGCAGATATCGATATCCACGCTCACTTTTCAAATGATACTCTTTTAGTAGACTTTCACTATTCATAAAATCGTAGAAATAGTAAAAGATATGAAAGTTGTGCTGGTTCCTACAAAAAATAATAAAAAATTATTTATAATAGCTGAACATTTGTTTGAAAAATATTCTTACATGTCCGTAGTGGAAACTCGAAGTTTCTCTAACATATACATATTAAACACAGCACCACTGAGTTTTCCTGTCTGACCAAAGGTCAGGAAGTACTGCAACACACAACGTGTGGACTCATTGTTAATAGGTGTACCAGCGTTGACCAACATTTGAATTGCTTCGATTGAATTTTCAACTCTTAAAGTAGCTCCCCGATTACCAGCACCGAGGTAACATAAATGATTTATGAGCAGACGAACGTTGGTTGATTTACCAGAAAAGCTCTCTCCTGAAAATACAACGTGCTGTGGTTCTTTGTGATGTAGCATATCTTGATAAGCAATATCAGCAACGGCGAAAATGTGGGGAGAGTTTTGCGAACGCGACTTAAACTTATATTTACTGTGGAACTGAAAATGGTTTAATAGTTTTGTTATACACTAGCGTCATGTAAAAGTTCTTACCTCTTCGTCGAAGTCTGTTTGCAAATCGTTTGAATTTAATGATAATAAAACGTCTCCGATAAAACTGTAAGACCCACCGAGCTCCATACGGCTTCGAAGTGATTCTAAAATCATTTCATCTGTTGGATTTTCAATCGCAGCCAAGTCTTCTGGGTACATACGTTCCGGTTTTCCATCGAATCGTTTTATATAGCCCCTGTCAACAAATATTTCAAGTTCTTTGTATATAGGTGGAGCATCTCTACAAAAAACTAAAAGTTCGCGAAGATCTGCTTGCATCTAGATGGCCAAGCTTTGAATGAATTTAAAATGTTATTAGAATAATATAATGTGGCTTACTTCTTCTTCATTGTCAAACAATTCGTTGAGAAATGGATGCTCAATCATTTCAACCATCATTGGCCTATTTTCAACATTTTTCTCCAAACACTCCGATACAAAATCATTGATTTGTTGTGACCAATTAGTTGGCCGTAATAAAGTCGGTGGAGGGTTACGAACTATTTGAAACATAACTCTGGTGGGGTGCATGTCGGCAAAAGGTGGTTGGCCATCGGCTAATTCAATTGTAGTTATTCCTAGCGCCCAGACATCTGCTCGGGAGGAAATCTCAGCGTCCTCTGAAAATTTTAACGTTAACATATATATTAGTAAAATATAAAATATATTGGTAAATTTATATGTTAAAATCAAATAAATATGAATTATTTACTGCAAATCTACATATTATTCCGGGTGACACAGTCCAGGGTTGCGAATTTTTTAATTTATAAGTTATGCATTAAAATTGAAATCTTAATTTTTTAATCCCTACGTCGGGATTTTTTAAAATAATTTAATATATTCCCATCTTGGATCAAAAATTTTAATTTTAATTTTTTAATATAATTGAATTACAATCTTAAATATAAAATATATGCATACTTGGGATTAAAACTCTACTTTTCTAGTTTTCAATCCGGTAGTTGAGACTAAAAATCAATAATAAATTTTAAATCCGCTTTATGTGATTACATTCATTTTTAATTATTTAATCCGGTTTATAGAATTAAAAATATTTTTCTGAACCGGTATGTGGGATACAGGCTTTTTTTAGTTTTAATCTTAAATCAAATGTTAATTAAATTAGGTTTTAATGCGTTATTTGCAACCCTAATATGGTATAATATGATATATGTTTATATGTACATATATATTACATACTACAATTTTATGGTCTCGACAGCTCATTTTTAGTTTTTAAGGATAATAGAAGATAAAGCAAAGAACAAAAAATTAGTAAGGAGGGGCTAAGTTCGGGTGGAACCGAACATTTTATACTCTTGAAACAATCAAAGCCAGCAAAATACCTTAAGCTAAAAATGATCAACCAAAGGATGGGAATCTAAGCAATTTTATATATACATGTACGTATGTGTGAGTAACTCTTATCAGGAAAGGATTCTATCTAAATTTCAATAGCATATCACTCATCCTCCGCTTTTCGCAAAGGAAGATGAGCACCAAGTTTTATTACGTTATCTCAAGTTTTACCCTGGTTACAGCTTGCACACGGACTGACGGACGGACTGACAGACATGCGAATTTAAACTCATATTTATATATATATATATTATATAATTTTAGAGTACTTTATAACCATGGCGGAAAATTTTCAAATCGCCCGTTTAATATCAAATCCCACTAAATTGCAAAAACATAATGTATTATGAATCGTAGATGTGCGAATGACATATTTTATTACAATGCATTATACTGTAGTCAGTTCGTGTATTGAGTAGAAAATTTTCACAAAACAACACGATGTGAGCCAAGTTTTGAGAGTCTTTCGAGAACTTTTCTGCAGTGACTTCAAAGTCATGATGCGCTTGCAGCAGCTACACCGATCAATTGAAGAAAACTATGAACGTTAACTTGTTGTCTTTTGCCTTTGCCCTCAACGGCACTACAAGTGATCAAGTCCACGTTTGAACTGCAAACGTCGTTGTAATTATCCAATAGGCCTTTGAATCTATCTATCACGCAGTCAATAAAAGTTTCGATTTCTTTGGTTTTCAAACCACATACTTTTTCTGGAGAAATCCATCCAATACTTCTCTAGAAAAGCGCGGCTTCAAATCTTCGCCGATTGCATCTATCAGAGGACATCTAACAGAGGAATGTACACTGAGACCCTGTATTATTCTTTGCAATTCTCAATGAGGAAATTTTTGTATTTTGTTTGTCGGTCCCAGATTCTGGTTTTTCTTTGTCAACTTTTTTCCACTCTGAATAAATGGGATGGAGTCACGTGTAGAAGGTCACGCAAATGAGGAAAGTTTTCTGATCGCCATTCACTTGGGAGTGGCCAGATGCTTTTAAAAATACAATGCCAGAGAAGGCGAACCAGATTCCCAAATCGATGACGATGGAGCAGACGTTCCATTGCCCTACTATGAAGAAGTTCAAATAGCAGTTACCCGTCTGAAGAACAGCAAAGCGGCGGGGGTGATGGATTGCTATTCAAACACGGCGGTAAAGAGCAGATAATCAGCTTGTTTATAAAATATGATAGGACGAAAGCATGCCCAAGGATTGAAATTTAAGTTTGCTTTGTTCAATCCACAAAAAGGAAGACCCCACAATCTATGCCGTGGGGTCTATCAGTGTGGCTTTAGATCCGGAAAATCAACAATTGACCAGATATTCGCCATGCGCCAAATCTTGAAAACGACCCGTGAAAGGAGAATGGATACACACCACCTCTTCGTCGATTTCAAAGCTACTTTTGACAGCACGCAAAGGAGCTGACTTTAGCCGCGATGTCTGAATTTGGTATCCCTGCAAAACTAATACGGCTATGTAAACTGACGTTGAGCCACACCAAAAGATTCGTCGGAATTGGGGAAAACCTCTCCGATCCGTTCGATACCAAACGAGATTTCAGACAAGACGACTCTCTATCGTGCAACTTCTTCAATATGCTGCCGATGATATTGATATACTTGAAAGATATGAAGATCCTCTTAAGAATTCATAGAGCAATATGAAAAGAAATATCCACGAATTGATACTTCATTACAACAATTCATATTTTAATGATAGAAGATCTATCTTTTAATGTCATTGACATTATGAAAAGATTAAAAAAAAGGCAATTTAAAAAGGAGAGAAGATGAGCTAATTTTAGAAGATGTTATCTTTGGCAAACTGCGCGTAGAAGATATACCGTTCGAGAAGCATCGCATAGATGACATATCGAAGAAAGGCAAGCTGCGAGTAGAAAATATAACCTTCGAAAAACCTCGCATAGATGACATATCGAAGAAAGGCAAGCTGTGCGTAGAAGATGAAACATTCGAGAAGCCTCCTATAGATGACATATCGAAGAAAGGCAAGCTGCGCGTAGAGGAAATTACTTTTGAGTAATGATAATAAGTTAACAACTGAATGCAATCAAAAACCATGTAACCTGGCAGTAACGAAGAAAGCAGAAGAACAAAAAGAATCGTGGAGCGACAATTTAGAAAAAATTAAAAAGGATAAAACGAAATAGGAGCAGAACACATCCTTGATTAATAAAAAAATAGAAGACTTTAAGAGACGTTTTATTCCCGGGAGAGTCTTCACTTCGGAGGAAATAAGGAGGTTAATTATGTTGTCACAGATACAACATTGAATCTTGACCCACTAGATAAAGAGTTAAATGAAGACATGACAAGTGAAGTCGCTGAAAATGGAGGTATGACAGCAGAAGAGGCAATACTGAACCCAAAAGTCAAGAAGAAAAAACGGATGGGATGTCAATCAACAAAACACATACAATAATCACCGAAAGACGAAAGCCCTGAAAAGGAGAATACTAAGGTGCAAAAAAAGAATCGTCACATCAAAGGTACACCGTCGTCCGATGTGAAAGAAGAAAACGAATTTGAAGAAAAAGTTATAAACAAATTTAAAACAATACAAATATATGTACTTGAAAGTAATCCCAAAGCATCCCTGCCAACCACGCCTACCGAATTTCGTCAAATATTTCAATACTACTACATATTTTTTCTCTATGCACTAACACCAACGCACATTTTCGGGTTATTTTTTGTTTACCTAAATGCAATGAAAAAGAGTTTCTTTCATTATTTCATTTATTTGAATGAGTGCGAAGGAGAAAACATAATTGTCAATAGTGCCAAAAGAAAATTCCAAAAAGGGTAATAAAAAACGATTGAAAGACGCATGTCATTCGTGATCGTATAATCGTAAGAGAGACTCGTACAACAAGAAGGTAAGTGAATGATTTTTATGTTATTGTTTTTTTAAATAATTTGCAAATAATTACTTCATTTGTTTTTATAGTATTAAAAATCAGAACTGAATTGTAAATAGCAGCAGCAGCAATATCATCAGAAGCAGCAAATATCAATTGTTAAGTAAGTATGTGAAAAAAGTGTGTGTGTTTTGAAATTAGACTACGCAGTCCAATATAATACGCAAAAATAAATTCAATCATGTGTATGTATTTTATGCGTTTAAGGCGGCCTGCACAATCAAAAATAATATGTGAAAACAAATGTTTGTTATATATTTTAAATGATCAAATAATATTTATCTTTGCTTTTAGAGTAAAATCTATTTGTATTTAAAATATTTAAGTTTTTCAGATAATATTAATATTTTCTTTCAGATATTATTACCATTTTATACAATTATTTTTTCTTTTATATATTACAAATTCAATGTAATTATTATTTATTTTCAGATATCAATAAGGTTTTCTTTTTAATAAATCTTTTTTCGGATATTAATTATTTTTTTTTTTTAATTAAATATATTTTTATTTATGTAAATTATAATTAATTTATGTAAATATGTAAAAAATAAAATAAAATAAAAATTTTATAAATTAAAAAGTTTTGTTTGAAAGTTTTAAAAGTAGGAATCAAAAAATGCAACCCTACATCAGGTGTTTAAAAAGAGAAAATGCAACTCTGCATTATCCGTCGATTGGGGATATTAGAGCAGGACAGATATACATTTTTATATGATACTGCTGAATGAGCTCCACAGAGATGTATGATCACATCGGTGCCCAAAAAATAATGTACATTGTATTTATTTTGAAAATTCTTTATATATTCTTCCAAATCAATTTCATCCCCTTCAAAGTAATCTCCTCCCGATGCAATGCACTTATGCCAACGGATTTTCCAATTTTCAAAACACTGGTTGTAGTCACTTTCGGGGATGGCCTTCAGTTCAGTCTTCGTTGCGGCTTGAATCTCCTCTATCGTATAAAAACAGTGTCCCCGGAGCGGTCTTTTGAGCTTGGTGAACAGCCAGAAGTCGCACGGCGCCAGATCAGGTGAATACGTTGGTTGCGGAACGATATGGGTTGGGTTTTTGGCGAAATGATTACGAATTACGAGGGCAGTATGGGATGGTGTAAAAACCAAGAATTGTCTTTCCACAATTCCGGCCTTTTTGGGCGGATAACGTTTCGCAAACGGCGCGTAACGTTCAAATAATTTCCCTTGTTGGCTGTTTGACCGGTTGGAAGGAATTCATAATGCACAACACCACGATAATCGAAGAAAACAGTCAACCTGACCTTGATTTCTGAGCGACTTTGGCGCGATTTTTTTGGTCTCGGCTCGCTTTTGGCACGATATTCGCTCGATTGATCGGTTGTTTCGGAGTCGTAAGCATAGATCCAAGTCTCATCGCCAGTTATAATGCATTTCATGACACCCTGGTGTCGGAAAGCATCGTTTCACACACTTCAACGTGACGCCTTTTTTCCAAAAAAAATCAATGTTTTCGGTACCAGTCGAGTTTGGACGCGCTTGAGGCCCAAAACATCCTTCAAAATGGTATTAGCTGAGCCTTTCTATATGCCAACTTCATCAGCAAGGTCTCTAATTGTTAATCGTCGGTTTTTCAGCACCAAATCTTTGATTTGTTGAACGTGAGCTTCGTCGGTTGAGGTTGAGGTTGCACCATCCTCAACGTATCAGCAGCAGAAAATTGATTCCGTAAACAAAATTTGAAGCAAATTCTTTGCTCAACAAATTTCGACATCGCAAAAAACGAAAAACTCACTTTTAGCAGCTCACAAAACGATGCGTATCTCAAATACTAATAAATATTTTGTCATGAAATTTGACATAAATGTGACTCACAGTACTACCAACCTAAAAGAAAAATAATTCTCCAAATCCTTCGACGCGCGCAGTTTAAATTCAAATGTCCCTTTATTTTTTGGGCACAGTAGTATACGTACGTGTGAGGGAAAAATCTTCACGCAGGCCTATGCCAATCTACTCACTTTACTACCTACTGATTCACTGGTTTTTTAACCGCTCATAGTTGGCATGGATACAGCATAAACATTACGATAACACACGCACAGAGATGTATTTCATTGTATAGTGGTGTGCAGTACATACACATATATTAAATTAGATACGTAAGATTTCAAAAATCTTTATATATTATATAAAAAGCACTTGTCACGTTTGTTGGCGATGGACTTTTGTACACTGTGTCCAATTCGAACCAACTTAGAACAGTGAAAGCTCTATTTAATGGACTTGCTACTAAGCGGACATCTCTATTAAACATGCACATTGTTGATGTTTATTAAGTTCAATCTATTAAGCGGACAATTCTATTAGCTGGACAGAAAGGCTAGTAATCAGACATTGAGAAAGCAGCCTAAAATTTGTTATTTTTCCCAATGAAATCTATTTGGATGAACGTATTCAAAATTAAATCTCTTGGATTCTGATACCGACAAGAACGTTTTCACTTTTAGTAGTAACCAGAATTTTTACTGTATAGAATAGTTTATTATATGAATAGTATAAAATGTATACCACAGCAACGCGTGGCCGGATTTCCTAGTAGTATATCAGGCTCACAAATATCAAAATAAAATTAGAATGAATAATTCTCAGCGTGAATAAGATCTTTATTTTCCCCCATCAGCGGTAAGATTCTTATTTGAGTTTAAAGTTTGATCAGACAAATCAAACAGTTTGATATTACAAGTCAAACATATGGATTGATATTTTTGGTGTAGGGTCAGCCATACGATCTAGGGCTCATATTTTCGGAATCTGGTGCTTGGAATAGTAATAGATTTTGAAAGTTTCTGGACCGGTGATGGTATACCTTAAAAACACCATACATTCAAATTTCTCACCCAATCACCCCCGTCTTTAGGTGAGTTAGTTGCATATGGAAAAGATAACAAACGCGTGAAATCTTGAACACGATTCTTTGTAGCTTTTCGGGTTCAAATATTCGATACCATTTTTCTGATAAGAAACCTACTTATAAAAATAACAGAACTTTGGAACATTCTCGAACGATAATAAGATTCAAAACTAAGTGACCCGACCACAATCATTAAGAGACTTCGTATCAGCACCGGTTATTTGTCATCAAAAGATGTGAGTGGTTTGCGCCATCAGAGTTGCCATAGTTCACGAACTAATTGTTTGACATTTCCCAAATACTTCAACAGCTGTTTTGCTTTACTTTGAGATTTGAGAACAAAAATAAGTTTTGTTAGTATGATGAAACCTATGTAAGTCTAAGTGGAGTATTTTTCACGTTTCATGAGCAAATTTACAGTGGGTCTATGTTTTATAATATCAGAAAGTAGAGAAACTTCCACGAACGAAAACCCTGCTGACTTAAAAAAAATTAATATTTTGGCCTGAGATTTTTTGTTTCAAATTTAAAGTCTTTTATTTGATATTACGTCAATTTACTAGAAAAGATAAATATTTTATGTAAGCTAATTTTTTAGAAGACCAAATAAATAATTTATTTATTATTTCTTTAGGCGATCTCCAATCATAAAAAAATCATATTAATATTGGAGTTGAAAATATACAAAATAAAATAAAATTAAATTAGAATTAGAGTTATGTTGAATTAAGACTGACGTTATTTATTAATATATTGTGACCAAAAAAAACCGAAATGGTAGTTAAATTCCAAGGATATAAAGGGTGATTTTTTAAGAGCTTGATAACTTTTTTTTTAAAAAAAACGCATAAAATTTGCAAAATCTCATCGGTTCTTTATTTGAAACGTTAGATTGGTTCATGACATTTACTTTTTGAAGATAATTTCATTTAAATGTTGACCGCGGCTGCGTCTTAGGTGGTCCATTCGGAAAGTCCAATTTTGGGCAACTTTTTCGAGCATTTCGGCCGGAATAGCCCGAATTTCTTCGGAAATGTTGTCTTCCAAAGCTGGAATAGTTGCTGGCTTATTTCTGTAGACTTTAGACTTGACGTAGCCCCACAAAAAATAGTCTAAAGGCGTTAAATCGCATGATCTTGGTGGCCAACTTACGGGTCCATTTCTTGAGATGAATTGTTGTCCGAAGTTTTCCCTCAAAATGGCCATAGAATCGCGAGCTGTGTGGCATGTAGCGCCATCTTGTTGAAACCACATGTCAACCAAGTTCAGTTCTTCCATTTTTGGCAACAAAAAGTTTGTTAGCATCGAACGATAGCGATCGCCATTCACCGTAACGTTGCGTCCAACAGCATCTTTGAAAAAATACGGTCCAATGATTCCACCAGCGTACAAACCACACCAAACAGTGCATTTTTCGGGATGCATGGGCAGTTCTTGAACGGCTTCTGGTTGCTCTTCACCCCAAATGCGGCAATTTTGCGTATTTACGTAGCCATTCAACCAGAAATGAGCCTCATCGCTCATCGGACGTAAAGCGCGAAACACATTTCGAACCGAACACTGATTTTGGTAATAAAATTCAATGATTTGCAAGCGTTGCTCGTTAGTAAGTCTATTCATGATGAAATGTCAAAGCATACTGAGCATCTTTCTCTTTGACACCATGTCTGAAATCCCACGTAATCTGTCAAATACTAATGCATGAAAATCCTAACCTCAAAAAAATCACCCGTTATGACATTTTAAAAGTTGATAGGACTGTCAATAATCACTATGTCCAATACGAGAGTGATCTGCCAAACAGTTTACAACAATGCACCTCAGAGGTGTGTTGCGATTTTTTCAACGGATAAAAATACCGAAAAAAATTTGACTATAATTTTATATTTATAACCAAATTTCGTAGCAAAATCGTTGCGAATATTGAAAAAGTCTTACGGGGATTCAGTTTTATCAGAAACACTAGCTTACGAGTGGTTCAAAGTCCTTAGAGACGACTTTCGACATCTTCAACTGATGAAAATATAGAAAAAGTGAAGTATGTTTTTTGAAAATAATCAAGCAATTTTAGAGATATGGCAAGAGCTCGACATTTCTCGTGAGCTTGTTCGAATGATTTTGGTGGAAATTTTTGGTATTGGTATGAAACACCTTCTTTCTCGGCTCGCCTCGACGAAGCTGAATAGTTTTCAAAACAAGTACAGTAAACAAGTCTCTAGGACATGCTTGATTGTGCGAATTCTGATGCCACATTCATTGACTGTTGATGAGACATGGAGTTCATGATGTTTCAAAATGATGTTTAGCTAACGTAGTTTTTTGGGGTTTTGAAGAAATGAGCGGCTTGTGATCATAATTACATTATTAATTTCTATTTTGTGGTAGCTGTTTTGTCTGACCTATATAAAATATGGTTATCTGTAGTACTAGATTCCAACACAAGAAGATTCATCAAGCTACCTGGCAGTGTCCGGATCGAAAAACCACCTTCAAGATCGCTCATGTTGTGATAGACGGAAGACACGTCCCCAGTGGTTTAGATGTGCGTGCGCTCTGAGGTCCTAATATCGGCTCGAACCACTATATTGTTGCAGCCAAGATTCGCACCCGCCTCTGTGCAGCAAAAAACGCACGTCAACAAACACAAGGAAGGTTCCACGTAGAGAAGCTGCAATCACAACAGACAGCCGAACGATTTTCTACTCGGCTTGCGCTCCTGCTCTCTGAGAGCACTCGTCAACAACTACAGCTGCAACCGAAACCATTGGTTTTGCAAAAGAACAGCTGGTACGACGAGGAGTGCCGTGACGCAGCGGAGAGAAAACAGGCTGCCTACCTCGCAACGTTACGAGCGACCACAACACGTGCGGGATGGGATAGACACCGAAAGTTGAAAAGGGAAGCGAGACGCATTTGTAGAAAGAAAAAGAAAGAGGTGGAAATGCGTGAGTACGAAGAGCTCAAAAATTCTGCGAAAAGATGCGGCGACTTACAGAAGGTTTCAAGACCGAAGCATACTCTTGCAGAACCCCCAAGGGTGATCTAGTCACCGATGCCCAAAGCATACTTAAATTATGGAGGGAACACTTCTCCAGCCTGCTGAATGGCAGTGAACGTACAACGCCAGGAGAAGGCGAACCCGATTCCCCAATCGATGACGATGGAGCAGACGTTCCGTTGCCCGACCATGAAGTGGTTCGAATAGCAGTTGCCCTCCTGAAGAACAACAAAGCCGCAGGGTCCAACGGATTACCGGCCGAGCTATTCAAACACGGCGGCGAAGAGCTGGTAAGGAGCATGCATCAGCTTCTTTGCAAAATATGGTCGGACGAAAGCATGCCCAACGATTGAAATTTGTGCTATGCCCAATCCATAAAAAAGGAGACCCCACAATCTGCGCCAACTACCGTGGGATTAGCCTCCTCAACATCGTATATAAGGTTCTATCGGGCGTATTATGTGAAAGATTAAAGCCCACCGTCAACAAACTGATTGGACCTTATCAGTGTGGCTTTCAACAACCGACCAGATATTCACTATGCGCCAAATCTTGAAAAAGACCCGTGAAAAGAAAATCGACACGCACCACCTATTTGCTTCATCTATGCCGCGATGTCTGAATTTGGTATCCCCGCGGACACTGTAAAAATGGATGGAATAAGGAATAACCCCGCTCATTCACCATATAACGGTGCCGTCAAAAACTTCTAAAAGGGAGATAAATCAATAAATTATTAGTCCAAAATTATTAAATTTTACATGAGACAAGACGCCTTTATAGGCGGCGGAATAAAAAATGAACGTGGGGAGGGGCACATCCCACATTTCGAATCTTTGAATCAAAGTTTCACTTATTATCGAAAATAAACGAAAATCTGAGGGATACATTATAGAAAAGTAATTCGAAGACACATACACATACTATAAATAGGAATATTTTCGAACTTCCGATTTACTTTATGCCGCATATATCAACGAGTTATTATAAAAAGATTTGAAGGCGTGTTCTTCTAATAACGGTAGATTTGTGCCTTAAGTTAATGAAATCGCGTGAGAACTTGCCCTAATCTCTATACAACTAATTTCTTACTTACCAACTTTATGCACCTATGGTATTGTATGGTATTTCCCTGGCTTTGATACTGGCATGTTTAAAGAATATGAAATAAGTTACGCCCAAATTTAGAAAATCCTTACTTGTTCCTGTAATATTTATTATTTTTATATTCTCTTTCGTGTCCGATGGGTTTCAATATACCATGAATTTCTTTTTTTTTTTTATCTTTTTCAAAGGCTTCTGCACCGGTATATATATTTTCTATTGAATATTTTAAAAGTTATAATATTAAACATATTTTACTCTGCATTAATGAATATAAAAAACCAGAGCAAGCGATTCTATGTCAAATTATGTACAATTATATAACTGAGCATAAATAAAATATAAATGGATACGAGTGTAATTCAAACAAGATAATTCTTATAAATCGAAATTGAATATAATATTTGGGAAAAGCAGTTAAATCTTACTTGCACTCATTGCAGTTACAACTTCCGGAGCCATCCAACATGGTGATCCAATGCATGTTCCACGTTTTCCAAATGTTGAATCAACTTCACGTGACAAACCGAAATCACATAGCTTGACTCGTGCATCTTTAGTAAGAAGTATATTATCACCTCTAATATCCCTATGTATGACGTGATTTCTATTTAGCTCAATAGCGCCACGACATATCTCGCGTATTATGTAGGCAATATGCTCCTCACGCATGCGCCGTTCTAATTTTATCAATTTGTTGACCATATCCACGGCTGTACCCCCACTGCAATACTATAAAGATGTTTACACATAAACACTTCGTTTCATTGCTATAAAGACACCATACAATTATTCTGTGACACAGATATAAATGTGTTCCCATTCGAAAGACGAATGATGTTATTTTAAAGGTTTATGGTTACTCTAATACCCGTGACAGACATGTAGTACCAATACCATAGGAAAATAATAATGGTATTCTGTTTACCACGTTGATGATACACATGGCAATGTAGCAAATTTAAATACTAGCTTTAAAAAAATTTCAAACAATAAATATTTAGTTGTGTGTTGGGAAGACAATGCGTACAAATATTTAAAATACTCTAAACTAAAGCCAAAAAACGATTTGGTTACACTCCCTAAAAACCTGACATAAAATGAGGCATTTATTGCTTTTCTGGAAAAAAAAATTGTGAAAATATTTTGTTTTCCATTTCATTTATTAATTTTTTAAGTCATTTTGACGGAATATTTCGAAGAGCTTTTGTTTTCTTTTAATAAGTGCGAATATTCGATTTGGCATTGAGTTCATGTAATTAAAAAGCATTATTGGGGTTAATAGACCCCATGTATCCAAAATAGCTGTTCAGCTCAGAAATCGTATTAACTTGACGATAATATTTGTAAACATTTCTTAACAGCATACCCAGATGATCTCAATTACGTCAGGAGAACAAGCTGGACATTCCAAAAGATCGATATTTTTACGTTGAAGCCACGTTTTCGTTGACTTGCTTGTATGGATTCTTATAAGAATTGTTGTCTTGTTGAAAAGAGAAATACTTTTGCTTCTGGTACTCGGAACTATTTATTTGGCAAGAAGTTAATACTCGTACCAACAGTACTGTCCCAGAATTTGAAAATACCAGAGATATGCAATTATTACCTTTTTTAAGTTATTGGTTGAGTAAAACAAAACAGACTATTTGTGTACATAAATCAAAATTCAACATACACAAATATCCACAAAAACATACATATTTACGCAAGACACACGTAGCGAGAGTATGAAAAACCATTAAGTTTCTTTTCATACGACCCGGGGCCAATAAACTTCAATCACGTCAAAACGAACAGATTCACAGCGCCAAGAAGCACAAATAGTATTTTTGAATGACGTAAGTGACTTGAGTATTTTCAGTTTAGCTCTATTGTGTTTGTTGCTTTTATATTTTTTTTTTTTTTGTTTTCAATTTCAATGTTGGTTACTTATTTCACTACTTATTTATAATGTTTTCATGCATATTTATATGCAACGACGAATATTTTTCGTATGAAAAACGTAAACTTTAAAAATTATTTTATTTTTTTTTAATGGTTTTTATTTGAAAATAACAAAATGAGTTCACCCATGTTTTAAAACTAACCTCAGTTAACAAGCTCATAAATCTTTTTATTAAAATTAATGCATTTGTGAAAAAAGGGCTAAAAATACTCATGCAAAGGTACATATAAAAGCAAATAAGTCTTGTTAAAAAAAAAAACTTTTTTTGTAAATTTTTATTGTAAACTGAATTTAGGAAAAGAATGCTTTTCTGTAATAATATTACCGGCAAGCGAAAACACTCGCTATGATGTTGCACTGCTAGCAGGAATGGCAAGAACTTTAAGTGCTATCTTGGACAACCTGGAATATCGTTTGCTATTATTTTGCCACTACTGCAAAACATTAAAATTTTCAGAAATCGCTTGAATATCAACGCAGAAATCGCAAATGTCTTTGGTCCGGTTTATTGCGAGAATTGCATAGAACAATGAAGGATTCGAACATCCCTGTAGTTTTTTGAAAATTGTTTTAAAATCTTTGCAAATTTTAATTAAATTTTGAATTACTGATATATTTATGTAAATTAGAAAGCCTTTTCATTTTTGACAGGAATTGACAGAATTTCATCGATTTTCAACCAATTATGTGCGATCGATTTGAACATATAAAAATGTGACCTCCATCGGGTTGGGCAGTCGGTTTTCAACGATGTTTGCAGGATATGTTGCATACCCGATTTCTTAAAATATGTTGCAAGCTTCTTACAGGATGTTATTATGTCTTTAAGCTCATCTGTATATTCAACACTGGATTCTAATACGTTTGAGAAAAGATGGCTTGAACAGTTAAGCCTATGGTTATTTTCTAAAACCTTTTCACATTTTGTTACTTCAAGTTCACATTGACTTTTGAGATTGGAAGTCTGCATGCCCTGGCATTTATACACTTTTCTACAATTACAAAAACAAAGTAGTTTCACAGCGCACCACACGAAATTTACACTTTCATTCTTTAACTTATTCAAATTATTTCCATTCTTTCCTTCAAAGGAGTGAGTAAAGTCAAATTATTTGTCTACTATTGAGAGAGTCGTAAATTGTTGTGTAGAAATACTTTAACGTTTTTTTTTTTTTTTTGTTACAATGAGTCTTAGTCATTTTTATTATTATGAGTACTCATTTGCATTAATTTTATTGGTACCAATTGCAGATCTCTGCTCCATACTATAAGTGAGCCTCTGATCCTGACGAAGTCGTACATTTACATTTCGTGTAAATTTCAAGTAATTTGGTTTTTGGCGCGGTTCTGGAGTTTTTCTTAAATTCTAAGTTTTTCACAATTTTAATCGATTCCTTTCAAACGGACACTAATGCTACAAAAAAGGTAAATACAATTTGTATTTTCTAATAAAAATTCATTTGCTTTCACACGCATATATCCTGCGTTTTTTTGTGGAAAACATATTATTTTTTCTCTGAAACAGAAATCCAAACAAAGTACGTGCTTAAATTTTGCATTGCCGTTTTGTTTTGATCACTCTGCTATTCACTATTAGTTTCTCCTTTTTGTATTCCTTTTGGTTTTGGTATTGCCAACTACCGAAAATATAAGCAAGGTGGAGGATGGAGTCATGTGTAGAAGTTCACGCAAGTGAGGAAAGTTCTGTGATCGCCATTCACTTGGGAGTGGCCAGAAACAATTATTTTACATATGACTCAAGCAGCTCACGACTTCCGGTCTCTGAAGAGTATCCCCTAGGTAGCCTAAGAACATCCGTTTGAAGGCGAGCTAAAGTGAGAAGGCAAAAAATCCCCTCAGCAGGGTTGTGCGTTGGGTTTGGGACTCGCCACGTAAAAAATCATACCGATGAAAAATCAACAACAGCCTCGGATGAGTGACCCCTCTTTTGATGACGACCATGGCAAACGAAATAAGGAATACAAATTGAGGGGATGCACCTGGAATGTCCGGTCCCTTAATTGTGAAGGTGCCGCTGCCCAGCTGGTTGATGTCCTCGTGAAAATAAGGGCTGGCATCACCGCCGTTCAAGAAATGCTATGGACGGGACAAGGACAGAAAGAAGTAGGTCCTTGTGGCATTTACTACAGTGGCCGTATAAAGGAGCGCAAGTTTGGTATGGGATTCGTGGTGGGAGAGAGAGTCCGTCGCCGAGTACTATCATTCACTCCTGTGAATGAACGTCTAGCCACAATCCGCATCAAAGCGAGGTTCTTCAACATATCGCTGATTTGCGCCCACGCCCCGACGGAAGAGAAGGACGATGTGACCAAAGATGCCTTCTTTGAGCGCTTGGAGCACACCTATTAGCGCTGCCCCCGCCACGATGTCAAAATCGTGCTAGGCGACTTTAACGCCAGGGTGGGCACAGAAGGTATCTTTGGCACTACGGTCGGTAAATTCAGCCTCCACGACGAAACATCCCCAAATGGGTTGAGGTTGATCGACTTCGCCGGGGCCCGAAATATGGTTGTCTCTGGTACTAGATTCCAGCACAACAAACTACATCAAGCTACCTGGCAGTCTCCGGATCGGAAAACCACCAGAAAGTTTCGACGTCGAGAAGCTGCAATCATAACAGACAGCAGAACGATTTTCTACTCGGCTTGCTTTCCTACTCTCTGAGAGCACTCGTCAACAACTCGGTATAAGGGAACTGTGGGACGGCATTTCAAACTTCTTACGTACAGCTGCAACCGAAACCATTGGTTTTGCAAAAGAACCCCCAAAGGTGATCTAGTCACCGATGACCAGAGCATACTTAAATTATAGAGGGAACACTTCTCCAGCCTGCTGATTGGCAGTGAACGTACAACGCCAGGAGAAGGCGACCCCTATTCCCCAATCGAAGATGATGGAGCAGACGTTCCATTGCCCGGCAAGGAAGAAGATCGAATAGCAATTATTCGCCTGAAGAACAACAAATCAACAGTGTGCATTTAGACCTGACAAATCAACAACCGACCAGATGTTCACCATGCGCCAAATCTTGGAAAAGACCCGTGAAAGGGAAATCGACACACACCACCTCTTCGTCGATTTCAAAGCTGCTTTCGACAGCACGAAAAGGAGCTGTCTTTATTCCGCGATGTCTGAATGTGGTATCGCCACAAAACTAATACGGCTGGGTAAACTGACGTTGAGCAACACCCAAAGCTGCGTCAGGATCGGGAAGAACCTCTCCGAGCCGTTCGATACCAAACGAGGTTTCCCTATTGTGCGATTTCTTCAATCTGCTGGAGAAAATAGTTCCAGCTGCAGAACTGAATCGAGCAGATACAATCTTTTATAAGAGTGTACAGCTGCTGGCATATGCCGATGACATTGATATCATCGGCCTCAACACCCGCGCCGTTAGTTCTGCTTTCTCCAGGCTGGACAAGGAAGCAAGGTAAATGGGTCCGGCAGTGAACGAGGGC
This sequence comes from Bactrocera correcta, assembly GCA_027475135.1. Lineage (NCBI taxonomy): Eukaryota > Metazoa > Arthropoda > Insecta > Diptera > Tephritidae > Bactrocera > Bactrocera correcta. The sequence goes on along the minus strand of CM050322.1, from coordinate 81,678,704 downwards.
AAGACGGTATATCTCCTGTCATCAAACAAACAGTCATCGCACTCGCGACTTGGCTCTCACGTCACTGTTGACAGTCATAACTTTGAAGTTGTAGATAATTTCGTCTATTTAGGAACCAGCATTAACACCACCAACAATGTCAGCCCGGAAATCCAACTCAGGATTACTCTTGCCAACAGGTGCTACTTCGGACTCTGTAGGCAATTGAAAAGTAAAGTCCTCTCTCGACGAACAAAAGCCGAACTCTATAAGTCGCTAATAATTCCCGTCCTGCTATATGGTGCAGAGGCTTGAACGATGACAACAACGGATGAGTCGACGTTACGAGTTTTCAAGAGAAATGTTCTGCGATAGATTTATGGTCCTTTGCGCATTGGCCACGGCGAATATTGCATTCGATGGAACGATGAGCTTTACGAGATATACGACGACATTGACATAGTTCAGCGAATTAAAAGACAGCGGCTACGCTGGCTAGGTCATGTTGTCCGGATGGATGAAAACACTCCAACTCTGAAAGTATTTGACGCAATACCCGCCGAGGGAAGCAGAGGAAGGGGAAGATCTCCACTCCGTTGGAAAGATCAAGTGGAGAAGGACCTGCTAATTTACAATCCGTGTTAAAAAGAAGGGTTATTTTCTGACACATGGAAAGTTCAGCGATTGGTTCTACTTCCTAAACCAATAAAGCATGTGCATGTTTGTTACTATTGGGAAACCTACGAAAGCATAGTAAGAAACCGCTTGGAAATAGCATTCTAGAGAGCCGGCAGATTATCAGAAAGACAATAAGGCTTTATGACGCATTACAAGTCGTTGAAATTGCCAAAGGGGCTGTAAGTAGATCACCTAGAATACATTGTAAGTAAAGCGAATAAAATCCTGAGCGCCTTATCAAGAATGATGGCAAATAAATGCTGCGTGCGTTCCAACCAGCGTTTTGTACTCACAAAGGTGAGATCGGTTGTGTTATATGAGGCCCAAATATGGATCCAGGCGCTAGGCATCAAATCATATGCCAAAGAAATAAGGACAGCGCACATTCTGTCGGCACCAAACATTATCAGTGCTTTCTGAACAACCTACAGACTGATACCTGACATTCATTCGTGGATCGACATACGACATGGGGAAATGGATTTCCATCCTAACACAAATACTAATTGGACATGGGCGCTTTAGAAGCTACCTGTACAGATTCCTGCACGACATTAGTGCGACGTTCTCAGATTTTCTTTAATTGTCCTCGCGTTTTAAGAACAATGGAAAAACTTAAAACTACACCGATGGTAGTTTGACGGTGGAAGCTCAAGTGTCAGTCCAAATTCCCCAGCAGTTAAAATGCATAACTGTGATGTGTAAATGTTATTTTTCCTTCCCATTAAAAAAACTTCTTTTATATTAGAGTTTTCAAAATGGAACATCCTTTGCAAAAAAATCTAAATCGGCAAATCCGTCAAAATTAGGAAAAGATAAGTTAGAGTTTAACTTTATAACTTGGATGATCAGATCAGCATGGAGTGCTATCAAATCAGAAATGTGCAAAAATCTTGTTGATAACATGCATTTATGCGAGGATAGACGTTGGTGGATAAGATCTAAAAATGGATTTCATTAGAATAAACTAGAATGGTTAAAGTTCTATATAAATTTTCATGAACTCATCCTTAGCTTAGTTTACATGTGGTTCATCGAAATCACCTTGCAAACATGTGAACACTTGTTTGAGCCATTTTGTATCATCGTCATACAGTAAATAACAGCAGAAAAGTAAAATAGATATGCTAAGGAAATATTCATCGTTGCAGATGGAGTAATGAACTTATAGAAGTGCCGTCCGTTTACATACCAATGCCAATTTACTTAGTATTTTGATACTATGTATTATAACCCTTTGACAAACTCTCTCTTTTCGGTCCTACTTTACTTTTTAAAATTCTGTTGTCTGTTGTGTATGTATGAGTGCGTCTACTAGTTGCAAAGTATGTAATACGATTAATGTTTTTATGAGAGTTATTTGTTTATAAGAAATGTTTGTTTATTTAGAAAATATCAGGTACTTCTCACCTCTATAACAAACCATATTTCATCAGGTGCATTTGACTTTTCAAGCTTGTAGACGCCATAAAACTCGGGAAGATTTGGATGATTGCAGTGATCGCGTAAAGTACGATACTCTTCTTCAATCGATATTTGGTGTTCCTCATCATAGTGCTGAATTTTTAAGGCTACCATTCGATCATTATCTAACTCTTTTGCCCGAAATACTTTTGCGTTGACGCCCTGCGCAATTTCTTCATAGATCTCGAATTTGTCCGTTGGATCGGGCAGTTGTGTGTATGGTAAATACATATTTGAAAACTATAAAACGTCGTAGTAAATGGTTAGAACCAAAAAATGCATAATTGAATACTTAGTAATATACTTATTATATAGGTATGTAGCTAAAACAAATCAAAAACAAGTATGGAGGGGATTAGACCGGGAGGATCCGAGCATTTTATACTCTTGCAACTGGCAAATAAAATCCATTCAAGTCCTGAAAAATTTTTTTATAAAAAGATGTTTTGAAAGAACTCAGCATTCACTATTCGAAGAAATCGCGAATTAAGCACAATCAAATTTGGTTTAGTCTTGACTTATATTGAAGATCCTATAATTTATTATATATCGTCTAATGAGATATATAGTATGTATGATATGTGATATCAACTTAATCAAAAATATTAAATTTATTATATTATGAAGGGATATGAGGTTTAGACCAACGTATAGATTAAATCAATTCTAATTCAGCACTAAATCACATTATTTCAATAAAAAATTTTTCAACCTGAAGGGTTTAGGGTCGGGTGGAAAGACGGAAACCATTCTAGGAGTTTATTGGGGGCAGAGAAATGAACTCAGCCCGATTGCAATAATTTAGTATAGTTGAGGACATACAAGTATTTTCAGTTAATTTGTTAAATATGTGTTTAATTTATATTTGCAGGCATATAGGATTTGTCTTGAGCAAATTTGATTTCTTTTCTTAAATAGATTGGATGATATATGTATATGTACATTAATCTTATTAGGGAGTGAACCCACACTTGTTTCGTAATTTACGGCTTAGTTATAGATTAATGGCGTTATGGGGTGTGGCAGTAGTCAGATTACAATCATCTACGAACTCATCCCAATTTTTTTGCCAAGAAACATATGTACCAAGTTTCATTAAGCTTTGCATCGATGCATTTCGATATATCGTATAAGTACATCGATATTTTCAATACATCGAAAAAAATTACCAACAGATTCTCTCAATTAAAAAATACAATAAGAAAACTATACAATAAATTATTTTGTATATATACATATGTATAACTCCCAGCTTTGTTTGTCCAAACTTTGTAGAAATGAAATTTTGTTTACACGTTTTGCCTGCAGTGATCTGGCCAATCTGAGACTGATAGCTAAATTCCCGTCCGATTTATCTGAATCGGTTTCGATATGGCTTTCGCCAAGACTAATATTTATAAGGTCCTTAATTTTTTGGGTGACATTTTTGAATCAAAAAAGGTAGAGATTATACACCAAATTATATCTCGAGATGTCCTAAACTTTTTCCGATACCAATTCTTTCGGTATTGGCGGTCTTCGGCCCCTATTTAAAAAAGTTAATAAACTTTAATAAACTTTTTTAATCATTTTGATTCTCTTTCAAAATATGTAAGTATATATGGCAACACTTATTATTCGTCAACATGGAATTTTTTGAGAATTGTGTAAAAAGTTAAATGCTTATTAAAGCAAATCAGGAGAGAAGCAGATCACCTCAATCTAATCATACTCATTATAATCCTGAAATCGTAGGAAGGTATACTAAACTATTAACTGCTGTTATAAGCTCGTTCAATGGAATGTTATTCTGCTGTATGGACACTATCAAATTAGTGTCGTAATAAAAATCCTTTAGCTTATTATTCTTCAATTTTAAATGGTCTGCCAATCCTAGCCCGATCCTAGATATTTTTATATTGGGTAGTCGAAAAAGTCTTTTCGTATTTTGTCAATAGATGTCGTTGCAGTCGTATGTCTCCAGTGCTACCAATCACATTGTATCATACCATATAGTGTTGTAGAGATGAGATTTTAAGCTTCATTTAAGAAATCTTCAGAAATTAAATTCTGGGATGTTGAAAAAAAGTTACAGCTGCTCAAAAATAAGTAAAAATAATTAAGAAATTCTTTATATTTTGAAATTTTTGTATGAAAAAGGGAAGAATGCCACCAATGAAATTTGTAAAGTTTACCAAGACGATGCTGTATCAGTTCTTGTAGCACAACAAATGCTCGCTCACTTCCGTCCTGGAAATTTCGATGGAATAGTGTCTCTAGCGGAAAAATGGCAAAAAGTGGTCGACCGAAATAGTACATATTTGTTTATTTATTTATTATAAAAAATATAAAAAATAAGTTAAAAAAAATACTAATAATAATAATAAAGTGCAAGCAGTTATATGTGTAATATAGTGTTGTAATCGTTGCTATTCTTTTACTCTTTTATTGAAGTATTAATTCCTACTATTCTTTCAATTATTCTTTAGAAAACTTTATAAATAGTGCAAGTACATTATAATCACAAGTCAATGCATCGAAAAAATACATCGATATATCAAAACATCGGTTTTCTTCGATGCATTGGATAGCACACCGATGTTTCCGATGCATCGATGTTTTTCTTAGCATCCCTACTCTGAACTCAACTCGTCTCGTTGTCCTGATATTTTATACATCTATATATATATAAATCTTCTGTACGTGTGTTTGTAATTGAACTGCTCCTAAACGGCTGGACCGATTTTGATGAAATTTTTTGTGTGTGTTCAAGGAGATTCGAGGATGGTTAAGATTCACAATTTGGTCCACTGAAAATGTTTTTTAAATACATTTGTCATTTGTAATTAATTGCTAATTTGGGAATGTTTTACATTGGATCCGATAGATTGCGCTACCATCGCAGTATCCAATATTCAAATCTTAAATTGGCGTAAACGTGCAATAAACCAAACGATGCCAAAGTAAAAGGCGACATCTGTAGACAAGTTTTCATAATGTGGAGAGAGTTGTTCGTTCTTAAAAGTAATAAATTGGGTGATTCAATATATCGGTGGGTAGCGAGTATAACTTTTTTCATATCTGGGTATATTGACAGGCAATTTGAAATTGCAAAAGATCTGGCATAAAAACTAGCGGCATAAATGAAGTGTTGATAAAAAGGTCTATTAAAAATTGAGATATACAGAAATATTTTCGAAGCATTGCACAGAGCAAAGCAATATTTAAAGAAGAAGGATGAAGTACATACATATATGCGTACAATTTCAAACTGATCCTTCTTGAAAAATAATAAAATTGCTATTAAAAATTGAGATATACAGAAATATTTTCGAAGCATTGCACAGAGCAAAGCAATATTTAAAGAAGAAGGATGAAGTACATACATATATGCGTACAATTTCAAACTGATCCTTCCTGAAAAATAATAAAATTGCTAAATATTGGGAATGGTGGAATAGAACTGCAATCAAATACACAGTGCAATGAATTAAAACTGGCTCATTTATCATTCGATGAATAATATACCACGGGCATCCCAAAAGACTGATGCCATAACCTTGCCAGCCGATTTTTTTGTCTTTCCACGCTTGAGAATCGTTTCTTAATATGCAGTCCACTAGGCTGACAATCGATTGGACTCGATTGATTCCACTGATGCACAGCTCAAATTCAATAGTATTTTTACCCCAAAAACCAATTCTTGCTTAAGGCACGAAAAGCTTTTTGATTCATTTTTTTGTAAATTAACAAAAGTTGCTTCACCAAAAATGCGATTATTCCTTAACTAATACTTATAATCTAACTAATACAATAGAAATCATATAGAATGTATTAGTAGTACTACCTACATATGTATGTATCGGCCACAGCAAAACGTGGGCGGGTCCACTAGTATGTATATACAATCCTAATCGAGGTAGATCGATTATTTTTTGGTGATACAAACAACAGTCAGGTGAACAAACCTAATATACTCTATAGGAACATGTTAATGTGGCACTTTGTTAAATTCTCCTGAGCTGGAGGGCAGGCTTAACTTCGAACGATTTTTTTCTACAAATGTAAAGTTATGGCTTTTATAGCAATGTGTTCGTCTTGTTCTCGTGTATTATTAACTGTTAAGAAAAAGCGGAATCAGAAACATAGTTGTTTAGTGGAATGATGGGATACAGATGAGAAAACCGTTTATTTAATTGGCTAAAATTCCAGTAGAATAATTGCACAAAGTTTCCGGGTGTAAATGTTAAAGAAAATTTCACTTATTTTTATTTCAGTGCGAGCCGTGAATCCATAAAGAAACATAAACATTTGACATATAGTGCTATTAAGCATATATTAGTCAACCGACACCATTTAAAACAGTTTACAAACTGGAAAATTGTTTCTTTTATCATCTCCAAAGTGTATTTTCATTCTCTTTAATGGTTGTTTGTATCACCGAAAAATAATTACATAGATGGAGGGTTATATGCATAGAAATGATCAGGATATTGAGTCGAGTCGAAATCCGAGTGACTGTCCATCCGTCTGTCTGCCTGTGCAAGCGATAAATTGAGTATAAATGAGATATAGCAATGAAATTTGGTGCAAGTGTTCCTTGACAAAAGAGCGAGTACGAATTCGTAGAATTGAACATAGATTTTCGTAAAATGACACAACTAAGCACTAAATTTAGGTATACATGTAGAATTGTAATTTGGCACAGGGCATCGCAGTAGCAGGGGCACCAGGTGCAGGGGTGTTATAAAATTTTTCGAAAACTAGGCGTGGCCCCGACCCCTTATAAGTTGTACGTACATATCTCCTAAACCATAAAAGATAAAATATTGAATTTTGTTCAACGCAAATACTATAAGAAATTTTACCGACAGTGTGAAAATGGATGAAATCAGATTATAACCTCGCCCACTCTCCATATAACGGTATTATCAAAAATTACTAAAAGCACGATAAATAAGCAACTTAATACACTAGAGACATTTACTTTTACCTCCGAGATGGTTTAAGACATCTTTATAGGATCAAGGGTCAAAGTTGGACTATGGGCGTCGCAACGCCCACCTTTAAGTAAAATCACATATCCCGTTACCAGTACGACCGATTGCAATCAAATTAAGTACTTAAGTTTCAAAGTCAAGGGTGTGAAAAGGGTGAAATCGGATACACGAACACAATTCTAAATTCCATTTGATTGTCTCACTATCCGCTATAAAAAAAATGGTAAATATTCATTAGTATTTGAGATACTCGTCGTTTTGTGAGACTCTAAAAGTGAATTCTTCGATTTTTACTATTTCTGAATTTATTCAAAGTGCGATAATACACCATCTCATCATTTCGCCACATTTTCAACTAATATTGTGCCGCAATCGTCATATTCGCTTGATTTACCTTCGTGTAACTTCTGGCTATTCAGCAAATTTACATGACCACTCCGAGGACACCGTTTTGACTCAATTGAGGATATAAAAGCAGAATGGCTCTGATGCCCATCACGAAGGAAGATTTTTCTAAACGCTATGACAACTGGAAAACTCGTTGGCATAAGTGTATTGAAGCTGGAGGGGATTACTTTGAAGGAGATGAAATGTATGAAATTCAACTTTCAATTTGATCACACTAGTATATAAATTAAATTCATAGAGAATAGTATAGTATATCAGTGTGTCAAAAATAGTAGATGTTGAATTCTATATCACAATTTTTTAATAAAAAGTTTTTCCGGCACCTGAAGGATTTTCCAGAGTTTTGATTCTTGCAAGTTTCAAGAGTATAAAATATTCAGCAAACAACCGTATTTTCGCACTTCTTTACATGTTGTATATTTTTTTTTGTTCTAACTGGTATTTCTGTAAATGCTTTATGAAAGTCATAGGGTTCAAAAGATGCTTAAGTTTAATTACTGTATATGTTAGCCAGCTTTGTTCATTTAATAGATATTTGTATGAACTCTCGATGTGCAAACAAATATTCTAATACTCTATTTTTGAGTTATTTGTGAAGACATAATGTAATGTAATCAGAAATGTAATGTTTAATTCGTTTACTTCATAAATGACACTTTGTGTTGTCACAAATTTACAAACTTAATTTTTTTCATAAACTCACGTATACATACCAAATTCGGGATTTTTTAACATATATATATATATATATTTTAATAACTTGACACTTTATTGAAAAACAATTACTTTATAGCATTAGCTTCCAGCACGATAGGCCGCGTAATAGGTACTGAATATGCTTAAGAGGAAAAATTCGTTCAGAAAAAGAGAAACCTTGTAAGTTCTTTCTGCAAATGCGTGTTCTAAAATTGCCTAATAGGATGAAATAATTTATACGAATATTAGACTGTGTTAGTTAATACGATATGCTCAACTACGGTAACATTAGGACTGATATTTTTCCGCTAAAAATTGTTTTTAGTCTCTTTTCTACAAAGTGTTTAAATTTTTTATAACGTTTTTATTGGCTTTACCTGTTATGTATACTATACATGATATGTATGCAACTATAGTATGAATGTACTATTAAAGTAAAAAGCGAAAAATAAATACAGTTTAAAAACTATAGATAGCTATTAAAAATGGGTAAAATTGATTAATGAACTACATCATCCCCCATATACTATTAATGATTTTAGTTATGATTTTATTCTGAGTATTTCGGAAATGTATTCTTAGGTAATTTTAGCTAAATTTAAAAAGTTAATGCAATCTGTCTTACTTTTTATTGTTACGTGGCGGGTCCCAAACCCACCGCACAACCCTGTGAAGGGGATGTTTCACCATATGTAAAAGAATCGTTTCTGGCCACTCCAAAGAGAATGGCGATCCAAGAACTTTGCCACACTTGCGTGAACTTCTACAGATGACTCCATTCTCCGCGCTCCATCCTTTTGCGCGTTGGCCATGGCGAATATCGCATTCGATGGTACGATGAGCTGTATAAGATATACGACGACATTGACATAGTTCAGCGAATTAAAAACAGCGGAAAGCACTCCAGCTCTGAAAGTATTCAACTCAGTACCCGCCGGAGGAAACAGAGGAAGACCTCCACTCCGTTCGGACTAGGTCGAGAAGGACCTGGCTTCACTTGGAATATGCATATGCTGGTAACTTGGGTTCAAAAAATTTAAATATTTTTTGCTTAATTTAAAAGTACAATGTCTTGAGAATACAATGCGCAAAATTTCAGACAGAAATTCGATATATTTCGGGAGTCGTAACGAGTTTCCTAGAGCGCCTCGGAGTCCAACTTTTAACGTCGACCGAACTTTAAACGCGTTTTTCTCAAAACATTGTTTTTCTGGTCGGCCCGGGTCCCAACTTTTTTCTACTGAACCGATTGCTTTCAAATTTTAACACGCTATTTTACACACTTATAGTTCTCGTCGGTACTAACGAGAATTTTTTTCACCCCTAACTTTTTATTTTACAACACTTTCTTTGCTAAAATAAAAGGACTTTTTTTTCAAAGCCCGCCATTTGGTTATTTACAGAATAAAATGTCTATAGATTAAGAATAATCAAGAATATTTGATTTCAAATAACATCAAGAGCTAAAATCATCCGGGCCGCCTACGCGCATTTTTTTGAGGTTCCAACTTCGAGTGACAATAATAATAGTAATAAAGTATTAAATTTTTTCAAATAAATTCTTTTTTATATTTTCAATATGTAAATAAAAATACTCTAAATATTCAAGATAATTCATTTCTAATTTCCTACAAAAAACCACCCTCCAAAGAAGTCATGAAAATAGGCATAAGTTACCAGACTACTACCTTAACTCGGCTATAATCGCGTAAGCGTATATAAAATGTAGTGATTTTCGACTTTATACCGTTTATATGTTCCAAATTTTTAAATCTAATTAAATCCATATATTTCCTTAACTATAGTTTAGATTTGCGCGGCATATGCATGGAATCGGTCCAGGCCAGGTTTCGGCATTATTCCCGGTCAGTCTGGTCATATACAATCCCATTTAATATAAAATTATAAGTTTTGTCCCGTAGATATTTGGATATTTTAATTAGAAATAGGATGTTTGGCCTCAGTTATTTACATTCACAGTGAAATTAATTTAGAGCAATTTGTATACCATGTTTACTCAAATTATGAGAAATTGTACTTGGGTTTCGTTGAATTGATTTTACATAAAAGGCATTGCAACTGTATTGAGGAAATTAAAAAAAAAAATAGTTTATCAAAATAAATAAAAAAAAAAAATATTAAATCAATATTTTTTTACATGCTTAGTTTAAAAATAATAAATATTAATAACTTCAAAAATTATATATTTATATTAATTTATATATTATATAAACTTCACAATATTAAACATAAGTGTTTATAGATATTCTTATGCAAACGTGTAAATAATACATGTATATATTTACTCGTCCATATACTTTTTAATTTCTTTACTATATTTATACACAATTATGCCTTATAGAATATAATAACGAATTGCTCATATAATGTAATTTTTTTTAATTATTTAAATTTTGAAATTTCTTGCTTTACCATTTTAATACAACGGAAAAACTATTGCACTAAGTCTGAAAATTTTAAATACTGTTACTCCCATGATAACTGTGTACTGTCTCATAAGCAAATGATTAACATGGGAAGGATCTATGTTCGAGAATATTAAAGCTGGAATTTAAAGTTTTTTCTTACAGACGATTTCTATTGTAGTCCTTGCAGAACTTCCGTAAATAACCGAAAATGTTTGTAATAGAAAAAAGTCTTATACAATTTTAAATTTTTTTATGAGAAAAAATTAAAGAAAGCTGTTTTTTACACATGTAATGGAGGATGGAGTCATGTGTAGAAGTTCACGCAAGTGAGGAAAGTTCTCTGATCGCCATTCGCTTGGGAGTGTCTTTTACATATGACTCAAGCAGCTCACGACTTCCGGCCTTTGACGAAGTATCCTCTGGGTAGCCTAAGAACATCCGTTTGAAGGTGAGCTAAAGTGAGAAGGCGAAACACCCCCTGCATAGGGTTGTGCGCTGGGTTTGGGACCCGCCACGTAAAAAAACACCCCCAATGAAAAGAAAAAAACAGCCTCGGATGAGAGACCCCCCTTTTGATGACGACCATGGCAAACGAATTAAGGACTATGATTTGAGGGCATGCACCTGGAATGTCCGGTCCCTTAATTGGGAAGGTGCCGCTGCCCAGCTGGTAGATGTCCTCGTAAAGATAAAGGCTGACATCACCGCCGTCCAAGAAATGCGATGGGCGGGACAAGGACAGAGACAAGTAGGTCCTTGTGACATTTATTACAGTGGCCATATAAAGGAGCGCAAGTTTGGTGTTGGATTCGTGGTGGGAGAGAGACTCCGTCGCCGAGTACTATCATTCACTCAGGAGAATAATAGTTTGCGATATAGTGCACAATAAACTTGCTAAATAAAGTATATTAGTTGAAATTTATGCAAATAGGAACATACTTATACAAAAAATAACACCAAAAATTATTTTGGGAAAGGCAACGTAACAGTGAACAAGCGTCAGAGCAACAATGAAGGCCACAAAAAGCTACAACAACAATTTCTACAGTAACATGTTAAGCTTAGTACGCAGCTCTCAAGAAACGTAAAAACTTCATATAAAAAAACGCTTAAGAAACGGTCCAGAAACGTTCCTGCGATAAAGTTACTTGTGCTAGTACGCAGCTCTCAAGAAATCTAGTACTAATTTTTAATACTTTTTTTCAATAAAATGTGAATATGACAAACCTGGTTTTGCGAAGAAACATCAAATCAACAATTGTTTCTTGAGGGAAATTCGAAGTAATCGTCAAATTCATCCTAAATTAGTTGAAATCATTATTATAAAGTATATTCCATTTTGAAATGTTGTATAAAACCAACCAATCATCAACAACATTCCTTAAATCTCAATGAAAATATTTGTGTTACCATACACATACATACATACATGCATACGCACAAAGTTTGTTTACTTTGTTTATTCTCTCTTGCTCTTCTAATGTGGATCATTCACAATGCGTAACCAGCTGTCAACATTACTTGAGAAATAATGTATTTTTGTTCTTGAGCAATTACTTGAGAGCTGCGTACCAACCTTTAGTTGTAAGTTACCGTCAAATTTATTAATTAAATGGGAAAAAATTCCTGTAGCTTTAAGTATGAAAAGCTGTTTCACTGTGAGTATTGCAATAATAATAGGGTCAAACCACGTCAAGTGGTAGAAACATTCTGGTTTAAATTATCCCTTAAACCGAATACTTTTTACATTAACACCTTTCGATTTGCCAAATGCTTTTGCTAAAGCCCAAGAACTTAAGTCAAATCAAACGAGATCACAATTTGCTATTTTTCTAAAAGAATCAAAAAATTAATTTATGAAAACAGCAATAATTGAATCGATTTTACAAAAATTGAGATATCTGCAAAGGAATAGTACCAAAGTGGCAAAATGAAAGTGCACAAAGTGGGACAAAAATATCTGTCTTATGCCCGGTTTCACAGTCCATACTTATGTTGTTCCCAACTAAAATCTTAGCTAAGCATTGTTGCAAACTAAGTAGTTATTTGCGTTTCACAGTCAATGCTTAATTTCTATAAAATTATATTATGATATATGGTAACGTTAAGGGCAACATATGTTTTACCAACGTCATCCATAAAAATGTGTTTGAAATATTTAAATTATAACAGACAATACATAAATTTGCGACGAAAATTATATCGAAAATGGATAAAAACAAGAAAAGAACTTCGAATTTCACCGCTAGCGAGTCGGAGCATCTATTGAACTGAGGAAAACTATAAGCTGTTATTGAGTGCAAGCGGATGGACACTTGCCCAAATGCTACGAAAAATGTCGCTGAAAATTCAAAGCGATTCAAAACAAAAATTAGCTGTTACTTAACCGTGAACCGTTCATTAGAGACAAATTTCTATTTTATTAACAACAGATTTTTGATTTAATACGACGTACATACGCAAAAATATATTTGGTATTTAGGAAGAATACAGATGCGTGCAACTAATTACGACGACTTGTCCCTATAAGTGAAATAACGATTTCTGTAAAATTTTTAAGGGTAATTTCATTTTGAATTATTTTCTATGAAAGTATGATCAGATATAGCAGACAAATTTTTTGAAAAAATCCGGTTATTCTGAAATAGTTGAGGTCTTTTATGTAATAATGAGTAAAATGGAGATTTCTTAGAAATTTCTATGTTCAGGTAACTCATTATTTTGAATAAAAATGAGTAAGCACAAGTCTTGTGATAAAGACACTGGGCCTGTTATAGTACAGATGTACAAGGATGAGAAATCTTACGGAGAAATTGAAAACACCATAAATTTCCCCAAGCGGTTGGCTTTTAATTAATGTTAGGTATTTCAAAAAGAACCCCCCAAGGTGATCTAGCTACCGATGCCCAGAGCATACTTAAATTATGGAGGGAACACTTCTCCAGCCTGCTGAATGGCAGTGAACGCACAACACCAGGAGAAAACGAACCCGATACCCCAATCGATGACGATGGAGCAGACGTTCCATTGCCCGACCATGAAGAAGTTCGAATAGCAATTGCCCGCCTGAAAAACAACAAAGCGGCAGGGGCCGATGGATTGCCGGCCGAGCTATTCAAACACGGCGGCGAAGAGCTGATAAGGTGCATGCATCAGCTTCTTTGCAAAATATGGTCGGACGAAAGTATGCCCAACGATTGGAATTTAAGTGCGCTATGCCCAATCCATAAAATAGGAGACCCCAAAATCTGCGCCAACTACCGTGGGATTAGCCTCCTCAACATCGCATATAAGGTTCTGTCGAGCATATTGTGCGAAAGATTAAAGCCCACCGTCAACAAACTGATTGGACCTAATCAGTGTGGCTTTAGACCTAATAAATCAACAACCGACCAGATATTCACGATGCGCCAAATCTTGGAAAAGACCCTTGAAAGGAGAATCGACTCACACCACCTCTTCGTCGATTTCAAAGCTGCTTTCGACAGCACGAAAAGGAGCTGCCTTTATGCCGCGATGTCTGAATTTGGTATCCCCGCAAAACTAATACGGCTGTGTAAGCTGACGTTGAGCAACACGAAAAGCTCCGTCTGAATCGGGAAGGACCTCTCCGAGCCGTTTGATACCAAACGAGGTCTCAGACAAGGCGATTCCCTATCGTGCGACTTCTTCAATCTGCTTCTGGAGAAAATAGTTTGAGCTCCAGAACTCAACAGAGAAGGTACCATCTTCTATAAGAGTGTACAACTGCTGGCGTATGCCGATGATATTGATATCATCGGTCTCAACACCCGCGCCGTTAGTTCTGCTTTCTCCAGACTGGACAAGGAAGCAAAAGAAATGGGTCTGGCAGTGAACGAGGGCAAGACGAAATATCTCCTGTCATCAAACAAATAGTCGTCGCACTCGCGACTTGGCACTCACGTCACTGTTGACTGTCATAACTTTGAAGTTGTAGATAATTTCGTCTATCTTGGAATCAGCGTAAACACCACCCACAATGTCAGCCTAGAAATCCAACGCAGGATAACTCTTGCCAACAGGTGCTACTTCGGACTAAGTAGGCAATTGAGAAGCAAAATCCTCTCTCGACAAACAAAAACCAAACTCTATAAGTCACTCATAATTCCCGTCCTGCTATATGATGCAGAGTCTTGGACGATGTCAACAACGGATGAGTCGACGTTGCGAGTTTTCGAGTTTTATGGTCCTTTGCGCGTTGGCCACGGCGAATATCGCATTCGATGGAACGATGAGCTTTACGAGATATACGACGACATTGACATAGTTCAGCGAATTAAAAGACAGCGGCTACGCTGGCAAGGTCATGTTGTCCGGATGGATGAAAACACTCCAGCTCTGAAAGTATTCGAAGCAGTACCCGCCGCGGGAAGCAGAGAAAGAGGAAGACCTCCACTCCGTTGGAAGGACCAAGTGGAGAAGGACCTGGCCTCGCTTGGAATATCCAATTGGCGCCACGTAGCGAAGAGAAGAAACGACTGGCGCGCTGTTGTTGACTCGGCTATAATCGTGTAAGCGGTGTCTACGCCAATAAAGCAGAAGAAGAATTTCAAAAAGAACAAAATGGCAAAACAAGTTCCAAGAAAGAAGTTAACACGAGAAAGAAATCCTCACAAGACGGCAAAACAAACTCGAGCTGCAATTTATGGGTAAAACTCAGATGTACTATCTGTAGTTACCGTAAAAAACGATTAATCGAGGTAGGACTCTTTGGAAGAGTTTCAAGGATGAAGCCATTGCTCTCTGAACGCAATCAAAGGAGCCACTTAGATTTTGCAAAAAAAAAGAGTATTATTTTTCGATAAAAGCAAGATAAATAAGATTTCTTCTGATAGAAAAACTTATATCCGCATGCCTTGATGCAAGGAGTTGGACCCCAAATACACTAGGCCAACTTTAAAACATGTTGGCGGCTGCTTAATGAGTTGGGGTGCCATATCGTGGTGAGGTGTTGGGCCTATTTGTAAAATAAATGGGCGAATGGACTAGTTCGAATACGTTCTAATCATGGACAACGTAATGTTACCATATCCTGATGACAATGTTCCCGTAACGTGAATTTACCAGTAAAATAACGACTTGAAATGTACTGCGCGTGGTACAAAACAATGGTTTCAGGAAAACATTATGCCTTTAATTGACTAGTTTTCATGCATCCCGGACATAAACTTAATCGAAAATCTTTGGACACATTTGAAGAAAAGGGTTTGTTCCCATAAAGTAGGAAATTTCCAGGAATTATACGAAAACATTAAACAATAATGGAATAATATTAGGTTGTCAAAAAAGTCTTGCGGTATGTTCGCTAGGGTCATGCTATACCTTTTTGGAAAGCTCATTTCACGCGATAACAAGTGTTTTATTGAATTGTCGTTTCTTTTAAGTCGTTCGTGAGTTATAGCGTCGCAAACATGGAGCAAAATAAAGAGAATACGGCATATTTTACAGTACTACTACGATAAAGGCAAAAGTGCATTTCAAGCCTCCAATAAAATTTGTGCAGTTTATGAATCCGATTCAGTTTCCATTTCCACCGCACAGCGATAGTTTTAACGTTTCCATTCTGATGTAGAGGTGGTCGAAGATGCGCCACGCTCCGGAAGGCCTGTCGTCGAAAATTGCGATAAAATCGCTGAATTGGTTGAAAGAGACCCCGAGTAGTCATGAAACCGTTATAAACCATTTGAAGAAGCTTGGAGTCACTAAGAAGCTCGATGTATGCATGCCACACGAATTGATTCAATAAAAATACGGCAAGACTTTTTTAACAACCTATAATTCCAAAGGATATCTTGCCAAAGTTTAGTAGAGTCAACACCTCTTAGATATCAAACCATGATTGAATGTAATGAAAGTAATAGGCTTGCAACCAAATATTAACTTTAAACCCGAAATAAAATAATTTTTACAAAAAAAAAATAAAGAGTAGTTAATTAGTTGCACTACCTATTTTTGACTTTGAAGTCATAAAATGCTTTTATTTTATAAAAGCTCTTTTATAACAAAAAAAATCGCTAATTTACAATAACTAAATATGTACAATTTATCTTTAAGACATATAGTTAAATTTTTTTTCGGAAATGAAAATATCAACCGATTTATGTTTCTCCTACTAACGTTGTTAATTAGTTGCACGCATCTGTATATAAATCTAAAAGTAGTCACTGGAATATTCTGCACACCTGATGTGCTGTATGCAATAAAAACATTTCGACAGTGAACTTTTTTTTATACTAAACAATTCCCTAGTGAAATGTGCAACTAATAAAGAAGATCAAAAAGCAATATTTGAGCAAACACATAACTGACCGCATAGAAATTATAGGAAAAATTCGTCACAATTATAGTAACAATATTATTGGCCTTTGGACAATTTAAACAACATGCGAAAAAGTGTGGTATATGCAATAGTAATAAGTATGAAAAACACCCACAAAAAATTCCAGTAGGGGAAGAACGAATACTAAAATAATCGAGAGAGCAATTCCACATCAACATTAAAATTTCTTGCGTGCATTGATTCTTATTGCAAATTTATTAACAATAAAATTTAAATTGAAGACCAATCGAACTTAAAAGAATATTTAAAACATCAACCAGACGATCGGAATCTAAGCAATTTTAAAAATATGTATACTCTATATAACTCACGCACTGACCTAAGTTTTGTAAGAAAAACGAAAACCATTATCGAGCCGATTTTATCTAACTTTTTCTTCTTTACTGGCGTAGACACCGGTTACGCTGTTATAGCCGAGTCAACAACAGCGCCCTAGTCATCTCTCGTTTTTTCTATGTGGCACCAGTTGGAGCTCCACCTGATCTTTCCAACGGAGTGGATATCTTCTTCTCTTCTTTCTCAGCGAGTGCTGCATCGAATACTTTCAGAGCTGGAGTGTTTTCGTCCATTCGGACGACATGACCGAGCTAGCGTAGCCGCCAGCTTTTAATTCGCTGAACTACGTCAATGTTTCCTCGCATGCGGTATTTGTCGCAGCCAATGCGCAAAGACCATAAATCTAACGTCTACTCATCAGATGTTGTAATCTTCCATGTCTCTGCACCATATAGCAGGACGGAAATAATGAGTGATTTATAGAGTTTGGTTTTTGTTCGTCGAGAGAGGACTTTACTTCTAAAATGCCTATTCAGTCCGAAATAGCACCTTTTGGCATGAGTTATTCGAGGGTGACAATATTGTTGGTGTTAATACTCGAATAGACGAAATTATCTTTCCCGATTCTGACGGAGTTTTTGGTATTGCTCAACATCAGATAACCAACCATATTAGTTTTGCAGGGATACCAAATTCAGACATCGCAGCATAAAGGCAGCTCCTTTTCGTGCTGTCAAAAGCTGCTTTAAAATAGACGAAGAGTCGGGCAATGGAGTGCAAGTTTGTTGTGATTGTATCTTCTCGACGTCAAACTTTCCTTGTATTTGTTGACGTGCGTTTTTTGCTGCACAGAGGCCGGTGCGTTTCTTGGCTGCAACAAGACATACATAATAAAAAATGTTCCGTGAGTTTCTTTGATGTACCTCACATACAATCGCCAATCTTATGCACTAAAGTTAGACGGATGTTTGAAAATCTCGGTAATAGTTTTACGGCGGCTATGTCAAGTTTTCGCAATTTTTGATACACATAATACTTTTTCCAAGAAAGGATTTTGTCTGAATTTCAATTTTATATCTCACACATTGACCGATATTCAGTACCTTGAATAGTTTCGGATTCATTTGACAATTTTTGGTCAAAAGGCTGTATACTTTAAAGGACTTATCAGTGCAAAGTTGTATTATATAATTTGCTTTCAGATTTGTGTCCCGAAAAGTGAGAGATTCAAAGGGAATTTAAAATTTTATTATATGGGAAGAAGGCGTGGTTGTAGTCCGATTTCGTTTATTTAACGTGACATTGGAATATGAGAATATTGATACAAAATTTAGTCGAAATCGGTCCAAAAAGCCTTCCAAAGATGCAAAAATAAGTTAGTGAGTACGATTTTTCTCGTCGGCCCAGCTATTGGGAAACTATGGTAGATGCCTCTTACCGCAAGACTGTTAAAAAAAACTTCAACCATAGGATCCCGATTACGAACCAGGATCCATATATTTTTTCATTGTTAGCTTAAAAATGGTCGATTCACCACAGAAATTAAGTTCTCATTAGAGAAAGCCCATCCACCAGTAATAGGCACAATCTCTTCCATTAATCTCAATTTCGACAGCTTGTAAGCGACGCAACAAGGCCCAATCAATGACTCAATTAGCGATCTAATTTTGTAGATTTGTATAAGTCTGGCAACACTAATATCGCGCGGTCATTCTTATACTTTTGCAACATTATCGAAATGTAAAATGGTATTGTACACCTAACTAATATTTGTATCACCTAAATATAGTCAAGTTAGATATTGGGTTATCTATACATAAATGATCAATGCGAGTTGCATTCCAAGTGACTGTCTGTCCGTCCGTTTGTCTGCCTGTGCAAGCAGTAACTTGAGTAGAAATAGGGATATCGGTATGAAATTTGGTGCAAAAAATTAAGATATAGAACTTTTATCTGGCAAGGGGTTACGCGGTAACAAGAGGCATCTTTCATACATACATATCTCTTACACCGTTCCCTCAAGATAAATCCTACAATAACCCTTTCCGACAGAGTGAAAATGAATTTAATCGGTTTATGACCATTTATTTTAAACATTTTCAAGAGGGATTTTCATATTTTTTATCATCTATTGTTACATTATCTTCAAAGAAATCAAATATACTTCTTCTTTGAACGAGTATGAATATTAACATTATTTTTTCCGAAAACTATTATGTCACCGTCTTTTAATATATTTATTACTTTATTTGCTTCATTTATCTTTGTACAATTAGACTATGTGTTATTTAAAATAATAAATGTAATATTCCTTTTTTTCATGCAAAGCACAATTTTACAATTATTTCATTCCTTTTTTACAAAAGTAAACTTAATAAAATCTATTTTCGCATTTTATTATTTCATCTTCGATTAGCAATTTTCCATCTCTTCTTCTTTTCATCTTTAAATAACAGTACAAAAGATCGCAGTATCAAGATGTACCTGTGAGAAAATTTTTTTTAAAAAGTGGGCGTGGGCTCGCCCTCTAACAATATAATACTGTAACACCCTACAACTAAATATGGTAATTTAAAAAGAATCCAACATTTTCAAAAATAAATCATAAAATTAATTCAATGTTACATTTTTACACTCGATAATTGACCCGCCACCATGCTTTACAATTTAAAAAAAAAAATGTTAATTTTTAACTGACAAAAAAAAAAATCATTGCATGATAATAGAATGCGAAAGTACAAACGTATAATTTATGTTTTAAAATGTCTTCGTTTGGTGTGACCAATGTCATTCGTGATAACTTCATGCAAACTTTTAATGTAATTTCGACCTTTTAAGGTAACTGCCATCTGTTCTGGTGAAAATAAATGTGAGGTGGGTTCGTGTTTATTTAATGAAAGGGTGTATAAGTTGATTTTAATTTTACAAACTGATTTTATTTTAGTTTTACAAACTGATCTTATTTTAATTTTACCCGCTTCTTGCAACTTTAATCGCGCTCGTGTACGTGTCGACTGATTGTCGTTTCCAAAGTCTTCGTTACTCATTTCATCGGGTCTACCCTTTGTCTATTGTAGTCAGTGTTGCATATTACTGTCCGTACGTTCGCCAACCTCTAGTCTGCCCCTCCTTCATTCTCACACTCGGCCGTCCTGACATTCGTTTGTCATCGAACGACGTGCACCATTTTTTCATGAACTGGGCAACTGTTGTCATTCGATACGGTCCTTCGTGTTCACCTACTTTTTCGACATCATACCTGCCATAATTCAATTTCTTAACAATTTTGTACGGTCCCAAAAACTTTTTCTTAACCTTTAATTCGGGACCATATTGTGTACGCGTTATAGCTAGTAACTCATTTTTTTCATACGTTTGTTCGGTTTTTCTTGTTGCATTAAATTTTTTGCGATTTTCTTCCTGTATTATTTTGATATTTTTCCTAGCCCTCTCTCTAAGCTAGTTACGTTATGTGTTTAGCTTTTTGATTACTTCATTTTCAATGTACTCACTCAAGTCTATCTGATTTTCTACACGCATGTCAAGCCCTGTTAACAGCTTAAATGGGGATTCCTTTGTGCTACAGTGGCGGACAAAACTTTACGTACGACTCCTTTTTCTTAAATTTAACAAATTCTGTATGATGAGAAGGAAAAGTAATGATACAGGGTTGTTTTAAATCTTATTATTATCTAACAAATAACAAAAAAGTATAATACTCCAATATTAATTTTTAAAGTTACTCACTTAAAACTGAAAAAAGGCATTGACAAAAGTCTACATGCGCTTTATTAGTCTCACTATTTTCGCTATTTTTATCTGCTGAAGAATAACGGTAAATTGCCGTTTGTTTCTTTTATGTCTGTACTTTGCATTATTCTCGGAATTTATTGCATTTTGGCATTTTAAAAAGTGTGTACGACCGGAAAAATGGCTCCACGCAAAGAAATTTCGGTGGATGTGCGAAATTTAGTTATTAAACATAGAAATGAGAATAAATCATTTGGCGAAATTGCACACTTATTATGTTTAAGCAAATCGACCGTGCAGACCATATTTAATAACTTAAAAAAATCCAATTCCATCGAGAGTAAGCCCTTCACTGGCCGTCCGAAGAAGCTTAACCGCAGAGACGTTTCATTCATTCGCAAAGAAGTGGACCGAAATCCCAAAGTTCATGGTACTAAATTGGTCCAGGACATAGCTGAGAGATCCCAAATTGTTGTTCAGTAACAAGGGCCCTCAATAATGAAGGATTTAACTGCAGAACTCCTCGTAAAAAGCCCCTTATAAGTGAGAAAAGCCGGAAACTTCGCTTGGAGTTTGCAAAAAAACATATAAATAAGGGAATTGACTTCTGGAAACGTGTTCTGTTTACGGATGAGTCCAAATACAACATCTTTGGATACGACGGGAAAGCCAAAGTTTGGAGAAAACCGAACACTGCTATGGATTCCAAGCACCTAATGTCGACCGTGAAGCATGGCGGTGGCAATGTTATGGTTTGGGGAGCAGCCTCAGGAGTTGGAAATCTGGTATTTGTTGAAAGTATTATGGATCGCTTTCAATAAAAGTCCATATTGGAAAACAATTTGAAACCGTCCGTGGAAAAGTTATGCCTAGGAACGAGCTAGATCTTCCAACAGGACAATGATCCTAAGCATACGTCGCAGGTAGTGAAGGACTGGCTGCTGTATTATGCTCCACGACAGCTGTATTCACCTCCACAAAGCCCGGACTTGAATGTAATAGAACACGTGTGGGAAATTTTGAAGCGAAAGATCCGAAAGCACGCTATTAGTGGTGCTCCAACTCTAAAAGAGAAGCTGCAAGAGGAGTGGCAGAAAATAACGCCGGAAGAGCTCGAAAATTTAGTAGCTTCAATGCCTAGACGGTTGCAAGCGGTCATCGATGCCGGTGGTGGCCCAACAAAATATAAAATTTTAGTATTTATTTTTAAATTTTAATATTATTTCTTTCTTTTAAATTCGTACGTACACTTTTGTCAGTGCCTTTTTTGAATTTTCTGTGAATAACTTTAAAAGTTAGTATTGGAGATATATATTATTTTGCTATTTTATATACAATTATACGATTCAAAACAAACCTGCATCATTACTTTTTTTTTCAAATGTATTGGGACATTTAAATTTAAGAAAAAGGTGTCGTACGTAAAGTTTTGTCCGCCACTGTACCATTTGGATAATTGTTTAAACTTTTTTTTCCTTCTTGGATTTCCAAAAATAGCAGCTTGTTTACGTAACCTATCAATCACTGCTGATGCACCAGTATCTTTGGTAGAATATTACCAGACAAATTTGGAGAATGCGCCTACAACTGATAAAATGTGATTATAACCGTAAAATGTCCTAAATGGTCTAAGTGATTGGTGCCTAATGGTTGATCATCTTTAGGAATTGGGGTAAGAAACCCATCTTTCTTGCCCATTTTCGCATTTGCTACAATACACTCTACGCAATTGTTTACTATTCGAGCAACTTTCTGGCCTAGTTTCGGAATATAATAAGACTTCTTTACTAACTCTTGTGTTTTCCGTGCAGCAAAGTGATTTTGTCTATGCACTGTTCGTATTATGTCATCTTCCATTGAAGAGGGAACAACGACTAGCTCTTTGGAGTGATCTTAAATTCCATAATCGATGTAAAAGTCTTCATAGGGATCCTTTTCTAATATAACCCTAACTGCTTTCGTCCAATCATCATTCAACTGTACCCTTAATAGCCGACGTCTTAAAGTATCTTCCATCTGTAAGCAATGCATTCAGCTTAAGGCATCTACATGCCTCATCTGACTTCCAAATCTGTACACAATTTGGTAGTCAAATTTCTGTAAAAATAACGCCCATCTTGCAACTCTAGGGGTACGTCTTCTTTTCGCATTATAAGCGCAAATGCATTACAATCTGTAACTATGTAAATTTTACTCCTTTCAAATATATTCTCCACTTTTTTAACGCTGTAATAACTGCTAAGACCTCTAGTTCGTATGATCTGTACTTTTCTTGTGCCTGACTTGTTTTTCTACTTAAAAATTGAACTGGATGAAAATTCTGATCTTCACTACATTTTTGCATAAATATTGCTCCATATCCAAATTGGGATGCATCCGTATGAATTTCGATTTTACCATAAGGGTTATATAACCGAAGAACTGGTGAGGAGATTAAGGCACTCTTTACATTTTAAAAATACATTAGCTGTTCTGTTCCCATTTGGAAATAGCTGTTTTTCTTAAGCAAATCTGACAAAGGTTTTGCCAGTGATGCCTACCCACCAACAAATCGTGTAAAGTAAGATGTTAATCCAAGAAATCGTTCGACACTTTTCCTTTCATTTGGCGTTGGGTAATTCTTAATTGCCTGAATATTTTCCTCAGATGGCTTAAATGTCCCCAACTCAATGACATATCAAAGGAACTTAACTTTCTGCTCTAAAAATTGACACTTTTTCCATTTGATATGCACACCGTATCGCGATCCTACTTTTAAGACTCGTCTCAATTTCATTATTCCCTCATTAACAACTTTGAATGGAATAATGATGTCGTCCATATATACATATAGCAATCGTTCTGTCCTTTATAAGGTCTCTGAAAATTTAGTTTATGAACCTACAAAATACAGCTGGTGAGTTACACATACCAAATGGAACCAATTTAAACTCGAAATGCCTATCTGGGGTAACGAATGCTGTATATTTCATCGAATCTTCAGCTACAGGGACATGGACCAATCCATCTTTAAGTCAAGTCCCAACACAACCTTTTTGATCCAATTTTTTTATTTACTATAACAATCGGAGATGCGTAATTCGAAAAACTTGGCTGGATAGCTTTTAGCCAATTTTCCACTTGCTGCCTTACGAAACTTTTGTCTTCTAAAGACAATCTTCGCAGACGTTGAACTACCGGTACCGGGACGAACCCTTAAAACAATCTTCATTTGATGTTGACATTTTTCAATACATTTGGGTTTATAACTGTTTATCACTTCCTGAATAACTACGTTAACACTATATTCCACTGCACTCGAACATAACTCCTGAAACTCTTCTAATAACTCTATGCTTTTTTCTTTGCGTCTTTCTTCCACCTCTTGTTTAACATCACTCCTCTTTATGAACTCTGCACCTTCTGGCTTTATATTAATATTGACCTTATCTAGTACGGATGTGCCTATGAATGCTGAATGTGGAATAGCGGTTTTGCTGGTGATGTGAAACTGTTGTAAAAATTTCAAACCATTAATCTCCAATTCTGTGACCAAACTACCGTATGTTGAAAATTCTTTGGCACAAGCACCATATAAAGTTCGCTTATCATCGACCACTTAACCGTCAAATTTAATTCTTTTGAAAACATCGCACAAACAACACCCAGTATAAACCAATACATCAACTTTTAGTCCTCCTACCTTCACTATTCTTACCGGTAAACTTATTCTTGATTTGTCAATATTCACAACATTAATTTTGTCTGATTCCTTCATTACTTTTGTACCCGCAGTACCATTACATTCAAAAGACTTCTGTCTAGTACCATTATATTTGAAACATTTTGTTTGTTGACTGCTGCAGTCGCAAATAGCGCAAACAGCCAAAAACGTAGACCTGTGGCCTGTGTCAGCTGATACGACCTATCTTATGGGCGCGCATTGTAAGTGAACAACGTTACTCTCTTCTCTATTTGTCGTACAATGCCGTAGAAATCCACGGCATTTAGATATTTGTCGTAGAAACGTGTCAGCTGATTGCTCTCTCACAACGCAGGGTTGCCGATCTCGATATATATAGTAATTATAAAATATGTCTCCAATATGTTTGAAATTTTCTTAAAATAACTCAAAATCAGAGTCGAATGCAATTATTTATAAATATATAAACTATTTTTATTAGTTTGTTTTCAGTTTTGGTATTTTATATTATAAAAAATTGTAATTGAAAACATAGATGTGTACAAAACTATATATTCGTATTGAGCAATGGCAACATTGTTCAAATGAAAACAAATAAAGTTGGTTGATTTCTGTGTTTTTACCACGGGCTCAACTCGCATTTTGCTCGCTAAGGAAGGGAGTAGCGTTTTTGGCTGTTTCTGCTATACGGCATCCTACGGCAAAGAGAGAAGGGCGTAGCGTTTTTCGGTGTTCACTTACATTGCGCGCCCATAAGATAGGTCGTATCAGCTGATACGGGCCACGAGTCTACGTTTTTGGCTGTTTGCACTATTTCTCTCTGCTACTTGGTTCAACGTATTCATTTTTCGTTACTTTCAAATTGCCACCAATTGGTTTATATTGTGCTCTTTCGCTCTAATTTCAATTCGCTGCTTTGCTAGTAATACTTCTTCGCTTCATTCACAATTTACTTCTTTTGTTTGCCACACTTCGTTACCAATATGCTTTTCCTTTCCACACGATACTTTATGTTTTCTCGTACTCGAATTCGCTGCTACCTCTTCTCGCTGGATTTTTTGTACGAATGGAATACATTATTTTGAAATGGCGACTTCGTATGACGACGAACATTTAATGACGCTTCCCGAACTTTCCAGAATTTTAAAATATTTGAAAATTATGAAATTTATATAGCGTTTGAAGACGCTGACTTTATTTTTTTAAAATAAAATGATTTTGTCCACTGGCCTTTATCGAGGCTTGACAACGTTTTCTTATTTTAGCTTTGAGGACACTATTTTTCACTGGCCGACACTTGAAATATGTTCGTTTATTGTACTGCGTTTGACGACGCTGACAATTACAAAATAACGGACGATTAAATGTTGAATATTTTTGTACCGTTTGATGACGCATTTTTTCAACGCACAGCAAACAAATTTTTTTTTTTAATAATTACCCTCCTCCCGCCCAACCATTCGCGAGGGGCCCAATCCGCGAACGAGCGGAATTAGCCGAGTCATAAAAAGCAAGAGAGTTTTAAGCGTTGCGATCTTAAGCTGCTCAGCTACAAAAAGAAAAATTCCAACAGCCAAAATTAAGAATTAGATTAAAAGTTTATTATTTTTAAATGTTACCAGTTAAAAGTAGATAAAACAATTTTTTTATGGTAAAGAGCGAGACTGTTAGATCAATGTGCTGGAATGAGAATTCAAACCGTTACATATACTCCGGAATGGTTCGTTTAACTTAAAATTTGTTCTAGAAAATTATAAAAGTAAAGGTTTAAACTGCCTGGTAGAGCGAGCGGGAACGTTAAAATTAATATCAGATAAGAGAGGTGGGCTACAGACTGACCCATTCATGAGCTTTAGAAGAAATATTATACCAAGCATCTCCCTACGAATAGCGAGTGTCGGGAATATTTAAACTGGAACCCCAATGCAATTGACTTAAGGCAAAAAGTAAAAATTGTTTTTGAACGGACTCTAACGTATCCAAATGGATTTGGCAACTAGGGTTCCAAACCACAGAAGCATACTCTGATATAGGTAGGTATAGGTTTGATAAAAATAATTTTTTTTTAACGTTTAACAAAACAAAGAGCGCCTTTATTCTTAAAATCGTGGAAGATGCGTGAAGATTAAAATTGTGTTTGGGGTTCATAGTTACTCAAAGATCAACAAAACTGCATACTTGCTCCAACCTAAAGTTTTGTATTGCGTATGAAGTAGGGCTACAGCTCTACGTGAAAAGCACATCGTTTCATATTTTTTAAGGTTCAATGGCATGTCAATTCTATCACACCAAGAAACTAGGTTATTTAAGTCTGTTTGCAACTGACATCTTTCGCTGTTTGAAGCATAGTATATGTTTTAAAAAGTTTTACATCGTCAGCATATAATAAAACCTTTGAAAACTTAACAACAGATGATATGATAAATAACAAGAACAGAATTGGACCCAGATAGCTACCTTGAGGAACGCCTGAAGGAACATTGATTATGTCAGAATAAGTATTGTTAAATATGACTCGTTGAATTCTGTTGCTAAGATAAGAAGCAACCCATTTTAGAAGATGAAGTTTATTCAAAAGAATTGAGTGGTTTACTTTATCAAAAGCTTTACTAAAATTTGTGTATATAACATCAGTATTCTTATTTTCCCTAAAGCCCGTTGATACATGTGATGCAAATTCAAGCCAATTAGTTATTGTAGGTTTCCCTTTACGAAAACCGTGCTGAGAACAAGAAATTAGTGGAGAGATCCAGAAGGTTATGCCGTCTGTTATGATGCTTCAAAAAGTTTAGGTATTGCGGACAACTTTGCTAATCCCCTATAGTTTTCAATAGATGACTAAATTCACTCTTATATAAAGAGATGCATTAAATGGTATTGTTAGGGGTTGGTATATATATTTGGCAAATTTCTTAAGAAAGCGTGAGGGAATCATATCTGGGCCATAATTAAATGATTGTTCTAACATATCTAACTTATATAAGACGACCGCTTCGGAAATGGTAGGTGCATTAATTACAGAAATCGGACATAACTTTTGTTGAGACGGAACATTTTTTGGACATTTTGGAGAGTAATTGGACCTAAAGAATTCAGCAAAAATATCAGAATATCTTATCTTACGATTCACCTGCGTCGAAGGATCATGGGGTGAAAACTTATAGCGAGTAAAATAAATTACTTACAGCATCAAATGTAAGTATGTAAATTGGCTTAAACTTAGCCCAGAAAACACAATCATCTTGTGGAATGCAATCATAAAACCGATTTGGATGTATGGCATTCAACTGTGGGGTACGACCTGTGCTACCAACATTGATATAATACAAAGGTTTCAATATAAATTGCTGAGAACAATCACGGGTTCACTATGGTACATGAGTTATGAAAACATTTATAAAGATTTAGATATTCCTATAGTAAAGAAGGAGATAGAGGACAGCAGAATGAGATATATTTTTAAAATTTGCGAACATCCAAACCCATTTGCTAACGACTTGGTAAATTCCTGCAAACAAACACGATAAGAAAGAAGTCTACTAGAGAGCAAGGTTCTACCAAAAAAGTTCAACCACATTCTTATGCTTCTTTAGATTTAAATAGACTTACACCCCTATTCTGTGCACTTGACAAATTAGTAAAATATTGAAAATTAACTCAAATATTTATCAAGCATGAAATATTTTGGTATTCTGTGCCAATCTTGATAAAAGTAAAAGTTTCAATACACAAAGCTTTTCCCCACACGTGTGGTGAACAAAATAATGTAAATAGAAACTATTTCTATTCAAATTATATTGACAGCAATTTGCGTGCAGTCAATTGCTCCTATGGTGCTTTTTATTCCAAATTTTCTAGAAAATCTGGAATATACATATATAAAATAAATTACCTTAAATTAGTAAACTATTATTTGTATTACAATAATACTTGCCCCGTTTTTATAAAAGTTTCTTCCTCTTTTGAACTGGGAAACTTTATTTCTCCTCCCTTCACCTTCACAATAAGTTTTGCTACAGCCCGTACACTTCTCGAAAGGAACGACTGACTCATGGGCAAGTTGACGTTGTTACCTACACATTTCCTGATAAGAACCGTGTCCAAAGACGTTCAAAGTAATGTTTTCTGATCATCGTGTGGGGCTAGTTCATCAATTTTTTCAAATTTTTTGCCCAAAGGTATTCTCGTTCACAGAAAATGGTTTGCTATCGTCGTGTAAACATTTTAAATGCCGCGCGCAATTCCTCACAATTTTCATCTTCGTTTACCATTAATAACAAAATTAAAATATCTTTCATTTTCACAACAAGATGCACAATCAGATATTTAATTCATAACAAGCACTGCTGTCAAGAGCATTTGACATCTTAACAACTTATAAAGAAAAGAGCTTTTTATTTCAGACACAGAATACCAAATGCTTGATAAATTTCAAATTTTGGCAAATTATAAATATGCTGAATTTATCAAGGGCACAGAATAGGGGTGTTAAGATTTGAATATTTATTGTTTGGTATTTTCAAACAGATCCAATAAATAAACAAATATTGGAAAAAAAATTCCGCATGTCGAAATCATTCCAAACAATTTAGATTTTTTCGATAAAATTTAATTAAAAAATTTAAAGAATTAAATTGTATTTAAATATTATTCGCTCGATAATAATATTCAAGTGAACCCGTGTTAACGGTACATTTAAAGACGCATCAGATGTTGTCATCGTCCATGCCTCTGCATCATATAGCAGGACGGGAATAATGATTACTTTATATTGTTTGGTTCTTGTTCGTCGAGAGACGATATAGCGTATAATACTTTTGTTCACTTAATGGTGGTAAGTACCACCTAAGCTTAATTGATATAGGTCTATGTATATATATGATCAGGATGACAAGGTTAATATAATGCGGGTGTCTGTCTGCCCGAGGAGGATGGAGTCATGTGTAGAAGTTCCCGCAAGTGATTAAAGTTCTCTGATCGCCATTCACTTGGGAGTGGCCAGAAACGATTCTTTTACATATGACTCAAGCAGTTCACGACATCCGGCCTTTGGCCAAGTATCCTCTGGGTAGCCTAAGAACATCCGTTTGAAGGCGAGCTAAAGTGAGAAGGCGAAATATTCCCTACTTAGGGTTGTGCGCTGGGTTTGGGACCCGCCACGTAAAAAAACACCCCCAATGAAAAACAAACGACAGCCTCGGATAAGTGACCCCCCTTCTGATGACGACCATGGCAAACGAATTAAGGACTATGATTTGAGGGCATGCACCTGGAATGTCCGGTCCCTTAATTGGGAAGGTGCCGCTGCCCAGCTGGTAGATGTCCACGTAAAGATAAAGGCTGACACCACCGCCGTTCACGAAATGTGATGGACGGGACAAGGACAGAGACGAGTAGGTCCTTGTGAGATTTACTACAGTGGCCATATAAAGGAGCGCAAGTTTGGTGTTGGATTTGTGGTGGGAGAGAGACTCCGTCGCCGAGTACCATCATTCACTTCGGAGAATGAACGTCTAGCCACAATCCGCAGTAAAGCGAGGTTCTTCAACATATCGCTGATTTGCGCCCACGCCCCGACGGAAGAGAAGGACGATGTGACCAAAGATGCCTTTTATGAGTGCTTGGAGCGCACTTATGAGAGATGCCCCCGCCACGATGTCAAAAGGGCAAAGAAGGTATCTTTGGCAATACGGTCGGTAAATTCAGCCTCCACGAGGAAACATTCCAAAATGGGTTGAGGCTGATCGACTTCGCCGGGCCCCGAAATATGGTTATCTGTAGTACTAGATTCCAGCATAAGAAGATACATCAAGCTACCTGGCTGTCTCCGGATCGAAAACCACCAACCAGATCGATCATGTTGTGATAGACGGAAGACACGTCTCCAGTGTTTTAGATGTGCGTGTGCTCCGAGGTCCTAACATCGACTCGGACCAGTATATTGTTGCAGCCAAAATCCGCACCCGCCTCTGTGCAGCAAAAAACGCACGCCAACAAACACAAGGATGGTTCGAAGTCGAGAAGCTGCAATCACAACAGACAGCCGAACGTTTTTCTACTCGGCTTGCACTCCTGCTCTCTGAGAGCACTCGTCAACAACTCGGTATAAGGGAACTGTGGGACGGCATTTCAAACTCCTTACGTACAGCTGCAACCGAAACCATTGGTTTTCGGAAGGTGCAAAAGAACAGCTGGTACGACGAGGAGTGCCGTGTCGCAGCGGAGAGAAAACAGGCTGCCTACCTCGCAACGTTACGATCGACCACAACACGTGCGGGATGGGATAGATACCGAGAGTTGAAGAGGGAAGCGAGACGCATTTGTAGACAGAAAAAGAAAGAGGCCGAAATGCGTGAGTACGAAGAGCTTGATAATGCTCGAAAATTCTACGAAAAGATGCGGCGGCTTACAGAAGGTTTCAAGACCGGAGCATACTCTTGTAGAACCCCCAAAGGTGATCTAGTTACCGATGCCCAGAGCATACTTAAATTATGGAGGGAACACTTCTCCAGCCTACTGAATGGCAGTGAACTCACAACCAGGAGAAAACGAACCCGATACCCCAATCGATGACGATGGAGCAGACGTTCCATTGCCCGACCATGAAGAAGTTCGAATAGCAATTGCCCGCCTGAAAGACAACAAAGCGGCAGGCGCCGATGGATTGCCGGCCGAGCTATTCAAACACGGCGGCGAAGAGCTGATAAGGTGCATGCATCAGCTTCTCTGCAAAATATGGTCGGACGAAAGTATGCCCAACGATTGGAATTTAAGTTTGCTATGCCCAATCCATAAAAAAGG
The DNA here is from genome assembly GCA_027475135.1 of Bactrocera correcta. Taxonomy (NCBI): domain Eukaryota; kingdom Metazoa; phylum Arthropoda; class Insecta; order Diptera; family Tephritidae; genus Bactrocera; species Bactrocera correcta. The sequence continues at coordinate 81,647,201 of CM050322.1, read as the reverse complement.
AGCCCCACAATCTGCGCCAACTATCGTGGGATTAGCCTCCTCAACATCGTATATAGGGATCTGTCGAGCGTATTGTGTGAAAGATTAAAGCCCACCGTCAACAAACTGATTGGACCTTATCAGTGCGGCTTTAGACCTGATAAATCAACAACCGACCAGATATTCACGATGCGCCAAATCTTGGAAAAGATCTGTGAAAGAAGAATCGACACACACCACCTCTTCGCCGATTTCAAACCTGTTTTCGACAGCACGAAAAGGAGCTGCCTTTATGCCGCGATGTCTGAATTTGGTATCCCCGCAAAACTAATACGGCTGTGTAAGCTGACGTTGAGCAACACGAAAAGCTCCGTCAGAATCGGGAAGGACCTCTCCGAGCCGTTCGATACCAAACGAGGTTTCAGACAAGGCGATTCCCTATCGTGCGACTTTTTCAACCTGCTTCTGGAGAAAATAGTTCGAGCTGCAGAACTCAACAGAGAAGGTACCACCTTCTATAAGAGTGTACAACTGCTGACGTATGATATTGATATCATCGGCCTCAACACCCACGCCGTTAGTTCTGCTTTCTCCAGACTGGACAAGGAAGCAAAAGAGATGGGTCTGGCAGTGAACGAGGACAAGACGAAATATCTCCTGTCATCAAACAAACAGTCGTCGCACTCGCGACTTGGCACTCACGTCACTGTTGACAGTCATAACATTGAAGTTGTAGATAATTTCGTCTATCTTGGAACCAGCGTAAACAACATCAACAATGTCAGCCTAGATATCCAACGCAAGATAACTATTGCCAACAGGTGCTACTTCGGACTAAGTAGGCAATTGAGAAGCAAAGTCCTCTCTCGACAAACAAAAACCAAACTCTATAAGTCACTCATAATTCCCGTCCTGCTATATGGTGCAGAGGCTTGGACGATGTCAACAACGGATGAGTCGACGTTGCGAGTTTTCGAGCTTTATGGTCCTTTGCGCGTTGGCCACGACGAATATCGCATTCGATGGAACGATGAGCTGTACGAGATATACGACGACATTGACATAGTTCAGCGAATTAAAAGACAGCGGCTACGCTGGCAAGGTCATGTTGTCCGGATGGATGAAAACACTCCACGAAGCAGTACCCGCCGCGAGAAGCAGAGGAAGAGGAAGACCTCCACTCCGTTGGAAGGACCAAGTGGAGAAGGACCTGGCCTCGCTTGGAATATCCAATTGGCGCCACGTAGCGAAGAGAAGAAACGACTGGCGCGCTGTTGTTGACTCGGCTATAATCGCGTAAGTGGTGTCTACGCCAGTAAAGAAGAAGAAGAAGTCTGTCTGCCCGTCCTTTCTACATCCGTCCAAACTTTGACGGGAAATATCGGTTAACGTATGGAATATACAATTGAAAATCAGAGAGAATATTTTCCTGGGAATGGTAACTCTGTGTATCAAAAATGGGTTGATGGGGTTATTACTCCCTCATTGCATTATACCTTACAAAGATTTTCGAACTTCCGGGTGACTTTATATTGCATATATCAGGCAATATTTGAGTTATCTCAGTGAAAACTACAGGGCATGTTTTACTCATAACAGTGTAGCTTAAAATGAGGTGTAAACTTGACCCGCCCCTCATACAACTAATATGAGGCTGACATTACTCCATGAGTTAGGTGATAGTATGTGAGGTACCTTAATGAAACGCAGGGAACATTTTTTAGTATGCGGCATGGCAATAGTTAATAGATAGTATTAAGTCGATGCTACCAAAACTTCCATATACCATATATGTGGCTTCAATTGACTCAAAATGGATTCCCCGAAGTAGTCGTTTGTTTTCGCTGAACAGGCAGAAGATAAACGGAGCTAAATCAGACAAACGCATTGGTTGCGGCGCGATATTATTCTTAATTTTAACAAAAAACTCACGAAGAATCAATGCACGTTGGGACAAAGCATTATTGTGCTGCAAAAACCAAGAGTTATTGGCTCATAATTGTATCTTTTTTTTATAAATAGCTACGAGCAAACGACAAATAAGTATATACACATACACGCAACTTGTTTGACTTGTTGACAGTTTCACTAGTCGAAAGTAATTCGGAGTATACTACATAAACATAACCTTGATTTTTGACTTGCTTTGACGTGGTTTTTCAGCTTCGGTTCAACCATGCCACGAAATTGATCGTTTGTTTTCGGATCACGAACATAGATCCAAGACTCATTGCCAATACGTTTCATGATATCCTGGTAGTCGGAAATCTTTGTTTCACAGACGTCACCGCGACAACGTTTTTCTAAAATATTTGGAGATTTTTTAACCAATCGCGCTTTCGTTTTTCTTAGGACCAAATGATTTTTCAAAATGGTTTTTGTAAATCTTTCCGATATTCCAACAATGTTCTATGGGTCCGGAATATACATAAAGTTCTGCATATTTAGATTTAAAATGTGTAATAATGGTTAGCTTTTGAATACTTTTAACCTCTGTTTTTATACTCTTGTAACCAATTGCTACTTGTTGTAAGTATCACCTAAAACTAATCGAGATAGATATAGGGTGATATAAATCACAAAAGCATTTTGAATGTCAATATTATTAATTAAAACATCGTGCTTCTGTACTTTTAAATAATTTTGAATATAATTTTCAATCAAGGTAATAAAACAAAAGTTTATACTTCAATAATTCATCAAAAAAACTTAAAAACTATTTAATTTTTCATTAAAAACTTAACAAAACCTAGAAATATTCAAAATTTTTAGCTCACAAAAGTATTTTGCTTTTGAGTAGTAGTTATATGGGAACATAGTAAGTAAAAATTACTTAGCATTTCGTTCGAAAGCCATTATTTTTACAAATAGCTTACAAACGTCTTGGCATTGATTTTGTCAACTTTCGGGGAGTATCTTGTCCAATTCCTCTTTTAAATCTCTTTTGAGCACACTTTTTGATGAAATTTGGTAATTCCATACTTTTTTTCTAGATGGGTCCATAGATTTTCAATTGTATTAATGTCGCAACTTTGTGGCGGTGTTGGAAGATGTTTTGCGTTGAAGGGAATCCACATTTTAACGTCTTGGGTTGTATGTTTCGGATCATTGTCGTCTTGGAATAAAAAAAATATTTTTTTTGACATGACCATTTTTCAGCACAGGAATATAAATTTTCCTTGAGAATGGATAAATAAAGATGCTTATCCATTGTCCCGTCTCCCTGAGCTGACACGCAGCCCCACACCATGACGGAACCACCGATTTGGTGAACTGTTGCTTCGACGTTTTAGATATTTAATTCTTAATTTGGTTTCCACCGGACCATACGGCAACCATTCGATGCAAAAATGCTCTAAGTTCATCGTTAATTTTTGGAACTGATAAATGTCGATTCACGATTTTCCTGCAATATTCTTCACTCTTCCCTTACTGTCAGTAACGTTACCGCGTTCTTTGAACTTTTTTACCACATTTTATATAGTTGGGCGATATCGAAAAAGCGTATCACTAATATATTTTGTGGATTTACCTTCATTGAGAAAATGCAAAATAATTTTTTTCTCAGTAGGAGTTAATTCTTTACATTTAGACATTTCAAATGTGCACGAAACCACGAGCACAATCGAAATAAATGCAAGTACAACTAAATTCAATTCTACCATGTAAAAGCAACTATAATTCTATTGAAAAATAGAAAACCAAAAAAAATCGGCATCAACTAGCAGATTTGAAAACGAAAGCAGAATACTTTTGTGAGCACATAATTTCGCCGAAAACAATTTTTTTTTTTGATCTGCATAATGGGAGAATATTTATTTCCATGGTTTACTGTTTTTTCTAAAGAAAATTTGGATAAATAAACATACGCATTTAAATAAATGAAAGCGCCTAACCACTGAAAATTTTAATAAAAGGAATGTTAAGGGTTGTGCAAAATACTTCTATGAGTCGCTTGATATATTATAATTATATATACTAGTAAATGATCAGAATGACGAGAAAAGTTGCAATCCGTTTGAATGTCTGTCTGTTCTTCCGTCCGTCTGTTCGATCCGATGCCATAAAATGCCTCTGAGCTTTAGAAATTTAAAGATAAAAAATCACGATTGTCGTGTATTTTCAACGGAAAATTTTTACATGCCTTGGTCCAGTCCTTAATGTTAATATAAAGGGCTTGTTGACGCCGCCCCCGCCCAATTTCTTTTGACACGTCTGTATCGACAGAGCAATCTTTTCTTTTCCTCTTTTCGAAGTTTAATTCGCGCGCAACTGAACTCTAACTAAAAAGTTGCGCGCTCTCTTTTTTTGCGACGACGCTGCGATACAGACTTGGTAAGTGTGTTTCCAATTTGTTTACAATTAAATATATTTATTATATGAAACTTTTAGTTTTTTTATTTAATATTTGTGGAATAAATTTGCGCCGAACGTTTCCCCACGGCCAACCACATCTTTGGAACGAGCGAGCACCGTGCTCCACCATCCGAATTATCATTGGTCCTTCGAGCCGGATAACAGGTAACAAGTTGATTTTTTATTTAAAGTGAAAGTGCATAATTTGCCCGCTTTAGCAACTCGCAAGTTACAGCCAAACATATTTTGGATTTGTGCTCTGCAAGCTATAAGACAATAGATTGGTTAATTTGTACATTATTTATGTACAAAACCCATTGTGCTGTGTGAAGTGGAGACCAAAACTTATGTTTGGCACTCTACCCACAAAATTAACGCTCAAGATTGCAGGTAGTATTGTATTTCATTAAGTACAACAACAAATACACCTGGCAAATGCACTAATATCACTTTGCAAAAAAACCACACACTCTGTTATTCGAGAAAAAATTATTAATTTCTTGGACGCACAAAATCGTCTGGAGCGTCTAAAATCTCCCTTGGTTTTTCTTATGATTAATTTGAGTCTAGTCGCTCAACTTTGCCTTTCCATATTTTGCTCGAATAGCAATAAAGGCAAGCAGCAATAACGTAGCTGCAGTTTCGCGAGTGCAAACACAAAAAACAAAAAATACAGATTACAAGTGAAGTGAGTGACTAAAAATTAGAAAAGTGAAGTGAGCGACGGCTAGAAAACCAAACAGCTAAAGCAAGCAGCAAAGGCGAAGCGGCATAGGCAAAGCAGCTAAGGGAGAGCAGCAAAGGCCAAGCAGAAAAGTGAGAGCGGCATAGGCAAAGCAGCACAGGCCAAGCAGCAATCGCAAGGCAGCGCAGCAGCCATCACAGAAAGACAGCAGCAAACAAAAAAGTGTAGTGGTGAATTGAAAATAGTTCGAATAACCCCATGAACAAAAGTGAAAATGAATAGTGGATATATAGTAAATCAAATAAGTGCTTGTGAATTTTTATCTGTATTTGAATTTGAATTCAAATAAAGCAATTAGCACAAATCAATTTTGTTTGTGTACATAGTCAAGGACTAAGCGTGCAAGTGTATTGGGACGATTACCCAGCAAGCCCATTCAAATTAAATTTGGGAAAATTACTTTGCGGAAATACTTCACTAAATTTGCAAGTGCAATTACAAGTGCATTGGGCCGATTACCCAGCGAGCACATTCTTCTTCTTCTTCTTCTTTACTGGCGTAGACACCACTTACGCGATTATAGCCGAGTCAACAACAGCGCGCCGTTTCTTCTCTTCGCTACGTGGCGCCAATTGGATATTCCAAGCGAAGCCAGGTCCTTCTCCACTTGGTCCTTCCAACGGAGTGGAGGTCTTCCCCTTCCTCTGCTTCCCCCGGCGGGTACTGCGTCGAATACTTTCAGAGCTGGAGTGTTTTCATCCATCCGGACAACATGACCTAGCCAGCGTAGCCGCTGTCTTTTAATTCGCTGAACTATGTCAATGTCGTCGAATATCTCGTACAGCTCATCGTTCCATCGAATGCGATATTCGTCGTGGCCAACGCGCAAAGGACCATAAATCTTTCGCAGAACCTTTCTCTCGAAAACTCGCAACGCCGACTCATCCGTTGTTGACATCGTCCAAGCCTCTGCACCATATAGCAGGACGGGAATTATGAGTGACTTATAGAGTTTGGTTTTTGTTTGTCGAGAGAGGACTTTGCTTCTCAATTGCCTACTTAGTCCGAAGTAGCACCTGTTGGCAAGAGTTATCCTGCGGTGGATTTCCAGGCTGACATTGTTGGTGTTGTTTACGCTGGTTCCAAGATAGACGAAATTATCTACAACTTCAAAGTTATGACTGTCAACAGTGACGTGAGTGCCAAGTCGCGAGTGCGACGACTGTTCGTTTGACGATAGGAGATATTTCGTCTTGCCCTCGTTCACTGCCAGACCCATCTCTTTTGCTTCCTTGTCCAGTCTGGTGAAAGCAGAACTAACGGCGCGGATGTTGAGGCCGATGATATCAATATCATCGGCATACGCCAGCAGTTGTACACTCTTATAGAAGATGGTACCTTCTCTGTTGAGTTCTGGAGCTCAAACTATTTTCTCCAGAAGCAGATTGAAGAAGTCGCACGATAGGGAATCGCCTTGTCTGAGACCTCGTTTGGTATCAAACGGCTCGGAGAGGTCCTTCCCGATTCAGACGGAGCTTTTCGTGTTGCTCAACGTCAGCTTACACAGCCGTATTAGTTTTGCGGGGATACCAAATTCAGACATCGCGGCATAAAGGCAGCTCCTTTTCGTGCTGTCGAAAACAGGTTTGAAATCGACGAAGAGGTGGTGTGTGTCGATTCTCCTTTCACGGGTCTTTTCCAAGATTTGGCGCATCGTGAATATCTGGTCGGTTGTTGATTTATTAGGTCTAAAGCCACACTGATAAGGTCCAATCAGTTTGTTGACGGTGGGCTTTAATCTTTCACACAATACGCTCGACAGAACCTTATATGCGATGTTGAGGAGGATAATCCCACGGTAGTTGGCGCAGATTGTGAGGTCTCCTTTTTTATGGATTGGGCATAGCACACTTAAATTCCAATCGTTGGGCGTACTTTCGTCTGACCATATTTTGCAGAGAAGCTGATGCATGCACCTTATCAGCTCTTCGCCGCCGTGTTTGAATAACTCGGCCGGCAATCCATAGGCCACTGCCGCTTTGTTGTTTTTCAGGCGGGCAATTGCTATTCGAACTTCTTCATGGTCGGACAATGGAACGTCTGCTCCATCGTCATCGATTGTGGTATCGGGTTCGTTTTCTCCTGGTGTTGTGAGTTCACTACCATTCAGTAGGCTGGAGAAGTGTTCCCTCCATAATTTAAGTATGCTCTGGGCATCGGTAACTAGATCACCTTTGGGGGTTCTACAAGAGTATGCTCCGGTCTTGAAACCTTCTGTAAGTCGCCGCATCTTTTCGTAGAATTTTCAAGCATTACCCCTGTCGGCCAGCTTATCAAGCTCTTCGTACTCACGCATTTCGGCCTCTTTCTTTTTCTGTCTACAAATGCGTCTCGCTTCCCTCTTCAACTCTCGGTATCTATCCCATCCCGCACGTGTTGTGGTCGATCGTAACGTTGCGAGGTAGGCAGCCTGTTTTCTCTCCGCTGCGACACGGCACTCCTCGTCGTACCAACTGTTCTTTTGCACTTTCCGAAAACCTATGATTTCGGTTGCAGCTGTACGTAAGGAGTTTGAAATGCCGTCCCACAGTTCCCTTATACCGAGTTGTTGACGAGTGCTCTCAGAGAGCAGGAGTGCAAGCCGAGTAGAAAAACGTTCGGCTGTCTATTGTGATTGCAGCTTCTCGACGTCGAACCATCCTTGTGTTTGTTGGCGTGCGTTTTTTGCTGCACAGAGGCGGGTACGATTTTTGGCTGCAACAATATAGTGGTCCGAGTGTTAGGATCTCGGAGCGCACATTCTAATAAAATTCAAAAAGATACTTTGAGAAAATATATTACTAAATTTATTTTTTTTTTTTGTGCATTCGAAAATTCAGGCTTCACTGAGAAACTACGCACTACTAATTTGTAGTTTGTCGGTGATTGGTTCTATAACTTTTGCAACATATTTGCAAATATTTTTTAAATTTTTATTTTAAAGTTTTTGTTCCGATTTTGTGCAACATATTTGCAGTTCCTGTTCCATTTCCGAACAATGGAATCCGTCAGAGCCTTTACCACAGCTGCAGATGCTATACTGGAGTTTGAGGAATCTTTTACTCCAACAGCAAACAACCGAAATGCCTACTTTCTTGAAGTACAACAAGCTGAACTGAAATCTCTGTGGGCAGAGGTAAAGTCAGAATACAAGTTTTGTTTGTCAAAAGTGGATCCTTTGGACACAAGCTCAATTGATGACATTAAGCTTAAATATACAAGCTTGTTTTTTTTTTGTTTTTTTGGTGTCGGAGGGGGAATCTTCCAAAAGATACTGCCTTTGGCAGACAGCATGCACGATTCATGTTGCCCGCTAAAGATACACCCCTTTCAGGATCATGCCCAATTAGTATTATCTAACTTTACTGGACTTGCGTGGCAGTACGCCTACGTACTAAACCCTAACTCCGGCTGCGTTAGCTTGTATTTGGTCCAGCAGGACCACCGTTAGGTATTACTTCGCGGGACCAAGCTGGGCAAGAATGCCTCTTCAGAAACTCTTTCCGTCGTTATTCAGCTGGTCTCAAGCTTTTTCGCTGTCGTTCTCTTATCCTGAGCTCATGGATCGCTATTGCGGCCCACTCTTTCATTTTCGCCCATACCAACTTTGATTCCAGCATGTGGCTTATAATGTTGTCAGGCGTCATTTTTTGGTAAATTTTTCCTTCGATGGTAGTTCTCTCCATTACGTATCTTGAGCAGAAGAAGAAGATATGCTCGGCATTTTCGTTGGCATTGCTGCAGAATGAACCTTTTGTGTCATCGTCGTGGCCGAATCTGTACAGGTATTCCCTTAAACAACCATGCCCTGTCAAGAATTGCGTCCGATAAAAGTCTGTCTCCCCATGCTGTCTCTCAATCCAAGCTGATACGTTTTTAATGAGTCTGTGCGTCCATCTTCCTTTTTCTGCCGCGTTCCACTGTCTTTGCCACTCTTCGAGGCTAACCTGTCTCTCCTTTTTTCTCTCCTCAGCAGTTAGACGTCTATTCATAGCTTTGGATTTTAGGTATGCTCTACGTAATTCTGAGGCCATTAGGTCCGGAGGCATAAGAACAGATATGATACTGGCCGCTTCATGTGAGACCGTTCTGAATGCAGAGGCCACTCTGATGGCGCATAGCCTGGTCACTGTCTTTGCCTTATTGGCATTTGTTTTTTGGCGCAGTGCTTTTCCCCATATAGGGGCCATACATCAGTAATGACTGAGTTACTTTAGCTAGTAGGGCTCTCCTACTTTGACTAGGGCCACCAGTGTTAGCCATTATTCTTGACAGGGCCGCGGTAACAGCAGCTGCCTTGCTACAGGTTTTTTCAATATGCGCTTTGAAGTTCAATCTCGTGTCAATCATAACACCAAGGTATCTCAGGGAGTTTTGCGTTGTAATGTTGTATCTATCGATATTTAAGGTGACCGTTTCTAATTTTTTCCTGCTCGTGATAAGCACCGCTTCCATCTTTTCTCCAGCCAGCTGCAACTTATTTTCCGTGAGCCAGTCCTTAATTTTTGCTGTGGTCGCATTACAGGAGTTTTGAATTTGAGAGAGCTCTTTTGCAACTATCGTCACAGCAATATCGTCCGCAAAGCCAATTATTTGTGCCTCTTTTGGCAGCGGTAAGCGTAGCACCCCGTCGTATAGCACATTCCAAAGTAACGGACCCAATACGGAGCCCTGCGGTACTCCACCTGTCATCACGTAGCTTTTTGGGCCGGCATCGGTGTCGTACAGCAGCAGTCTGTCAGACAGATAGCTACTGATTATCCTTAGTAGATATGCCGGAGTGTTTCTGGCCTCTAAAGCCCTAATTATATGTGACCAGGAGGCAGAATTAAAGGCATTTTTGACGTCAAGTGTGACAACTGCGCAATATTGGCCTTGGCCGCGATGTCCGTCAATTTTCCGACTGCATCCATGGTGGATCGATGTCTTCGGAAACCAAATTGGTTTTCAGACAAGCCAGGCAGCTCTCCTTCTAGGTAATGTTCCAGATGTTTACAGATTAACTTCTCCAATATTTTGGCCATCGTGTCGATCATACAAAGTGGTCTATACGCACTCGGCTCGCCCACAGGTTTGTTTGGTTTCTGGAGAAGAACCAGGCGCTGCTTCTTCCATACTCTTGGGAAAACGCCTTCGTTTAGACACCTAGAAAAATTTTCCGCGAAGGCCTTCTTGCTGTGTTTAACAGCAATCTTAAGCGCCTTGTTTGGGATGCCATCAAGTCCTGGTGCCTTTGTATTGCCGAATCTTTCCACCACTTCTACTACCTCCTCTTCGTCGATTGACAGAATTTCGACCACTGATGAATTCTTCTGCTCGTATGCTGCTCTTGCGATGGGAAGAGCGTTTTCACCACTTTCTCTAGCAGTGTAGCACAGGTTGGTGCCTGGTTTTTACCGCCCTTGACCTTTGCCATTACTATTTTATAGGCGTCTCCCCACGGATTTTCATCTACCTTCTCGCATAGTTCATTGAAGCTTAAGGCAGAGAACGTATATTTATAGAGAAGGTTCACGATGTCAAAAATTTAGGGATATTTCAATTTTGGGATATTTACTGTTTTGGATGAGTGCATTTCACCACAGAAAATTATTAGCGCATTTCACCACTTAATATCAGGGGACACGAAAATAGCAGAATTGAGCATTTTCAGTGTTGATTGAGAAAAATAATGATAATTCCAATGTTAAGGAATGTACGCTTACAGATTCCCTTTTTTCCTATGCGCAAACGATGCTGCATATAATTTATGGATCGATATACATATACATACAAATGTATGTATTTGTTATGAAAGCACATAAGTATGAGCTATTTTATGATGAATTCCATAAAATCTTTGCAAATACATATACATATGTATGTATATAGTAATTCGATAAAATTTGTGTTACTACCTACATATGTATATGCATTTTATATAGGTTTGGTACGACATACATATGTATATTTATATAATATATTTAAAGAAATATCTGCTTTGGTCAATAAACTTTTCGATATCATGTTAAAAGACCAAGCGGTCGCACATTTGCCCATATATAATTATGTTTGTATGTAAACAAATATAAAAAGACCATACGCATAATGTTTGTAAATTTGTCTAGACATACATATGTATGTAAATATGTACACTCAATGCTTCATGCGAAATCTCCGTTGACACGGACAACCAATGGCGAAGCGCGGTTTTTGCTTTCATGTCAATGAGTCAATCTTTCGACACAGCATTGTGTTGTTGGTAGAAAATCCGAGCTGTGCCGAAAAAATAAGCAAACGATCGTCTATTGTCACCGCTTCCCTTGCCGCTCTAACAGCTTTGCCAACAAGCTTGCGTAAATATGCATGAATATATACGCATGAGTCTGCATACATATCGACGAAGATTTTTGCGAGCCATGGAAAAATATTTTAGAATTGACAAATATTATAAATCGACAACAGTATGTTGCCACTTTTGTCACTTCTTTCTGTGTTTTGCGAGTTTGCGGGGTTGACACTTTTTCCTTCTAGCAAAATATCAGAAATTGTTCAATTTATGATTTTTAGCTTTTGCCATCGTCGCGAAAAGACGCTTGTAGGCAAAGACATGCTCGGGGAGATGTAATGGTATTTGTTTTTATGAATGAAGCAAGTTTGCCTGTTGAAAGTGCGCTTGCGTTCATGAATGAAAATATTGTTGTTAGGCGTTTTTCTACAAATTTGGGCATCGACTGTTTGGCTGCCATATTGACTTATGACGCTGCTGATGCTATTTGAAACCATTGTTATTTTTGTAGAACAACATTCGTAATTTTTGCGACTGACATATCTACATGTGAACGCATGTAAGTATGTATGTTGTGTATGCGTTATTTGTGTGGGAATGTCATTCGCACATATTTACATGTGTACACATATTTGAATGTTGGTTTGTGTATACATTATTTGTTCGGAAATGTCGTTTACATATGCATGTACATACATACATACATATAGAGCAGTTCGCGCACATTTTTTACTGATAAATGATAACATCACGATTTGAATTTGAATTATACTTATGTACATACATATGTATGTAATTATGTGCTAATATGTAGATGGTTATGAAAATTTAAATGAATAAATGTAATTTACATACAATATATGTATGTAATTGTAATATATAAGTTTTTAGGATCTCGTATATATATATATATATAATATCGCATATATACAAACATATTCATATATGAAATTATATTATATTACCAAATATAAGAAATATTTAAAAATTTAAAAATTAACTGTTATTCACACATTAACTACGAATATATGTATGTATATTTCGAAAATAGCATAAATTAATTAGAATGTTATCACTTTTGCATATATTCATAAAAATTCGCAAAATGATAATCATATCAATTAATATATTGGCATGTAAGAATATAAAAATATAAGCAAAAGGCTAACATATGTACGTCTGCAATAGCAATGTATGTTTCTGAGCATAATTTTCAATTAATGCTCAGCGCTGTTCACGCGCCACTGTTAAAAATTTCTCCGTCTTAGCTAGATGTGGTGAAATGCACCCATCGCATTTTGTTAGCTTTTGACAGTTTACACGCTTGTCCGTTGTTGGACCTTCTCTATAAATATACGTTCTCTGCTTAAGGTCTTACTTCTTTGTATAGCCTTTTTAAGCTCATTCCGTTTTCTTTTAAAATATTCTCGCAGTCTCGTTTGTTCTGGCGTCCCTAAGCTTCTTTGGGAGAGGCGTATCGCTCTATGACATTCGCTTCTTAGTGCGCTAATCTCCTCGTTCCACGAGTATGCAGACCTTCGGGGTGCGTTTTGCCTTTTTCTACACATGGACGCGTCACAGGCTTTACTTATGTGACTTACCAGCATTTCAGCTTGTCGGTCTAAGTCAGTTGAGCTACCCATTTTTTCATCCAGCATGAGGTCGAAGATGTTCTCATCTAGCGTTTCCACCTTCCATCCTTTTTTCCGTGGTTTTTTTAGACTGTCTTGGTTTCGCGGCTTCTTGCTGATTTCAAGCATAATGGAGAGATGATCGCTATGTGTGTAGAAGTCGCACACTTTCCAATGTCCAGATCGGGCCAGTGAGTTGCTGGCGAACGTAATGTCTATAATCGATCCGCGGCCATTCTTCTCGAAGGTATTTCTGCCTCCCGTGTTAAACAGCACAGTATCTAGTACGGCGAACGTTTTGAGCAAGGCATTACCCCGCCGGTTTGTCTTGCTACTATCCCATTCGATTGCCCACGCGTTAAAGTCGCCTGCTATCACATTTGGTGTAGTAGTAAGGGCGTCCTGAACTAATTCATCAAGAATCTGTTCATAAACACCTTGTGGTACACTCGGAGGGAGGTAGCAACTGTAAAAATAGATTCCGCCTATTGTCGCTCGCGTATAAAACGATTTTCCCAAGAGCGGCTTGTCTTGTAATGCGTTTTCCCCACAGGCCCATATGGCAGCTTTGCTTTAATTATCGGAAATCCAGGTACCAGCACTTATGTTTTTATACTGCTCATAGACTATCGCCACATCTATCTTCTTCTCGTAGATTGTCTGTTTCAGTAACTCTTGCGTCGCTTCGCAATGATTTAAGTTGATTTGTACAACTCTCATTTCGCCTTTTTACATGCCGCTTGATAGAGGGGACATTTCCAACTTCCCATCCGGTGATCCGTATCCTTTTTTCCGCTTGATTTGCATGACGCATTCTTTTGCGAAGTGCCCCGTTTAACCACATTTTGCACAACACTTGCTTCTGTCATCTTTGCTGGTACATGCCCTCGCCAGATGCCCATATTCCAGGCATCTGAAACACTTCCTAAGGTTCGGCTTCTCCCTTATTCTGCATATTACCCATCCTTTTTTGATTTTGCGTGCATCAATTAATTTCCTTGCGTCCGATGCTGGAATGCTGATTACCGCCGTCTGCGTACCCGCGTATGCCTGTCTCATACTTTTAATTGAGCTTTCTCTGAAGGAGCTTAGCTCATTAAATTGTGTTTGGATTGCATTCACGATGTCTTCTTTTGTTGTTACCTCATCTAGGTCACGGATCTCTACAGATACTTCATGGGTTAAGGCTCTTATTTGTGTCTGGTCACCTAACTCCTTACATATCTCCCTTTCGTATGTGCCCGTGTTTGTCATTTGCGCCTTTTTCATTTCCAGGAGTATCTCGCCTTTTGCCGTCTTTCTGATGCGTGACACGTCCTCCCCAAGTTCTTTGAGGGCGTCCTCCTTCTTAACAGCCCTGAGTATGTCGCTGTACGTCATTCTTTCAGAGCGTGAAATTATAATTGCGTCCGGTCTCGGACGTGGGACATAAACGGCCTTCTTCTTTGTGTTTGGCGTTTTGCGCTTCACTTAAATTCAGTCGTTTACTTTTCCATCACCTTTCCTTCCTTTTGTAGGAATATCGTCTTCATTCCTTTTGTTAGCAGTGGGCCTCTTTTGCATTTCTTCTTGTATTGATTTTTTTTTGGTGGAGTCTTGCGCGCTAGTTGCTCATCCTCGCGGGGCCTTTTCGGTGTTGAATCCACTCCTGCGTGTCTTAAAAGGACATTTCGTTTGGTTGTTTTGATGTTGTTATTATACTCGCTTTGGGCGCGTTCGTGGAGCTTTGTCACAGAAGTTAGCAGATCACGTATCTGATTGTTGATCGATCGTTGGGGCGGCTTCATTGCCTCAGTGCGCCGCGCTGTGTACCGGTCAAGTTGTAATATCAGCCGCACCTAACATGGTGAACAGACGCTGACCGGAAGCCGCCCATTATGGGTCCGTCGCGCCTGGATTTTTTAATTACACAACATGCCCTTGCATGTTTGGGGGGACACATACTTCAAAGGGGCGGTGTCGGTTGGCCCACTGTCCCAGGAGTTTCAACGGTCTTGCTGGCTTTTATACCGCAACCTCCACTCCCGCCGCTTCTAGTCGGGGATTGCTTATTCGTTTCAACTTATTTCGCAACTGCTACTACAGGCCGTCCAGCTATCCGCGACCTGTCGACCCCCCCGGTCGCTTTAAGCTCAGCGACGGTGACTATTACCACTGGAAATTTAAAGTCCCACCGTGTAAATATACAAGCTGTTACCACGCCTATGTGTGTTGCGCGGCCTTGATGGGCGAACAAATGCACAACCTCACGGCGTTCAACCAAAGCCCTACTTCAAATTCTACAGTGATTCAACCTGAACGGTTACAACAAACTGTAGAACCCGTGAGGTATTCTATCAATTTACCGCCATGTAATACCGAAATATTTCATGGCGATGTTTTACAATGGCCCTCTTTTAGGGATTTATTTGCCGCTTTATATGGGAATATCCCAAGGCTATTTCCGGTAGAAAAGTTATTCCATCTGAACCAAAAAACACGAGGTGAAGCAAAAGCTATTGTTTCGAAAGCGCCACTGACGAATGACGGATTCGTATTGGCTTGGAATAATTTGTTGTGTAGGTATGAAAACAAGGGAGTGCTTCTCAACACACAATTGAATTTATTGTTCAAGCTCCCGCACATTTCAACAGAATCTGAGACCGAACTCAGAAATTTGCAGCGGGAGATTAAGAGCTGCATTTCAGTAAAAAAAAAAAATAAATACATGGCATCAATGTAGATAGCTGGGATGCCATATTTACGTATTTGTGTTCTATCCGACTACCGGACTATACACTGTCACTTTGGGAACAATCTTTGGATTCGGATTCAGAGATCCCAAAATGGGTTGAGTTAGACAAAATTCTAACCAAACAGGTTAAAACGCTTGAGATAGTATCAAATCTCAAAGGCGAAATTAGTACTCAACCTAATATTAAGTCGGCTGATGGTGAAGGTCGGATACCAACCTTGCAGTCAAGGATTGGATCCAAACCCATCATTTTGAAAACTTGTTAAAGATTCATTGAGATGCAGCCTAACGCACGGTTAAATGCTGTCAGAAAACTCCACGTCTGCCTAAAGTGTTTATCGGACTCACATGAAGTCAAAAATTGTAAGAGTATGTTTAATTGTAATAAATGTAAACAGAGACATCACTCTATGATCCACTGGGATCAGAGTGAGGATATAGCCCAGATATCCGACGGCACCGACACTACTGAGATTTCTACTAAATCTCATGAGGCCTCTATTAAGGCCAATATTTCAAATGTGCCTACCAGTCGAAGCATGCTCTTAGGTACAGCCATGGTGACCATATGTCACAACGAGAGCACCTTCACTGTCAGAGCCCTGATTAATTCGGGATCTGAAGCCACCTTCGTAAGCAGCAGCCTGCAGAAACGCTTAAAACTGCCAAGCAGAAAGGTCAGCGCGCGAGTTTCAGGATAGAATAGTACCGTGTCAGGACGAGTTCAATCGGTATGCTCAATCACCATTGGCTCGCCCCGTAACAAAAGTTTAAAACTAGAAGCGGAAGCTTTGGTACTGCCAAAATTGACTGGGCTGCTTCCATCCAGGTCAATTAACTCTTCAATTTTAAAAAGGTTACCCAATATCCCCTTAGCAGATAATAATTTCTATGCAAGTCAAAAGGTTGATTTGTTGATTGGAGCGGATCTTTACCCGAAAATCATTCTAAAACTAAAAAAAAAATCGAAAATCTTCGGATCCCTCGTAGCACCACGTACAGTGTTTGGTTGGATTTTAACAGGTTCCGTTCCCTCCGACGAAAAGAAGATAAATGGCAAAGGCGACGGACAAAATTCAGTAATAACTAAACAACAAACACAAAATAATTTTTGTAGTATAATAGATACTAATTATATACACTGCATGCAGCAGCGCTGAAGCGACAAATACCAACAATTTCGATTATTACACGGGCGCCGCTGAAACTGGCAGCCGTCGCAGCAACGCCACCACTACCGCCCCCATCACAAACGTTGCCGCCATCATCAGCTGTGGCGGCCTCATCAGCAACAGCGCACTATCCACCACCACGCCAGCAACACTATGCCACGAGCAACACAGTGCCGCCATTGTCGGATGCCTTTCACCACCAGCAGATGCAGCTACAGCTACAACAACTATACGAGCAACGTTATCAACTGCAAACAGTGTATTATCACCAGCAACAGCAGGCGCCGCTTTCGCAATCGCAGCAAGAAGACCAATCAGCAACTTATGTGACGTCACAACAGCCGTCTACACAATACCAACATGCGGCGGCCACAACAACAACAGTAAATCAACATGCAGCGCGCAGCAACAGACAAGCAACGCAGTCGACAGCCACATACCACACAACGAACACATCACAAGCAGTAACAACAACACAGCAGCAGCAACCTGCAGTAATGGCGCGCGAATTTTGTGTCTTCGTCCCGTTCGAGCGTTTATAAAAAAAGTCAGTACCGAGTTTACCCTAGAGAAATTAAACCAGTTGGTTTGGATATTTGAATCAGACTCACTTTTCATTTTATTAATTATAATCGTTCAAGTTACTATTGCAATGAATTATTGCTTACAAATCAAAAAATACTTATTATACTTATTACATTTGTTTACTTAAATGCTGACTAAAGTAATAACTTCATAACTTAACAGATTCTCGGAAATATTGTTAATATAATGATTTTGTTTTGTAACTTTTAATTTAATTTTTGCGACAGCAAAAACAGTTTTACTGATTTCCGGTTGTGTTACTTATTTCATTAAGAAATTCAGCAAATTCATCAGTTTTACTGTTTGTTGCTGGCTTATTTAAGTATATATGTAACTACTCCCCCTTTTAGAGTAGAATTCTCCTGAATTCTTTTATTTAATATTATTTTTATATATTTGTGTTTTTTGATAAGGACAGTAGTTACTAACAAAATTATAATTATGCTTAATATGTTGCAAATATGTAATACATTCGTATGTATTTTCAATTTAAAAATGTTTTCTATATTTGATTTATGTTCTTCTACAATTTCATCAAAAGTAATTTTTTTCGTGAAATTTTGATTATCTTTGTATTTTACGGTTACAATATTTTCCTTTATCTCTTCAGCAAAATTTTAAAAATAATAGTCATTAACTTTAATTGGACAATTATTAAACCTTATTACATAGTTTCCACTTATTAATGGTAGTTCTTGATTACATGTATTATTAATTTTTAAAGTATTTGCATTTTTAATAAGAATTGTTTTTATGTTTAATTTTATTATTTCGAGTTCTTTAAATTTAACAAGATTACAATTATTTTTTAAAATACAATGTCTGCTTGTTTTCATTTGTTCCAATGATTTATTATCTTCAAATATCAACGTTTTATTTTTGTAAGTAAATATTTCCTCTATTTTTGCATCTATTTCATTATTTTCTCTGTTAGGTATTGGTATAATTTTTCTTATTTGTACATCTTCAAAAGTTTTTGATATTTTTATTCCAAATACTAGAAATGTATTATTTACAATTACTGTTCCTAGTTGTAAATATTTTAGCTTATTATAATCGATATTATATTTTACAATTTCTTGATTAGTTAAAATATGTGGGTGTATTATTCCATATTTAGTGGATACAACATTTTCTTGTATATGTTCTATTTTACTTTTTAAACATTGAATCTTTGTGTACTGATCTAAATATAAAGTTTGTTTGTATTCATCATACATAAACTTACTTATCGAATTAACTTCTTTTTCAATTTTTAATCGGTCACTTTTTACAATTTCTTTTAAGTGTTCAATAGCTGATGGGAAATAATAGTTTATTTTAATTTGTTCGTTAATTGAGTCATTCGTTTGTAAAAGGTATGTTTGTATATTTTGTCTGTCGTCTTCGTCCATTGTATCAAAAAGCCATTTTGACATATTGCCAATTGCATTAATCAGTCCTCTTTTATTTCTAGCTCTAACTGTCATAATTGTCAATAGTTTATTTCTAATATCTAACAACTCTCTTTGTAGTATTTCTTTATTCTCTAATTTCATTAGAATTATATTATCTGTCATAGCATTAATAATATTTTCTAATTGTTGAGTGTCAATCATATGTAGTACTATATCGCTATCTTTTGGTATTGCTTGATTTCTAATCTGTAAATCTATGAATCCGTTTTGTTCCTTTATTTCTGTCAAAACTATTGTCCCATCACAATGTTGTGTCATTAAAATTTTTACTGTCCATATTATCCAAATCTGTAAATTTTAAAGGTCTTTTTATATTGGAAGGATGAATATTTTCTAACTTTTCTTTCTTGTATCTAGGTTGTTCCTTATACCTAACAGCTTTATAATTTTTTATAAATCCTTCTTCTCTCTTTTTCTCATAATTTTCTTTCTTCTGATTTATTTTATTTATAATTTTATTCTTTGCTGCTATTAAATTGTTTTTTATTATTTCCAAATCTACTTCATTATGCTGTACCTTATATGGTGTACATTTTATTGTTGAATGACATCTTTCATTATAATTTCTAATCGCTTTTTGTATTAGTTGTTTTATTGTTAACCTTTCATTTAATTTATATAAGATTCTAAATTTTTCTGCTATAGTATTATGGAATCTTTCTACATCTGCATTACCAGTATGACTATTGGGTTTTGTTAGGTGGATTTCAACATTTTCATTATCTAAGAATTCTTTTATTCTTACTGCTTTAAATTCATTATCTGCAATAATTTTTCTGGGTTTCCCTACTTTAATAAAGTGATCTTTTAACTGCTCAATAATAGTTATGTAGTTTCTGTCATTTAACGTGTATGCTGCACCGAACTTAGATAATTTATCTACTCCTGACAAAAAATGATGCCCTTTCATTACATACGTATCTATAGTCTCCGAAAGTTTCAATTTTGGTTTAACAGGATTTCTATCGTACTTAACTTCCTGATATATTTCACATTGGTTAATTACTATTTGAATTAATTGCAATAACTTTGGATAATATATTTTATTCTTTATTTGGTTGTATGTTTCCTGAATGCCTGAATGAAAGCTGTCCCTTCTGTCTCAATATCTCGTGCTCTCATTGTACATTTTATAAATTCTAATTGACTATCATTAGAAAACATTTGGATTAATTTTTCTTGTACTATCTTATATTGACGTTCTGAAATTTCTGAAAATATTCCTATTTTACCTTTTGTGATATATTTCCTAAATATCTCACTCAAATTATTGAAATCATATTCCGAAATGAAAATAATTCTTTTACCGTGTATTACTTTTAACTCTTCAGTTTTGTTGTTTGTTAAAATAATTTGCGTTTTATATTTGTTAACAATTTCTTCTTTGATATAAAAATGGTCGTCTAATTCTTCTTCTGCTGAATGCACTGTTGCTAAAGTTTCTTCATCTTCCTCTTCCATATTGTTTATAGAATAATTTGAACTATTGGAAACTGTTTCATCCATATTTTCTGAAATAATATCCTCATTTTCTTTTATCCTACTCAAAAAGTCTGCTACTTTATTTTCTTTGCCTTTAAATATTCAATGTCAAATTGGTATTCTCCAAGTTTTAATAACTATCTTTGATGTCAAGCTGATATATCTTTCCCTTTGTATTTGGAATGTAAAAATTTTATCGGTTGGTGGTCAGTAAAAATTTTGAATTTATTTCCATAGAGATATGGTCTAAAGTAGTTTATACTCAACACTATCACAAGAAATTCTTTATCAGTTGCGGAATAGTTTCTTTCGTGGTTATTCAAAGTTCTTGAGGCGTAACAAACTGGGTGTCCCTCTTGTGATAATACTGCACCAATCGCATAATTGGGATAACGTAATTATTAGTATTTTTAATTTTTCAAATGCTTCAATATATGTTGGGTCTTTAATATTAATTTTAACTCCTTTTTTCAAATACTTGGTTATAGGTTGAGCTATTCTAGCGTAGTCTTTTAAGAATTTACGGTAGTAACCAGTGATTCCTAGAAAACTTTTAATTTGTCTTTCTGTTTTTGGGATTTGTAAATTTTCTATAACTTTAATTTTGTTAGGATTTGGCTTCATGACTTTCTCCGTTAAAATATGTCCTAAGATCTCTGTCTCTTTCTTCAAAAAATTGCATTTATCAATTTGAATTTTAAGATTTTTACTTTCAAGAATTTTAAAAATTTCGCCTATCGCCCTAATATGTTCATTCAATGATGTGCTAAATATTAGAATATCGTCTAAATACACTACACATGTTTTATTTATATAGTCTCTAAGTATTTCGTTAATTAGCCGCTGAAATATGGCTGGTGCATTTTTCGGTCCAAAAGGCATTCTTACGAATTCATAAAGTCCATGTGGTGTTACAAAAGCTGTTTTTTCACGATCTTCCTATTTTACTAGATGATTTTACTGATGGTATCCTTTCGCTAAATCTAAAGTAGTAAAATATTGTGCTCTTCCTAATTTGCCTAAAATGGAATCAATATTTCGAAGGGGGTACTTGTCATCTATTGTGACTTCATTCAATTTTCTATAGTCTATTACAATTCTATATCTCTTTTCACCTGAATTGTCTATTTTTTCGGCACTACTATTAATGGGCTCGAATATCTTGAGTGACTCTTTTGGATTATTCCCTGTTCTTCCATTTCCTTAATTTGTTTTCTAACTTCCATTTCGTGCTGAGGTGGGTACCTATATAATTTTGAATTAATCTGCTGCTGCGTTATAGTTTTAATTCCATGTTGGATTTCCGTTGTGTTAGTCAATTTATCACCGTCTTTAAATAATAATTTATTATATCTTTTGAGTAATTTAATTATTTCTCTATTTTCTTCTTTATTAAAATGATCTAGGTTTAATCTCTCCAATTTTAATTCTGCAGTTTCAAGATTACAAATTTGATTTAACTCAAAATCGAACTTTCTTTTCGGTTTAAAGTTATTTTCCCTTTTTCTATATCAATATACGTATTGAGAAAAGTAAGCATGTCCATGCCTATTATAAAGTCATATTTTCGTCCTCTTAATGGTGTAACTTTCCATCTTGTTCTCGTGTTGCTAGGTAAGTTAAATTCTTCTGGTGCTAATGTATGTACCTCATAATTTATTTTATCCTCGTTTGTAATTGTACTAAATGTTAAAGGATTTTTCAATTTAATTTTTGGAAAACCATCGATCTCGCTATTAATCAGGCTTAAACTAGCTCCTGTATCAATTAGTGCGATATAATTCCTTTTATTAATTTTAATTTTTATTTTAGGTAATGATTCCGAGGCTGGTTCATAAAAAAAAGACCATTATTAACTTTTTCTTCTCTTGCTATATCAGTTCGTGAAGCTCCTACCTGGCTTTGTCTACTCGAGTATAAGCGATCTTGGCTATACTGGGAATTAGAGTGTCCTGCCAATTGAGGACTCATTGAACTATATTGGATATTATGTATCTCCATCGGTTCACCTTGGTTTTGCTTAAATTGATTATTTCGACCATAATTCTGCCTATATTGGTTGGATTGATTTTGACCAACGTTTGGATTATATTGATTTGGTTGATTTTGATTAAAACTTGGCCTAGGGTTCCCTACCGCTTGTGGTCTTTGAAAATTACCCGAATTTGGTTTATAATTATTATTAAATCTTCCACTATTATATTGTTTAAATTGGCCTGACGTATTATGTCTAACATTATTTTCGTATATTTGATTATATGAACCTTGATTTTCTCTACTTCTATAATTTGTATTATGTGTTTGTCCTCGCTCAGTATACCTATTACTATATTTTTCCGCTGAGCTATCTCCTTTTGTTTTAAATTTCATGTATTCTGGCCTAATATTACTGTCTTCGAATCTTCTGCTAGCCATTATTCTAATTATTTCATTTAGGTTCCCTTCTTTATAGATTTTATCTAGTAAGACTACTTGAGTCATCTCCTTTACTGTATTTACTAACAAACTGTCCATGTTACTTAAGTCAATGTAGCTGTCACCTCTATAGTATACCGTCAGTTCGTCCGACTTATATTTAATATTTTGAATTTCTCTCATAAGTTCATTAACAGAACTTACCTTAAGATTCCCAATCTTTTTATACAGATGATGTGGCTCCACTTCGGGTCGATACCTCAATTTTAATGTTTCCTTTATCAGCTGCCAGTTATCTGGTTCAGGTATATTGATGATTGTGTTTCTCGCCTCTCCCTGGATGATTCTATAATATATTGTTCGCGCCAATTCCTTTTGTAGTTCTGTGTCGTTCGTTGTTGACAGTAAGTATTCAATGTTGCTGAAGAATGAATTTATGGAAATCTCGCCTGTCCCCGTAAATATTGGCAGGTCATTTACTGTTTTTATGAGTGCGTGTCTGCTACTGTTGTTTCCTTCCGTACGGTTTCTTAACTCAAGGTAAGCTTGCCGCATTTGCTCTAGTTGTTGTTCTCTGCGAGCAAGCTCCTCTACCAGGTTGACTGCCGCCATCTGAGTCTGATCGTTCTCCATGTTCCTACTGCTATCGTAGGCTCGGTGCCTTGACGATTTAGTTTTATTTGGTTTCGGTTACTTTACTTTATAAACTTTATTTTTTTTTTTGGTGAATTCACGCTCTTCTTGCTTTGAGTCGTGTTCACTGCAAAAACCTTTCACAGAAACTTTTGTTTCTTTTTTTTTAAACTTGATCAGGTAAATTAACGCCTTTTAAGTTTTAACGTCGTTTTCACTTCTGAACATTTTAGTTTAGGATTTTCCTTTTACAATTAACTTTCACTGCACCTCGGTGGTGCCGATTATTGCGTCTTTCCGGATTATTGTATATAGTGAATTATATTCTGGAGGGTCTGGTCAACTCCTGAGTTGGCTACAGAATCGCAGTATTAGTTTGGGGATTTATAAAAAACTATTTGGTATACCGATTTCCGGAGGGAAAAAAATTTTCTGTTTTTCAAAAGCGGTTCGTATCACTGAATCCTTATATTTTATAAGCATCCTAACGACTGCGCCAATTTTGTGTCTTCGTCCCGTTCGAGCGTTTATAAAAAAGTCAGTACCGAGTTTACCCTAGAGAAATTAAACCAGTTGGTTTGGATATTTGAGTCAGACTCACTTTTCATTTTATTAATTCTAATCGTTCAAGTTACTATTGCAATGAATTATTGCTTACAAATCAAAAAATACTTATTATACTTATTACATTTGTTTACTTAAATGCTGACTAAAGTAATAACCTCATAACTTAACAGATTCTCGGAAATATTGTTAATAAAATGATTTTGTTTTGTAACTTTTAATTTAATTTTTGCGATTGCAAAGGAAATGGTATCATATAACAGTTTTACTGATTTCCGGTTGTGTTACTTATTTCATTAAGAAATTCAGCAAATTTATCAGTTTTACTGTTTGTTGCTGGCTTATTTATATATGTAACTCGCGCGTTAACACACGCCACACAGCAACAACAACAACCGTGTCAACGGACGTCATCAGGCCTCTCCCACATACCACATGCCCAAGATCGAGCCAGACTCGAGTCGTCTCGCCGACTTCGGCATGCTGGTAACTTCCTTTGGGATTGGCGGCATGGCAACGATCGACTTGGACTTGATTCGTCTCAGCGACATTGCCCATCCGAAGCGAAGGCGTGGACGAGACGATAGACGTCAAGCAGATGCACGCCGTATCATGAAGGAAAGTCTCGCAATACTACCTTGGCAGCAAAGACTTACGGCGTCGTATAATATCGGCACAATAAAGTGCACTGGCTGGCAACGCCTCTCACATTTACCACCTACCCAGGATCTAGTTAGACTCGATTCATCTCGCCGACCTCGGAAGGTGGTGACTTCTATGCAAATTGGCGGCATGGCAATGACCGACTGAGACTCGATTCATCTCAGCGGCGTTTCCCGGGCCGAACCAGACTCGATACGTCTCGTCAGCCACCCCATCTGCAAAGAAGACGTGGAAGAGGAAGTGCAGGAGCCGGTTAGTTAAGTTAGTTTTAAGTAATTTATTGTAAACTGCATTTGCAGTAATACTGCAAGGGGGGGAGAATGTTGACGCTGCCCCCCCCCCCCAAATTTCTTTTGACACGTCTGTATCGACAGAGCAATCTTTTCTTTTCCTCTTTTTCGAAGTTTTTCCGAAGTTTAATTCGCGCGCAACTAAACTCTAACTAAAAAGTTGCGCGCTCTCTTCTTTTGCGACGACGCTGCGATACAGACTTGGTAAGTGTGTTTCCAATTTGTTTATAATTGAATCTATTTATTATATGAAACTTTTGGTTTTTTATTTACTATTTGTGGAATAAATTTGCGCCGGACGTTTCCCCACGGCTAACCACATCTTTGGAACGAGCGAGCACCGTGCTCCACCACCCGAATTATCAGGGCTCGAATTTTCAGGAAATTTTTTTACGGTATTTCCAAGGAAATTTCATCATGGGATTGACAAAAAATTAATAGTTAAAAAACACCTTTGAGTTATACATATAATTGAAATTCAGGGATAGTAATTCTCTAAAAATAGTATTTGTGTATGTTAAAACTGACTTGAGTCAGGTCAAAGTTCCCTGAGCCCCCATATCCCTAACATAAAGATTTTCGAAATTCCAGGTGACTTTATACTGAATATATGGCTCTCCATAAAAATAAGAGATTTATTCATGACAGTGTCTCTTGTACCTAATATATATATATAAATTTGTTTCCTCTTGTGATAGTCGAAAGACACGTCTCCGGTTTTCTAGACGTGCGTACGCTCCGAGATCCTAACATCGACTCGGATCACTATCTTGTTGAGGGCAAGATTCACACCCGCCTCTGTGCAGCACAAAGCGAACGTCAACAAACACAAGGAAGGTTCGACGTCGAAAAGATGCAATCACAACAGCTAGCGGAACGATTTTCTACTCGGCTTGCACTCCTGCTCTCTGAGAGCACTTGCCAACAACTCGGTATAAGGGAACTGTGGGACGGCATTTCAAACTCCTAACGTACAGCTGCAACTGAAACAATTGGTTTTCGAAAAGAGCAAAAGTATAGCTGGTACGACGAAGAGTGCCGTGTCGCTGTGGAGAGAAAACAGGCTGCCTACCTCGCAACTTTCCGATCGACCACAACACGTGCGGGATTGGATGGATACCGAGAGTTAAAGAGGGAGGCGTATCTGCAGACAGAAAAAGAAAGAGACCGAAATGCGTGAGTACAATGAGCCTGATAAGCTGGCCGACAGGGGTAATGCTCGAAAATTCAATGAAAAAATGGGGTGGTTTACAGAAGGTTTCAAGGCCGGAGCATACTCTTGTAGAACCCCCAAAAGTCATCTAGTCACCGATGCCCAGAACATACTTAAATTATGGAGGGAACACATTTCCAGCCTGCTGGATGGCAGTGAACGTACAATCGAACCAATCGAAGATGATGGAGCAGACGTTCCATTGCCCGACCATGAAGAAGTTCGCATAGCAATTACCCGCCTGAAGAACAACAAAGCGGCGGGGGCCGGACTATTCAAACACGGCGGCGAAGAACTGATAAGGAGCATGCATCAGCTTCATTGTAAAGTATGCTCGGACGAAAGCATGCCCAACGATTGGAATTTAAGTGCGCTATGCCCAATCTATAAAAAGGGAGACCCCACAATCTGCTTCAACTACCTTGGGATAACCCTCTTCAACATCGCATATAAGGTCCTATCGAGCGTATTGTGTGAAAGATTAAAGCCCATCGTCAACAAACTGATTGGACCTTATCAGTGTCGCTTTAGACCTGATAAATCAACAACCAACCAGATATTCACCATACGCCAAATCTTGGAAAGAACCCGTGAAAGAGAATTGACACACATCACCTTTTTGTCGATTTCAGAGCTGCCTTTGATAGCACGAAAAGGAGCTGCCTTTATGCCGCGATGTCTGAATTTGATATCCCCGCAAAACGAATACGGCTGTGTAAACTGACGTTGAGCAGCACCAAAATCTCCGTCAGGATCGGGAAGGACCTCTCCGAGCCGTGTGGTACCAAACGAGGTTTCAGACAAAGCGACTCTCTATCGTTCGAGTTTTTCAATTTGCTTCTGAAGAAAAAGTTTCGAGTTGCAGAACTTAATCGAGCAGGTACAAGCTTTTATAAAAGTGTACAGCTGCCGGCGTATGCCGACGATATTGATATCATCGGCCTCAACACCGCGCCGTTAGTTCTGCTTTCTCTAGACTGGACAAGGAAGCAAGGCAAATGGGTCTGACAGGGAACGAGGGCAAAACGGTATATCTCCTGTCATCAGACAAACAGCCATCGCACTCGCGACTTGGCTCTCACGTCACTGTTGACAGTCATAACGTGAAGTTGTAGATAATTTCGTTTATTTTGGAACCAGCGTAAATACCACTAACAATTTCAGCGTGGAAATCCATCGCAGGATAACTCTTGTCAACAGGTGCTACTTTGGACTGAGTTGGCAATTGAGAATCAAGGTTGTCTCTCGACGAAAAAAACGAAACTCTATAAGTCACTCATAATTCCCTTCCTGCTATATGGTCCAGAGGCCTGGACGATGACAAACACTGATGAGTCGACGTTGCGAGTTTTCGAGAGAAAGGTTCTGCGAAAGATTTATGGTTCTTTGCGCGTTTGCCATGGCGAATTTCGCATTCTATGGAACTATGAGCTGTATGAGATATACAACGGCATTGACATAGTTCAACGGATTAAACGACAGCGGCTGCGCTGGCTAGGTCATGTTGCCCGAAAGGACGAAAACACTCCAGCTCCAGTTTTCGACGCAGTATCCGCAGGGGGAAGCAGAGGAAGAGGAAGACCTCCACTCCATTGGAAAGACCAAGTGGAGATGGACCTGGCTTCGCTTGGAATATCCAACTGCCGCCACAAAGCGAAAAATGGGTAGACGTCGTTAGAAAGAAGAAACCGATCGAGAAGAAAATCAGATCGAAACCAGACGCTATAATCTTAACAAAAAAGGAGGGAGCGTCGTATGCGGATATCCTGAAAAAATAAAATGCGACAAAGGCCTTGAAGAACTTGGTTGATATGTGAGGTACTTTAGAAAAACCCTCAAAGGAGACCTACTAATTGAACTAAAAAATCATGCAGAAAAGATAGCCGACACGTTCGAAAGCGCCCTAGAAGGAATTATTGGTGAGATGGCCGTAATACAGTCAAAACTCATAATATTACCATTGTGTGCAAAGACTTGGATGAGATAACCACCCCTGAAGAAATCTGTGAGGCATTACAAAAGGAGTGTGGGATCCCAAACCTGGGGAAGCAAAATATAAAAAAATTGACGGAAAACTCGAAGGGGCACTCAAATAGCTCTTATATGCCTACGAGCTGAAGGTATGTATATTGCACACAAATATTGCAGCCCATCGATACGTCTTCCCTTTGTACACGTTGCGGAACCTCAGGTCACGTGGCAAAGATATGCACAAATTCCCCAAGTTGTATGCTCTGTAAAGGGGAGCACTCCGTTCTAAGTACGGTCTATCCTAAATACGAAGATATGCTAAAGTCAATGAAAAAATGAAGATATTGCAACTTAATCTCAACCATTGCATTGCAGCACAAGACCTTCTAAAATGGACGGTGCTAGAAGAAAATATAGACGTCGCCCTATTAAGCGAACAATATTCTCAACGTTCGGAAAGCACTTGGAGTAAAGATATAAGTGGCAAAGCGGCAATATGGGCCTACAAAGGTCAAGCCTTCACATCACGCTCCAACGAATCCCATAACGGCTTTACATGTGCGAATATAGAAGGAATATATTTTGTAAGCTGCTATGCTCATCCTAGCTCAACAATTAGCGAATTTGAAGATTTTCTCCTGAAGTTATCTCTTGAAATCAGAAGCAAATCGCCAATAAAAATAGCGGGAGATTTTAACGCATGGTCTATTGCTTGGGGTAGCAGAATTACTAATCGACGTGGTCGCCTCATTCTAGAATTTTTGAGTCAAACAAACCTTACCATTTTAAACAGTGGCACTCAAAATAAATTTCAAAAGGGAAATAAATTATCAATAATAGACTTAATGTTTGCTAACGACGTGCTTAGCAGGCATACTAAGTGGAAGGTGTCAGATATGTACACAAATTGCTGAAGTTTCTTTCTCCCAAGAATCAGAACACTGTCCGAGAAATACCTCTTGAAATCGAAGTTGGCGGCAAAAGAAATTTGATACTGACGTTTGTGAGAGCGTCTGGAGTGCGGCAAAGGCATCAGGCGAAAACGCAACCCACTTAGTATCCGTTGTGCAGAAGGAACTAGTTGCAGCATGCGATGCAACTATGCGCAGGACGAGATACTATAACAATCGAAAGCCGGTATACGGGTGGAACGACGAAATTTCCAAGCTGAGGATGGCTTGTCATACACATAACGAAATCAGCCTCAGAGGAGCATTTAAATGCCATAAAAAACTCCTGAAGTCAGCCATTATCCGAAGTAAGAGATCCTGTTTCGCCTCTGTGATTAGGCGAACATAGACCCCTGGGGAACGGCATACAAAATTTGTATGTCGAAATTCAAAAAAAAAGTCGCAGCAACCAATGCATTATTTAAAAAAAAGGTTGTTGAGCCGTTATTCCCAACACATGCCTCTGTTTCCTATATTAAACGAAACGAAGCTACGGAGCCACCCCTATTAGTCACGGAAGACGAACTGTTGGCTATTGCGAAAAAAAATCAAAAACTCCAAAGCGCCAGGAAAAGATGGTATACCAAATAGAGTCCTTAAAGAAGCCATAACTTTAAGGCCCAGATTATTTGTTAACATGTACATTGCGTGTATATTAGAAGAGGTATTCCCCGATCCGTGGAAGATACAGAATCTGGTTCTACTGCCAAAGTCAAATAAGCCACCAGAAGAACCCTCATCTTATCGACCTCTTTGCATGCTCGACTCAAATGGGAAAGTGTACGAAAGCATTGTAAGAAACTTATTGGAGTTAGCAATCCAAAAAGGCGGCGAATTATCAGAGAGACAATACGGCTTTATTAAAAAGAGGTCCACTATTGACGCACTAAGAGAAGTAGTTGATACTGCAAAATGTGCAATAAGTGGAAAAATATGGAAAGGTGGTGGTAAAAATTCTGAGGGCTAATAACCCTGGATGTGAAGAATGCATCCAAGTCCGCAAAGTGGGCAAATATAATAAAAACACTACACGATATACACGCTCCTCATTATCTGATAAATATTATAATGAGTTATTTTCAAAATAGGAGATTGCTATACGAGACGGACGAGGGTACTCAGAGCTACACTACCTTCAGTGGTGTGCCGCAAGGCTCGGTTTTAGGCCCTCTGCTATGGAACCTGATGTACGACGGGGTATTAAGAATACCGCAAGCAAAAATGTCAAAAAAATCGTTTATGCAGATGACCTCATAGTGGTAGCTGTAGCTAAACATCTGGATCACCTCCAGATCAAATACA
This sequence comes from Bactrocera correcta, assembly GCA_027475135.1. NCBI lineage: Eukaryota > Metazoa > Arthropoda > Insecta > Diptera > Tephritidae > Bactrocera > Bactrocera correcta. Next base: position 81,616,812 of record CM050322.1, on the reverse strand, counting down.
ATGACAGCATAAATGGTCTGCGCCGATGGTTTGCTACCATGAGTCTAGAGCCGGCTGAGCAGAAAACAGAAGTCCTGCTCATAAGCTCAAGGGTAATTGAGGAGAAAATATCGCTGACCATAGGAGAATGTGAGTTTATGAGTACTCCACAGCTGCAATTGAAGTATCTTGGGGTAATAGTGGACTCAAGACTCAAGTTCAAGGACCACTTGGAAAATGCGACAAGTAAAGCAAATAATAATTCCAGCCGACGATGTTTAATAGCTTAGGCAATAAGTTCAGTGATCCTGTATGCGGCTTCAATATGGATAAAGGCGCTAGAAACAAAATCCACGAACCATTTCAAATGACGCTGCTGAGGTATTAGCTAGTATGGCGCCAATAGATATCCAGAGAGACGAATTCGCGCGAATATATAACTTAACAGAAACGTCTACCACAGCAAAAAGAGAAGAGAAAAAAAAAACATTGCAATGTGGCAGCAACGGTGGCAAACTTCATGCAAAGACGGTGGACCTACCGACTGATTTCGGACATAAATTTTTGAATAGGTAGACAACAGTGGGCATGGTTGCTTCAGAAGCTACCTATTCAAATATCGGCATGACTTTCGCCGTGTGTACAGTGTGTATGAGTAGAAGACTTTGAACACGTGTTCTTTTATTGCCCTCGGTTTTCAAGTATAAGGGAAAAGCTGAAAACTACCCTTGGAGGTAGTATCACGGTGGAAAATTTGACAGCACTTATGTGAGAGTCTTCTGTAAAGTGGAAAGCTGTCAGCGAAGCGTCAAATCTAATCATGACAAAATTGAGATATTAAGAACAGATTAGGCGTCAGTCAGTCCGTGCAACAGAGGAGACTTAAACGTATGGATATGCCAAAAATTACAGCCGTACTTATCACTCCACCTGTAATTAAAAACCTCTTCAACGGCTAATAAAATTTTACCAAACACGGTATAATATATCAAAATAGTTATATATGAAAGAAATTACTGGCGAAAAATTGCCGGAAAACCCAAAATATATATTTATTTACTTATATATGTACTTATCTATAAAGCGTATCAAACAGCGTACCAACAGAAATTATTTGCTTACGTATGAACATATATCGTACATGTATAAACGAGAAAATAACTTCTTTCTATTCTGTTTTCGCCTCCTCTAAAATCTGACTATGCTATACCCTACATACATTAGGTCAATTAAATATTACAAAATTATTAGAAAAGTAATACTTAATTGTGAAAATTAAATAACGACTTGGGGAAATTAACACTACAACATATTGTTAAAACAAATACATAATATCTTAAAATCTAACAAAAAAAGATAACAAACGTAAAAAATAATTTAACATACATATATGTACATATTCGTATACACATACAGTGGTACCTCGACATACGAGTTTAATTCGTTCCGCAACCTTGCTCGTATCCTGAATTACTCGTATCTCGAAGCAAATTTCCCCATACAAAACAATTTAATTACCATTAATCCGTTCCAACCTCCAAAATGTCACCCAAGTTATTTTTGTTACGTGGTTTTGAATAATAAAAATGTATTTATAAATATCAAATATTTATTACATAAAAACAAAAAAGATAATGTAAAGAAATAAATAAGATATCCTCACTGGTCTTTGCGTTTTTCGCTACATTTTTCTCGCTTTCACCTGTAGGACGTTTAGAAAAAAACGTGTCCAAGGAGGTTTGTTTCTTCCTCCCTCTCAGAATGAGGGCAGATTCACGACCTGTTGCAACTTTTTCTGGGTGTTGTTTTTTCCACCAACTGTGAAACTCTCTCCCACATTTCTAAGATCTCCTTTATCTCACTTGTAGAAATAACCTCCTCCTCTGACTGATCAAAACCAATTTTTTGCATAACCTCAGTGTGCTGCTGTGACTGTAACTCTTGTATCTCCTCAGTTGTCAGTTCCTGAGAGTGCTCCTCGAAGACCGAACCGGACTTGTATCTCGAAATTCGCTCGTAACTGAAAGCAAAAAATCACTTGCTCGTCGGCTCGTATCTCGAAAGACTCGTATGTTGGGGCACTTGTATGTCGAGGTACCACTGTATTTACAAATTCAAAGTCAAACAAAAATAATTAGGATTGCGTACAAAAAGCGAATTGATCTCTCTAACGAGCTCTCAATTGCTTACGAAAAAATCATAATCATAAAAACAGAAACAATTCGTGCATACTTCTGTAAATAGCGCATTGATCTCTTCAGCGAGCTCTCAATTGCACAAAACATATGTAAGTACCTTCATAAGCACATACATACATATACACAAGTCCAAGTATTAGGGTGTACCTAAATACTAACATAAGGACGTAAAAAGTGTTATTAAATTAAAAGCGCGGATATTTTCAAACTTAAAACTGAAATAAAATAAATAAATAATATTCTTTTAAAAAAATGGCCATCAACAACAATCAAAATACACTTGCAGGAGCTACACGGCCAAAACAGGTTGCTAAATTTATTTCAGAAAGTGCCAGTTGTCAAGATACTGCACTAGTTTTGCCTTTTTACCGATTCAAGAAAATTCTGAATCGTTGTTAGAAATAAAAAGCCAAAATCTTAAAAATTTCTGGACTCGTCTCCAAGCGGCTCATGACGCCATAGTAGAATCTGACGATTCAAACCTATCACAAAATTTAAAACAATCGGCTTATGCAATATATGAAAACTGCTAAGACCAGTATGACGAAACAAAAGCTATGATCTCCGATCAATTAAAGCTAATAAAAGCAATTGCACTTACTCCACATCGAGAGTTGAGCTGCCATAAATGCAACAATGTCAAGAGGCAAGTTCAGGCATCCACCTCGAGGTGCCCGCATGTGACACAGAAACATTCTATGGAGGTTATGAAGAATGACCGTCCTTCCGGGACATGTTCACATCCGTTTACATCAACATTCCGCAACTACCTAAAGCACAAAAATTGTATCACCTCAGATACAAAACCAGTGGTCAAGCAGGCATAATAGTAAAACAGTTCGCTATTAATGACGATAATTTCAATTTGGCTTGGGAAGCTCTAAAAGCTAGATACAAAAACTACGACACTAATGAACTTGCCAAAAATTAAGAAAGAAACAAGTTTAGAATTCATCAAACTAGAATCCACTGTTTCAAATTGTTTGTCAGTTCTATCGACACTAAATATCCCCACAGACATCTGGAATTCAATTCTGGTAAACATTTGCACAGCCGCATTACCAGAAAAATCGTTACATTTATGGGAGCAATCGCTCTCATCACGAAGGAAGTGCCCAAGGTGGCAACAAATGAAAGATTTTCTCACTAACCAATATGAAATCGCGGAAAGGTTAGAAGAAAAAATAATCAAAACTAAGAACATTAAACACGACCAAAATGGAAGCTTAAATAGACCCCAAGCTAGAAGCAACAAAAATTTAAACAAAAACTTTTACAAAATGCAATCGTTCACATCCGAACAGAAAAAACATATAGTACGTTATGCGAACTATGTAAAAGAAGGCATTAACTTATATCTTGCCAGAGGTTTAAAAACTTAAATATTAACGAAAGGAACAACTTTGTCAGGCCAAAAACACTCTGTACAAACTGTTTGTCCCACTCACACAATCTTAATAATTGTAAAAGCAAACCACGGGTTTAATTGCAAAAGCAAATCCTGAAAAGCAAAATTCTAAAAATTGCCAGGTGACACCATGTTGCTCAAAGACACAAAAACGCTGCACATCGACACACAAACGCACCTACTCTCACAAAAGCAAGGTCGTTCTTATCGCATCTGCCCAAGCGCTCCTCATATGGGTGAGCTCTGGAAATCAGTTATACAAAGCTTCAAATTAAGTATACAAAATTATCTACTCGGCGAATCGAAGCCGTTCTCTATTCATGGCCATTTCCTCGCAAGATCCCTCTATTTTCATAGTCCTAATCCAGGGCTAAGGAGTACCCATTCTGATCCTATATGAGCCAGACGTGGAGATACTATCCTTCATAAGCCGATTAATATAGACAAATTAAGTAATAAATGATCAAACATAATAAGTATTACAGAAACAACCGCTTTATATAATAATTACGAAAAGCAGTTACAAACTCGTAAGTGCTCAATATATACAATAGCTTCATATCATATGAACGTAAAAGCAAATACATACAAATATGTTTAAAATCAAAGCCATTTTCAGCGTTTATAGCATATTCTGAGCCCTCGGGTACTCTACTAGCAGCACGCCAATATACATCCGATCGCATATATATACACAATACTAGGAAAAATATTCGCCTAGGGGGCCAAAGATGTTTAAATGAATTAAGCATCCACCCACTTTATCCACAAAAACTGGCGCACCCTAATAACGCGATTATCCTATGCGACCTGTTCCCGCGGCTTCTCGATCACCAGCATCGGAAAATCTTTCTCGGAAGTGAAGTCTGACCGCCTATACCGTCGAGATTTATAATAACTAACTTTGTAAAATATAAATTTATGCTAGAAATAAATATCATTTGTACCCGTGTGCATTTTTATTAAATAATCGTTAAAGTGGTTAGAACTTTTCTGTGCACATTTGGGAAGCAAATTATTCAATTTTTTTTAATTAAATATATTTTTATTTTCACAATGTTGTCTTTTAGATATTTAATTACAACAAATTACAATTATACGAAAATATGCATTAAAAATACTAAAATTAATAATTTAAAATTTAAAAAGTTGTTTTTTTGAAATGTTTAAAGTAGGAATCAAAAAATGCAACCCTGCATCAGCCGTCGATTGGGGATATTAGAGCAGGACAGATCTACTTTTTTATATGACACTACTGAATGAGCGCAACAGAGATGTGTGATGACATGTATACCTACGTGTGAGGGGTAAAGTGGGTAGAGTCTTCACGCGGCCTATGACAAACTATCCACATGTTTACCAACTGATTATCTTGTTTTTTACCCGATCATGGTTGGCAGGGATTATTCCCCCTAAAGCTCGCTGATATAAGTTAGCAACATTAAAGTTAACTGCGATAATGCTGGATAAGCAATTAACAAATCAACATCCGGCACGCGCAGTATAAACTACAGCCAGGAATTAATGCTGACCAACATTAATGCAACCATGGCAACAATTGCAATCAACATCCGCCACACAAGACACAAATAAATAATTCAATAGTGCTAGCATAAGTAATTTTTAAATTATAAATAATGGATAATCAAAATTGTAATTTTAGTCTTAGCTGAACATTTGATAATAGAAGGTCATTTTGACCAAAAAACAAATTTTTTTTTAGCCGTTAAATAATATAGAAAAAAACGCCACGAAAAAGACATTGAGTGTGAAAAGGATAGCAGAAGAAACTTCCTGGATGCTCCAACGACACCAATAAGGATTAGCACTGAAAGCCTACAGCCAACAAAACCTACAGTAACTAAAACAGTGTGAGAAGGTGTACCTCAGTACCAACAAGGAAAAAGGAGAAATACATGATCATCGGTTACGAGGATTATGAAGCTGTATATAGTGTAAGTAGCATATGAAATATAATTAATAACAAAAACACAGAGAGGAAAAAAATTGTGAAAAAAGTTTTAAAAAAAAAGTAGTTAAATTATTACGTGAAAAAAAATTTTAATAAATTATCAAGCTATAGAAAAAGTGTAATAGAAACGTAAATATTACCTTATTTTTGCGAAAATCAAAAGAAAGAGATTTTTAAATTAACCAAAACTTAATGCATTTATATTAATAAATCAAGAACCAAACAGAATTCTCGTTTTAGCTATAGTGTAAGTAAATATAAATAACCAAAAAAATAAAATACGGCTTGTACAACCAATAACATAAACAAAACTGAAAATAATATTGCTTAACTCAGCCATTCTGTAGCCAACTCAGGAGTTGACCGGACCCTCCAGTGTAAAAAAGCCCCCTTCTTAGAGGGGATAACAAAAAATATAAATATTCAAACTAAAATAGTGGTATAAAATTTTGAAAAAAAATAAAAAATTTAAAAATGGCAAATCCAAACAATCTAATAGACCCCCCGTTCTCGGGATTAATCCTCCTTCTGCATCAACAGCACCGTCAGGCCCTAATAACACAATTCCGCCAGAATTGGCGAACTTGATAAAAAACATGGTAACTTTAGCAATAGAGGCAAGTGTACCTAATGTAGTACATAATATTCTTAATAATAAAATAAACCCGGTCATTACGGACCAAGTAACAGACGAACAATTATAAAACAACATGAATGAAATGGATAAGATTCCAGACCTTGTGAGATCCCTAAGGGAATTTTCAGGAAATGCCTCCGAATTTAGTTCCTGGAAAAGAAGTGCCGAACGCTTTTTAAGAATCTACGAACCCTCAAAAGGGACACCTAAATATTTCGGCATTTTAAATGTCATCAGAAATAAGATAGTTGGAAAGGCAGATAAAGCCTTAGAGTCCAACAACACCCCCATAGACTGGACAGCAATGTCCCGCTGTTTGACTACTCACTACGCAGACAAACGAGACATAGGCTCTCTAGAGTACCAAATGACATGTCTCATACAAGGACGAATGACAATTAACGAATTTTACCAAAAGGTATATGGACACTTATCTTTACTTCTGAACAAGATGGGATGTATGGAGATAGGAGAAGAAGCAGTCAACTTGTTAACGCAGAATTACCGCGCCAAAGCCCTCGATATTTTTATAAGAAGACTTTCTGGTGATCTTCCCCGGCTACTTGGCATTAAAGAACCAAAAAGCATACCCGAAGTCCTCCATCTTTGTCTCAAATTAGAAAACCAAAGCTTCAGAGCTTTTCGCGCTAATAACCAAACCTCTATCAAACCATCAACTTCTCGTCAACAACTCATAAGTCAACAACAGCCACTACAGCAATACACCCAACTCAGATATCATCAACCATTAAACCCTCAAACCGCATCCAAATTTTATCCTGAACTAGCTTTTCTACCAAACTCCTTGACATATTACAACCCACAAAACTACCATAGCAACCAACTAAACCTTAATCACTCTAATGTGCAACAACATTCAAATCGGAATCCAAATCAATTTAGTCAACGATATCAGAATCTGTATAGTTCACAACAAAACATTGTTTCTCCTAGACCCCCGAAACCACCTCAACCAATGGACGTGGATGAGAGTATAAGGACAAGAGCAGTTCATTACGCAAATCGGCCAAAACTCGAACAATTCGGTAAAAGACCATCAAAAGCTTCAATGATAAATAACCCCCACAAAAAATGCAAAGAAACTTTCACATAAATTCTGACGAACCACCAGAGGACCAATACTACGAAAGCGTATACAACTACAGTGACCAATAATACTACGATAACCAATACGACCACAATGAGCAAACATACAATGAGCCAAATCACAAGGACGCAATTGAAGAAACACTCGACCTCACTGACTTACATTTTTTAGGCTAAATAGCTCTTCGCTACCTTATTTCAAGTGCAGGACGAAGAGCGGCGACGTAATGCAAATATTAGTAGACACCGGCTTAGTAGAAAAAGCAATAGCGAACAATACTCCTTTTCTAGCCAACTCAGTAGTCGGCAAAATAAAAATTACTCACCATACATATCTAAATCTTTTCAATTTAGAAAATTGCAAATTAAAATTTTGTCTATTGCCAACACTTACCACTTTCCTTGCCATATTAGGAAATGATAGCTTAAAAGCACTTTCAGCAATCATACACACAAAAGAAAATTACATGGCAAATACGAGAAGAATTTATCTGAGACAATATAGCGTACAGGACGTTAACTTAATACATATCCGCGACGAACATATGAGTACAGTAGAAAAGCATGCAATTAGGCAACTGGTACAAAAACACCGAAATCTATTTTCGGAACCGGACGAAAAACTATCCTACACAACAAAAGTAGATGGAGGAATTCGAACAAATTCAGACACGCCTATATATTTATTCCAAGTCCTACCTTTATCCTTAAACAGGAAGTTGAAAAGCAAGTAAATAAATTATTAGACGACGGTATCATACTACAATCAAGATCACCCTATAACTCACCTGTATGGGTAGTGCCTAAAAAAGAGGACGCATCTGGCAGAAACAAATATAGAATGGCTATAGATTACAGGAAACTAAACGCAGTTACAGTTGCAGATAGGTATCCAATACCTGAAATAAATGAATTTCTCTCCCAAATAGGAAAAAACCGAATTTTCTCTGTGATTGATTTAAAAAGCGGTTTCCATCAAATTCCTCTTAAGGAATCTGACGAGGAAAAAACAGCATTTTCGGTGAACAATGGGAAATACGAGTTCACACGACTTCCGTTTGGTTTGAAAAATGTTCCAGCCATATTTCAACGGACGCTTGATGACATATTAAGACAATACATAGGCAAAATATGCTATGTATACATAGACGATATAATTATATTTAGTAGAGACGAAAAATCGCACTCCGAACACATAGACACAATTTTTGATACCCTCAGTAAAACAAACATGAAGGTTCAAATCGATAAATGCGAATTCTTCAAAAAGCAAGACGAATTCCTAGGATTCGTTGTATCTTCCAAAGGAATTTCTACAAACCCTTCCAAAGTGCAATCAATATTAAATTTTCCATACCCCCAGACGATCATTCCTAGGCTTATCCGGATATTATAGAAGATTTATCAAGGATGCGGCCAAATTGGCCAAGCCACTCACATCCCTTCGTAGAGGTGAGCATTCCCTTCACATCCCTTCTTAGAGGTGAGGAAGGAAGAATGTCGAAAAGAACCTCGAAAAAAATCCAAATAAATCTAAATGAGGAAGCTAAATCTGCATTCAACAAAATCAAATCCACACTGACATCTAAAGAAGAAATTTTACAATATCCTGATTACAAGAAAGAATTTGACCTAACTACTGACGCCTCAAAGTACGCCATAGGCGCCGTTTTAGAGCAAAATGGCAAACCAATAAATTTTATATCAAGAACATTGAACAAGGCCGAAGAAAATTATGCAGTCAACGAAAAAGAAATGCTTGCCATTATATGGGCACTGAACTCATTTAGAAACAATCTATACGGTACAGCAAAAGTTGTAATACATACAGACCACCAACCACTTACATACGCTCTCAGTAATAAAAATAATAACTCCAAACTAAAGCGATGGAAAGCCATACTTGAAGAATACAACTATAAATTAAAATACACACCCGGGAAATCCAATGTAGTTGCAAATACATTATCCAGGCCTTTCGAAGTAAACTCTCTATCAGTTGCTACACATTCCGACGAAAGCTCATCACACAATCTAATTCCAGCAATAGAAGGACCCATAAATGCATTCAAAAATCAAATTTGGATCTCGTTAGCAGACGAAGACAGCTACCAGTTTAAAATACCATTCCCGACCTACCATAGATATATAATCACCAAACCCAACTTTTCAACAGAGAATTTAACTTCACTATTGAAACGATACCTTAACCCCTCAGCGATAAATGGTATATTTATCTCTGAAGAGATAATAGGGAAAATCCAAGAAATTTACCTACTTCACTTTGGTAATATTAAAATTCGTTACACCCAAACAGAAGTAAAAGACATAACAAGCGAGGATGCACAAAACGAGGAAATACTAAACGAACACAAGCGAGCACATAGGAATAGAGACGAAAATAAAAAACAACTAATACAAAGATGTTACTTTCCAAAGATGAAAACAAAAATAGAAAATATAATTAAACAATGTAGAGTCTGCAAGGAAAACAAGTATGATCGCAACCCTAATAAACCACAACTATTAGAAACTCCAATACCTCAGTACCCTGGAGAAATTGTGCATATAGATATTTACAGTACGAAAAAGAATTAGCTCTAACAGCAGTAGATAAATTCTCCAAATATGCTCAAGTTGAAATAATAGAGTCAAAATCAATAGAAGATATCAGAGAACCCTTACATAAACTTACCCAAATAGACTCCGACCCAAAATATTTAAAAAATCTATAGAAACAATAGGAAAAGTTTGGAAATGGATCCCGATCACGATGACTTAGTAATTTTAGATAATCAAATAAATAATATAATAAACAATAACAATGATCAAGTAGTAACAAATAAGATAATTTTGACAGGATAAACAATATTACGAGAGTATCGAATAAGATTTTAAAAGTGGTACAATCTAATGAAGATGTACAACGCAATTTTGCTATAGAATTAAAATACAAATTAAAGATTGTAAAAGAAGAAATTATTAATATTGATTATGCGATTCATTGGGCCAAAGCCGGAATCGTCAATTCGTATATTTTATCAAATGAGGAACTAGCATTAGCAAAGTCCATTTTTATAAAAAATAACTCCACGTTAAATAACGTAGAAGAATCGCTAGAATTTGCAAATGTAAAAGTAGCCTCAAATGAAACAATGTTATTTTATATGATAGGAATACCATTAATAAACGAAGAAATTTGCGATTCAATTGTTATCAAACCCATAAAGAAAAATAAATATATTAATAAAATTCCCTATGAGGATATCGTAACCTGTAGTAAACATAAGGTATTTGGAATAAAAACAAAATGTAATGAGAATAATGGAGGATGGAGTCATGTGTAGAAGTTCACGCAAGTGAGGAAAGTTCTCTGATCGCCATTCACTTGGGAGTGGCCAGAAACGATTCTTTTACATATGACTCAAGCAGCTCACGACTTCCGGTCTTTGACCAAGTATCCTCTGGGTAGCCTAAGAACATCCGTTTGAAGGCGAGCTAACGTGAGAAGGCGAAATACTCCCTACTTAGGGTTGTGCGCTGGGTTTGGGACCCGCCACGTAAAAAAACACGCCCAATGAAAAACAAACGACAGCCTCGGGTAAGTGACCCCCCTTCTGATGACGACCATGGCAAACGAATTAAGGACTATGATTTGAGGGCATGCACCTGGAATGTCCGGTCCCTTAATTGGGAAGGTGCCGCTGCCCAGCTGGTAGATGTCCTCGTAAAGATAAAGGCTGACATCACCGCCGTCCAAGAAATGCGATGGACGGGACAAGGACAGAGACGAGTAGGTCCTTGTGACATTTACTACAGTGGCCATATAAAGGAGCGTAAGTTTGGTGTTGGATTTGTGGTGGGAGAGAGACTCCGTCGCCGAGTACTATCATTCACTCCGGAGAATGAACGTCTAGCCACAATCCGCATTAAAGCGAGGTTCTTCAACTTATCGCTGATTTGCGCCCACGCCCCGACGGAAGAGAAGGACGATGTGACCAAAGATGCTTTTTATGAGTGCTTGGAGCGCACTTATGAGAGATGCCCCCGCCACGATGTCAAAATCGTGCTTGGCGACTTCAATGCCAGGGTGGGCAAAGAAGGTATCTTTGGCACTACGGTCGGTAAATTCAGCCTCCACGAGGAAACATCCCCAAATGGGTTGAGGCTGATCGACTTCGCTGGGGCCCGAAATATGGTTATCTGTAGTACTAGATTCCAGCATAAGAAGATACATCAAGCTACCTGGCTGTCTTCAGATCGAAAAACCACCAACCAGATCGATCATGTTGTGATAGACGGAAGACACGTCTCCAGTGTTTTAGATGTGCGTGCGCTCCGAGGTCCTAACATCGACTCGGACCACTATATTGTTGCAGCCAAAATCCGCACCCGCCTCTGTGCAGCAAAAAACGCACGCCAACAAACACAAGGATGTTTCGACGTCGAGAAGCTGCAATCACAACAGACAGTCGAACGTTTTTCTACTCGGCTTGCACTCCTGCTCTCTGAGAGCACTCGTAAACAACTCGGTATAAGGGAACTGTGGGACGGCATTTCAAACTCCTTACGAACAGCTGCAACAGAAACCATTGGTTTTCGGAGGGTGCAAAAGAACAGCTGGTACGACGAGGAGTGCCGTGTCGCAGCGGAGAGAAAACAGGCTGCCTACCTCGCAACGTTACGATCGACCACAACACGTGCGGGATGGGATAGATACCGAGAGTTGAAGAGGGAAGCGAGACGCATTTGTAGACAGAAAAAGAAAGAGGCCGAAATGCGTGAGTACGAAGAGCTTGATAAGCTGGCCGACAGGGGTAATGCTCGAAAATTCTACGAAAAGATGCGGCGGCTTACAGAAGGTTTCAAGACCGGAGCATACTCTTGTAGAACCCCCAAAGGTGATCTAGTTACCGATGCCCAGAGCATACTTAAATTATGGAGGGAACACTTCTCCAGCCTACTGAATGGCAGTGAACTCACAACACCAGAAGAAAATGAACCCGATACCCCAATCGATGACGATGGAGCAGACGTTCCATTGCCCGACGATGAAGAAGTTCGGATAGCAATTGCCCGCCTGAAAAACAACAAAGCGGCAGTGGCCGATGGATTGCCGGCCGAGCTATTCAAACACGGCGGCGAAGAGCTGATAAGGTGCATGCATCAGCTTCTTTGCAAAATATGGTCGGACGAAAGTATGCCCAACGATTGGAATTTAAGTGTGCTATGCCCAATCCAAAGGAGACCCCACAATCTGCACCAACTACCGTGGGATTAGCCTCCTCAACATCGCATATAAGGTTCTGTCGAGCGTATTGTGTGAAAGATTAAAGCCCACCGTCAACAAACTGATTGGACCTTATCAGTGTGGCTTTAGACCTGGTAAATCAACAACCGACCAGATATTCACGATGCGCCAGATCTTGGAAAAGACCCGTGAAAGGAGAATCGACACACACCACCTCTTCGCTGCTTTCGACAGCACGAAAAGGAGCTGCCTTTATGCCGCGATGTCTGAATTTGGTATCCCCGCAAAACTAATACGGCTGTGTAAGCTGACGTTGAGCGACACGAAAAGCTCCGTCAGAATCGGGAAGGACCTCCTCGAGCCGTTCGATACCAAACGAGGTTTCAGACAAGGCGATTCCCTATCGTGCGACTTTTTCAACCTGCTTCTGGAGAAAATTGTTCGAGCTGCAGAACTCAACAGAGAAGGTACCATCTTCTATAAGAGTGTACAACTGCTGGCGTATGCCGATGATATTGATATCATCGGCCTCAACACCCGCGCCGTTAGTTCTGCTTTCTCCAGACTGGACAAGGAAGCAAAAGAAATGGGTCTGGCAGTGAACGAGGACAAGACGAAATATCTCCTGTCATCAAACAAACAGTCGTCGCACTCGCGACTTGGCACTCACGTCACTGTTGACAGTCATAACTTTGAAGTTGTAGATAATTTCGTCTATCTTGGAACCAGCGTAAACACCACCAACAATGTCAGCCCAGAAATCCAACGCAGGATAACTCTTGCCAACAGGTGCTACTTCGGACTAAGTAGGCAATTGAGAAGCAAAGTCCTCTCTCGACAAACAAAAACCAAACTCTATAAGTCACTCATAATTCCCGTTCTCCTATATGGTGCAGAGGCTTGGACGATGTCAACAACGGATGAGTCGACGTTGCGAGTTTTCGAGAGAAAGGTTCTGCGAAAGATTTATGGTCCTTTGCGCGTTGGCCACGACGAATATCGCATTCGATGGAACGATGAGCTGTACGAGATATACGACGACATTGACATAGTTCAGCGCATTAAAAGACAGCGGCTACGCTGGCTAGGTCATGTTGTCCGGATGGATGAAAACACTCCAGCTCTGAAAGTATTCGACGCAGTACCCGCCGCGGGAAGCAGAGGAAGAGGAAGACCTCCACTCCGTTGGAAGGACCAAGTGGAGAAGGACCTGGCCTCGCTTGGAATATCCAATTGGCGCCACGTAGCGAAGAGAAGAAACGACTGGCGCGCTGTTGTTGACTCGGCTATAATCGCGTAAGCGGTGTCTACGCCAGTAAAGAAGAAGAAGAATGAGAATAATCATATAAGAATTTGTAACTATAAGAATATGATAGATATTAGTAATACTACTTGTGCCCCGCAACTACTCAGAAGCGAACCAGTAGAATGCACTCGAATAAATAACCAGCACATCCCATCGATAGAAAACATCTTCCTTATTATTAAACCAGTATAATGGCACATCATACGCCGTTCAATATCGTAATTCCACAGTTTTAGTCGACAACCAAACCACTCTTTTAATGAAATATTAACTAGCAAACCATTACCCGCAATCCTACAGTCAAATATCCCTTCGAACAAAGAGGAAGAAATTCTCAGCCTTGAGATGATAAAGGAACTCCACATAAATAACATCAATCATTTACAAACACTGCGGACAACCCACACGGCAGCTCTAATAACAATTTTTTCATTAGTAGTTATTTGCCTGATCAGTCTAGCAACAATAGGCACTGCATCAATCATAAAGAAGAATTGTATGACAAAACTAATAGAACCATCGAGCTACAATGTAAACGTGAATGTGGCCAATAATAAAGAAGACACATCGGAGACTCCCACGTCAAAAGTGCCAATAACCCTAATAGTTTAAACAAACGAAGACGTTCGTTTTTGACGGCGGAGGAGTTATGTAGCAACATTAAAGTTAACTGCGATAATGCTGAATAAGCAATTAACAAAACAACATCCGGCACGCGCAGTATAAAAAAACGGCCAGGAATTAATGCTGTCCAACGATAATGCAACCATTACAACAATTGCAATCAACATCCGGCATACAAGACACAGGGAAATAATTCAATAGTGCTAGCATAAGTAATTTTTAAGTTATAAATAATTGATAATCAAAATTGTAATTTTAGTCTTAGCTGAACATTTGATAATAGAAGGTCATTTTGACCAAAAAACAAAATTTTTTTGAGCCGTTTTCATTTAACCTTCAATAATTTATATGTGAAACAAGTTAACGAAATCCATCGATTGATAATTCATTAGTATCTGAAGATTTCCCTTTGCGAAAACCGTGCTGAGAACAAGAAATTAGTGGAAAAATCCGAAAGGTTATCTCGTCCTTTATAATTGCTTCAAAAAGTGCATGTAACCAAAGTGTAAGCTCAAAGTGTACGGTCAACAGTTAAGTGTACTCCTCAATTTATTTAATTTAACGTGCAATCTAGGCTGTTAATATTCGCAAGCAGATTCGCCGCATTATCTGCATTAATGTTTGAAAACCATATATAATTTATCACAAAATCATATTAAATTTTAAAACAATAACAAAAAAATATTATCAAATTAAAAAGCACTGAATTAATTTTCGCACATCTGAAGTGGTTATAAGCTGTTCGTGTTACACGGCAAACCAGCTGTCTACGCATAGTTGTAGGTGGCAAGGGATACTATATTATCTGCACTTACAGTCGGTAAAGCACATTCTCACATTTCCATTATTCCAATTAGGTATATTGTATTTGCGTAATGGTAAAATACCTTCATCACTCATGTGAACGGAAAGCATTGTCACAGATTTTCAGAAGCAGGGTTTTAAAGTTACAAAGTCGTAAATAAACTTCAATATAATCCATTAAATCTGTTTTTCGTATGCTTCGAATCTACAGAGAACACAAAGAAAATTTACGAAACCAAACCTATTTTAAATTCTGTCGTTAAACTCGAGCCCATCAAGCCATCAGATTTTGTACCGCAGTGAAAGTCCTGTCAAGCATTCAGTCACACCAAAAATTATTGTTGTAAACCACCAAGGTGTGTGAAGTGCGCCGGAAATCTCACAGCTCTAAGCTGCACAAAAACTGCCGAACTACCGTCAAAATATTGTAACTGCAATCAGAATCACCCAGCGGACTATAGGAGATGTGAAGTGGCAAACCAACTTCAAAAAACTAAAAACGCGACCAAACAAAAAAAAAAAATAAAAAGCATAACCAACAACCAAAACGCTTAAGTACAACCGCTTCTATTGCTCCTCAGAAGCAAGTTACTAATGTTAGTCAGCAACCTGGAAACCTCTCATTTGTCAGCATAACCCAAGGTATTAGCCAAATTCAACAACAACGGCTGCAAACCATACAAATTCAATTGCCATCAGTGATATTACCAATAATTTCTCGTTAATTCTCGACAATTGTAATAAGCTAGAAGAGCAAAATAAACTTAGCGCAAAAATGAAACCGATAAAAATTATGACCTGAAATGCAAATAGCTTGCTCAAACGTAGAAAAGAGTTAGAGACATTACTCCACGTTGAAAAAATTGATATTTGTCTTAGATCAGAAGTCCATTTTACTAATGAAACTTTCGTTAAATTTAAAAACTACAAGACCTATTGCTCGAGCCACCAAAATAACAATGCGAGAGGGGGGAGTGCCATAATTATCATAGATAATATTCCCCATTACGAAGAAATTAATATCAGTGTCCAGTCGGTTGAATCTAGTTTCGGAAAAATAAGTGTTACCGCGACATATAGTCCACCTAGACACAATATCAAAATAGACTTGTACACAGAATTTATACTAAAACACCATAGAAAATTCATCATGGGGTGTGACTTAAACGCAAAACATTCTCAATGGGATTCATGAGTTACGACACCAAAGGGGAGAGAGCTATATAAAGCTGCTGTCGTAAGCTTTGCTATTGCTTTTCACTTTAGATTTTTTAATACATCAGCAGTCACCAAATCGAAGCCGGAAACGTTTTTTGATTTAAATCTACTTTTAATAATATTTCCACTTCTTTATTTCTTACATGTTGGATTTCACCCACGTATTGCGATTCCTCCAACTGTGGTAAAATTCCATAGAACAAAAAAGGACTAAACGTTTTAGTTAGTTTCTCTGAAAAAACTTCCGCTTTTTCTTCGTTGCTTTTGGCCCAAGATCCTACCATTTTTTACATCTTTCCAAAGGAAATAATCTGTATGTTTATTTGGCGTTAATTTCTTGATAAAATTAGAAATTTTTTAATTTGTAAACAACTTTATTTTGGTGTTAAGAATCTTAGTGATATGAATTAGTTCTGCTTTATACTGAGGAAATCGCGTGTGTTGCCATTTTTTACGTAGTTTTCTCTTTTTCTTTATGAGTTCCAAAATATTGGAAGGGTATTTAGTATAAAGGTTTTTTGTTTAAAAACAGGAGTACTTATCCAAGCCGATTCTTGAATAGTTTCCGTAAATATATTAACTTCATCTTCTGAAATACCTTGAGTTGTTATGTTTATTTCAACATCAATATTTTTGTCGAGCATAACTTTGAAATACTCCTAGTCCGTATGTCTATTAGAGAAATAAGGTGGTGTGTCGAAAAATTCGATCTTTTCTGCGGTTGGAGTTATATTATTTTTTAGTGATTCATATAATTATTATAACATATTTTGTAAAGTTCAGCAAATTGTCGACGCAATTTAGAATATTTTGAATAGTCAGCAACTAAACCTGTTTTTTTTTTTAAGTTTATAACCACGAGATTTTCTATTTTATAATTTACATAATTATTTCGAAAACCATAAATTAGAACTCATTCTTTGAACTCGGAACATATTTTTAAAATAAATATAAAAGGGAGGATGGAGCCATGTGTAGAAGTTCACGCAAGTGAGAAAAGTTCTCTGATCGCCTTTCACTTGGGAGTGGCCAGAAACGATTCTTTTACATATGACTCAAGCAGCTCACGACTTCCGGTCTTTGACCAAGTATCCTCTGGGTAGCCTAAGAACATCCGTTTGAAGGCGAGCTAAAGTGAGAAGGCGAAATATTCCCTACTTAGGGTTGTGCGCTGGGTTTGGGACCCGCCATGTAAAAAAACACCCCAAATAAAAGAAACAAAAAGCCTCGGATGAGTGACCCCCCTTTTGATGACGACCATGGCAAACGAATTAAGGACTATGATTTGAGGGCATGCACCTGGAATGTCCGGTCCCTTAATTGGGAAGGTGCCGCTGCCCAGCTGGTTGATGTCCTCGTGAAAATAAAGGCTGACATCACCGCCGTCCAAGAAATGCGATGGGCGGGACAAGGACAGAGACGAGTAAGTCCTTGTGGCATTTACTATAGTGGCCATATAAAGGAGCGCAAGTTTGGTGTTGGATTTGTGGTGGGAGAGAGACTCCGTCGCCGAGTACTATCATTCACTCCTATGAATGAACGTCTAGCCACAATCCGCATCAAAGCGAGGTTCTTCAACATAACGCTGATTTGCGCTCACGCCCCGACGGAGGAGAAGGACGATGGCGACTTTAACGCCAGGGTGGGCAAAGAAGGTAACCTTGGCACTACGGTCGATAAATTCAGCCTCCACGAGGAAACATCCCAAAATGGGTTGAGGTTGATCGACTTCGCCGGGGCCCGAAATATGGTTATCTGTAGTACTAGATTCCAGCATAAGAAGATACATCAAGCTACCTGGCTGTCTTCAGATCGAAAAACCACCAATCAGATCGATCATGTTGTGGTAGATGGAAGACACGTCTCCAGTGTTCTAGACGTGCGTACGCTCCGAGGTCCTAACATCGACTCGGACCACTATATTGTTGCAGCCAAGATTCGCACCCGCCTCTCTGCATCAAAACACGCACGTCAACAAACACAAAGAAGTTTCGACGTCGAGAAGCTGCAATAACAACAGACAGCAGATCGATTTTCTACTCGGCTTGCACTCCTACTCTCTGAGAGCACTCGTCAACAACTCGGTATAATTGAACAGTGGGACGGCATTTCAAACTCCTTACGTACAGCTGCAACCGAAACCATTGGTTTTCGGAAAGTGCAAAAGAACAGCTCGTACGACGAGGAGGCCGTGTTGCGTCGGAGGGGAAATAGGCTGCCTACCTCGCAACGTTACGATCGACCACAACACGTGCGGGACGGCATAGATACCGAGAGTTGAAGAGGGAAGCGAGACGCATTTGTAGACAGAAAAAGAAAGAGGCCGAAATGCGTGAGTACGAAGAGCTTGATAAGCTGGCCGACAGGGGTAATGCTCGAAAATTCTACGAAAAGATGCGTCGACTTACAGAAGGTTTTAAGATCGGAGCATGCTCATATAGAACCCCCAAAGGTGATCTAGTCACCGATGCCCAAGCATACTTAAATTATGGAGGGAACACTTCTTCAGCCTGCTGAATGGCAGTGAACGTACAACGCCAGGAGAAGGCGAACCCGATTCCCCAATCGATGACGATAGAGCAGACGTTCCATTGCTCGACCATGAAGAAGTTCGAATAGCAATTACCCACCTGAAGAACAACAAAGCGCCGGGGGCCGATGGATTGCCGGTCGAGCTATTCAAACACGGCGGCGAAGAGCTGATAAGGTGCATGCATCAGCTTCTTTGCAAAATATGGTCGGACGAAAGTATGCCCAACGATTGGAATTTAAGTGTGCTATGCCCAATCCAAAGGAGACCCCACAATCTGCACCAAATATCGTGGGATATGCCTCCTCAACATCGCGTACAAGGTTCTATCGAGCGTATTGTGTGAAAGATTAATGCTCACCGTCAACAAACTGATTGGACCAGATACGCCAAATCTTGGAAAAGACCCGTGAAAGGAGAATCGACACACACCACCTCTTCGTCGATTTCAAAGCTTGCAGCCTTTATGCCGCTATGTCAATTTGGTATCCCCGCAAAACTAATACGGCTGTGTAAACTGACGTTGAGTAAAACCAAAAGCTCCGTCAGGATCGGGAAGGAGCTCTCCGAGCCGTTCGATACCAAATGAGGTTTCAGACAAGGCGATTCCCTATCGTGCGACTTCTTCAATCTGCTGCTGGAGAAAATTATTCGAACTGCAGAACTTAATCAAGCAGGTATAGTCTTTTATAAGAGTGTACAGCTGCTGGCGTATGCCGATGATATTGATATCATCGGCCTCAACACCCGCGCCGTTAGTTCTGCTTTCTCCAGCAACCCAAATGGGTCTGGCAGTGAACGAGGGCAAGACGAAATATCTCCTATCATCAAACAAATAGTCGTCGCACTCGCGACTTGGCTCTCACGTCACTGTTGACAGTCATAACTTTGAAGTTGTAGATAATTTCGTCTATTTAGGAACCAGCATCAACACCACCAACAATGTCAGCCTGGAAATCCAACGCAGCAATACTCTTGGCAACAGGTGCTACTTCCGACTGAGTAGGCAATTGAAAGTAAAGTCCTCTCTTGACGAACACAAACCAAACTCTATAAGTCGCTCATAATACCCGTCCTGCTATATGGTGCAGAGGCTTGGACGATGACAACAACCGATGAGTCGACTTTACGATATTTCGAGAGAAAGGTTCTGCGAAAGATTTATGGTCCTTTGCGCATTGGCCACGGCGAATATCGCATTCGATGGAACGATGAGCTGTACGAGATATACGACGACATTGACATAGTTCAGCGAATTAAAAGACAGCGGCTACGCTGGCTAGGTCATGTTGTCCGGATGGATGAAAACACTCCAGCTCTGAAAGTATTCGACGCAGTACCCGCCGCGGGAAGCAGAGGAAGAGGAAGACCTCCACACCGTTGGAAGGACCAAGTGGAGAAGGACCTGGCTTCGCTTGGAATATCCAATTGGTGCCACGTAACGAAGAGAAGAAACGACTGGCGCGCTGTTGTTGACCCGGCTATAATCGCGTAAGCGGCATCTACGCCAGTAAAGAAGAAGAAGAAATATAAAATAGTTTGATTAAAATTAAATAAATTCAATATTGGTACTATAATCTGGCCAAGTAACTTTAGAAAGTTCGTAATTAATGTTCTTAAAATTACCTTTCGAAATTTGAACCCAGAACAAAGGTCTTGTGTATTATTGTGTATTAATAGGAATGGTGTAATCATCAATAGATTTCCATGATACGGACGGTAAATTGAAATCTCCCGAAACAATTATGGAATCATTATTATTAGTCATCGCGAAAACATTATTTATTAATGAAACATGCTGCATACGTATATACAGATATGTCCGAGTGAGGCTGTATATAAGATAAAGTTAAGTAAATATGGCCATTATTAGCGCAAATACCAATGATCTTAACCCTTATGTTAGGAACCAATTTTACCTACGTCTTTTAGAAACCGGGTACAAGGGTACCCACGATCTGAGTATTAAAAATTTTATTAAAAAAAAAAAAAATTCTAATAAATATTTTCTAAAAAATTTTTTTCTTCAAATATTAATAGTCGGTGACAATTTAAGGAAAAAAAATATCAACTTAGAATCGTGAATCAAGTTGAAAGAATTGGCGGCTCCGTACCGAGGTACTGGTAGAAACATCTGCATAGATAACTTCTTTACTACTAAGCCAGTTGCTAAACATTTGTTGTCGTGGAATGTTACCAGTGTTGGCACGCTGAAAAAGAATAAACCTTACATCCCTAGTGATATGGGAGCAGTATTCGAGAGTTTTTGGATTTCACGAAAAGGTTACCATGTGTTCCTACGTCCCTAAAAAAATAAAGCTGTCATTCTGATATCGACAATGCATTCAGATATATCAGTTGGTGATGACGCTAAACAAAATCCAGAAATAATAAATTTTTTCAATAAACATAAAGCTGGAGTTGACACAATGGACCAAATGGTGGTGGTACACCAGAGTTAAGGAACATATTCCTTGTAATAGTAACAGACATCAAAACAACCTTTTGTTTCAGTAAACAGAATGCAGAAACAACCTTGAGATGGAACAATTGAAATGCACTATCACTACAACAAACAATCCTAAACAAACAAGTATCAAAACAACATTGAGTTTGAATACCACAACAACCTTATCTTAAATCAAAGCAATTGTATCTAAGCAAGCAATATATATGTAAACAAACCTAAACAAATAATATAATCTGTAACTTAGTAAACTATCAACTAGTAATAAGTAAACATACTAGTTAGTATAAATAGAAGTAAGAACGATGTAATAAGTTAGCCTTAAGAAGATAAATAAAGAGTACACATTTCGGTGCAGCTCAAAATACTTATATTCTTTTTACTCATTTTTACTCAAATGTAAAAATTAACTCCAGCCAACGACGATCTTCGAGATGGCCAATGGCAATGTTCTTCAATATTCTATGATGATATTTCTTCACTTGCGTCACATACAACTATTTATGAAAATAATGGTCTAGAGACTCCAAAAGATAAAACCGGAAGGAAAAAAGTAACAAGATCTTGTCTGCAATGTTTTGCTAATAAGAAGACGGCGAAAGGCACGGAAGGCCTATGCCAATTGTCACCAACCTGTTTGTGACGAGCACTCGTGTACAATGTGTTCAGTGTCATTAATTACAAAAAAAGTGTAATATATCTTTATTTTTTTTTTAATAAAATTTAGTTGTATGCATTAATAGAAATTATATACAATTTGTTTACTATGCTTTTTTTAACATAAGGGTAAAATTTATGAAGAACAACGACTTCTTCAGATGGAATTGAAGAATGAATGATTCTGTTCAGGCGGTCATTTCTAAAGATTTCGATTTTGCTGTTGAATATTTCATTATCAAAAATGTGGGGCCTTCGCCAAGTTTCTGTGAAAGCAATGATTTTAAAGTTACAATGAATGCTTCAAATTTTTTTCACAATTCCTCATGTTACTGTCCGTACGTTTGCCCACTTCTAGTTTGTCCTTTCTTCGTTCCCACACAAATTTTACGTACTTTTCAAAAATTATTTTTTCTTTTTTTTTGAAAATTCTGCACTACAGATTCAAGGCTAGATTTACCATAGAGTAGGCTCATTATTACCATTCGCTGATGCAAACTATCAATTTATGCAATTTTATTTTGTTGGAAATTCCAATATTGAAGTTGAACGTCGTTGTTCTATCGCTTCAAGTGTGAGAAGTGAAATTGTTGAGCGCCTGCAAATTTTTTTTCACGATGAAAATGAATTGGTTCGATTGTTTCAAACAGCCCTTGATCGTATGCCGTTGGGATTATAAAGATGTCATTCGAGATGATAAAACTCCTGTTGGGAAGCACGCGAGGAGATTTAATGCTCCTACGATTGATAAAGTTGCCATAGTTGTTGTCGAAGATAAACTTCAGTCGCGTGATATTGTATTGCATGTTTCATTATAGGATCTGAAACAAATAAAAAGGGTTAGCGCAAGGAATTATTATTCATATTGTTTGATCATCCGCCAAAATGAGATTAATCATATTTTTGACTGTCGATTCCTTTTCCATAAATATGCTATATATAAGTTATTCAAATGTAATGTTTAATTCAAAATTCCTTTATTTGCCGTCATCTCGGCTTAGCTGTCAAGTATAAAGTGAAACTTATAATTATCCCTAACTCAACTCAAGCCACCAACCCGCATCGCGTTGTGGCTCCTCTGCTGACGTTTTGCTGACTTTGCGCCTCGTGCATGGTGTTAGTTTACTTTGATGTCGGGCCAATGTTCTCACGCAAAATGTGCTAACCTAGAGATATGTGCAGAGTGGTAGGCTCTTATTACGGCGGGAATTAGGGTGTGTCGTTTCCTCGCGATAACTTTAGGGTGTGTCGTGTTCTCGCGATAACTTATATGTACGCAAAGATTGAATTTTATCCGGTTTAACCAGCAAAAATTACGTACAGAGAAATACATTTGCGTGATGCCTGGAAGTGTGAGCGATCTTGGAAGAATGATTATTTTTCCATCTTCATACTCTGGTAGCCCACGTTATATGCACGAATATACACATACCGCAATGACTTTCGTACGACATTACGGCCGACCAGATAAAATTATTACGTTTACATGCAATCCACAAAGGGCTGAAATTGAAGATCTCTTATTTAATGGGCAATCACCAACAGATCGTCACGACCTTCTTCTTAATTGGCGTAGAAACCGCTAAGCCCATTATGGCCGAGTTAACAACGGCGCGTCAGTTGTTTTTTCTTTTCGCTACGTGGCGCCAATTGGATATTCCAAGCGAAGCCAGGTCCTTCTCCACTTGGTCCTTCCAACGGAGTGGAGGTCTTCCTCTTCCTCTGCTTCCTACGGCGGGTACTGCGTCGAATACTTTCAGAGCTGGAGTGTTTTCGTCCATCCGGACAACATGACCTAGCCAGCGCAGCCGCTGTCTTTTAATTCGCTGAACTATGTCAATGTCTTCATCTATCTCATACAGCTCATCGTTCCATCGAATGCGATATTCGTCGTGGCCAACACGCAACACGCAAAGGACTGTAAATCTTTCGCAGAACCTTTTTCTCGAAAACTCGCAACGTCGACTCATCCGTTGTTGACATCGACCAAGCCTCTGCATCATATAGCAGGACGGGAATCATGAGCGGCTTTTAGAGTTTGGTTTTTGTTTGTCGAGAGAGGACTTTTCTTCTAGATTGCCTACTTAGTCCGAAGTAGCACCTGTTGGCAAGAGTTATCCTGCGTTGGATTTCTAGGCTGACATTGTTGGTGATGTTTACGCTGGTTCCAAGATAGACGAAATTATTTACAACTTCAAAGTTATGACTGTCAACAGTGACGCGAGAGCCAAGTCACGAGTGCGACGACTGTTTGGTTCATGACAGGAGATATTTCGTCTTGCCCTCGTTCACTGCCAGACCCATTTGTTTTGCTTCCTTGCCCAGTCTGGAGAGAGCAGAACTAACGGCGCGGGTGTTGAGGCCGATAATATCAATATCATCGCCATACGCCAGCACTTGCACACTCTTATAGAAGATGGTACTATCTCTATTTAGTTCTGCAGCTCGAACTATTTTCTTCAGAAGCAAAAAGAAAAAGTCGCACGATAGGGAATCGCCTTGTCTGAAACCTCGTTTGGTATCGAACGGCTCGGAGAGGTCCTTCCCGATTATGACAGATCTTTTAGTGTTGCGCAACGTCAACTTACATAGCCATATCAGTTTTGCGGGGATACCAAATTCAGACATAGCGGCATAAAGGCCGCAAGCTTTGAAATCGACACAGAGGTGGATCGTGTCGATTCTTCTTTCACGGGTCTTTTCTAAGATTTAGCGTATGGTGAATATCTAGTCCAATCAGTTTGTTAACGGTGGGCATTAATCTTTCACACAATACGCTCGATAGAACCTTACATACGATGTTGAGGGACCTAGTCCGACGGAAGTTGGTGCAGATTGTGAAGTCTCCGTTTTTATGGATTGGGCATAGCACACTTCCAATCGTTGGACATGCTTTCGTTTGACCATACTTTACAAAGAAGCTGATGCATGCTCCTTATCAGTTCTTCGCCGTCCTGTTTGAATAGCTCGGCAGGCAATCCGTCGGCCCCTGCCGCTTTGTTGTTCTTCAAGCGGGCAATTGCTATTCGAACTTTTTCTTGGTCAGGTAGTGGAACGTCTGTTCCATCGTCGTTGGTTGGAGAATCGGGTTCGCCTTCTCCTGGTGTTGTGCGTTCACTGCCATTCAGCAAGATGAAAAAGTGTTCCCTCCATAATTTAAATATGCTCAGGGCATCGGTGACTAGATCACCTTTGGGGATTCTACAAGAGTATGCTCCGGTCTTGAAACCTTCTATAAGCCGCCGCATTTTTTCGTAGAATTTTCGAGCATTACCCCTGTCGGCCAGCTTATCAAGCTCTTCGTACTCATGCATTTCGGCCACTTTAGTTGTCTGTCTGCAGATGCGTCTCGCTGTTGTGGTCGATCGTAACGTTGCGGGTAGACAGCCTGTTTTCTCTTCGCTGCGACACGGCACTCCTCGTCGTACCAACTGTTCTTTTGCACTTTTCGAAAACCAAAGGTTTCGGTTGCAGCTATACGTAAGGAGTTTGAAATGCCGTCCCACAGTTCCCTTATACCGAGTTGTTGACGAGTGCTCTCAGTGAGCAGGAGTGCCAGCCGAGTAGAAAATCGTTCGGCTGTCTGTTGTGATTGCAGCTTCTCGTCGTCGGACCTTCCTTGTGTTTGTTGGCGTGCGTTTTTTGCTGCACAGAGACGGGTGCGAATCTTGGCTGCAACAAGATAGTGGTCCGAGTCGATGTTAGGACCTCGGAACGCACGCACATCTAAAACACTGGAGACGTGCCTTTCGTCTGTCACAGCATGATCGATTTGGTTGGTGGTTTTTCGATCCGGAGACGGCCAGGTAGCTTGATGAATCTTCTTATGCTGAAATCTAGTACAACAGATATTCATATTTGGGGCCCTGCCGAAGTCGATCAGCCTCAACCCATTTGGGGATGTTTCGTCGTGGAGGCTGAATTTACCGACCGTAGAGCCAAAGATACCTTCTTTGCCCACCCTGGCGTCAAAGACTCTAAGAACGATTTTGACATCGTGGCTGGGGCAGCTCTCATAAGTGCGCTCCAAGTACTCATAAAAGGTATCTTTGGTCACATCGTCCTTCTCTTCCGTCGCTGAAAAAGAATAAACCTTACATCCCTAGTGATATGGGAGCAGTATTCGAGAGTTTTTGGATTTCACGAAAAGGTTACCATGTGTTCCTACGTCCCTAAAAAAATAAAGCTGTCATTCTGATATCGACAATGCATTCAGATATATCAGTTGGTGATGACGCTAAACAAAATCCAGAAATAATAAATTTTTTCAATAAACATAAAGCTGGAGTTGACACAATGGACCAAATGGTGGTGGTACACCAGAGTTAAGGAACATATTCCTTGTAATAGTAACAGACATCAAAACAACCTTTTGTTTCAGTAAACAGAATGCAGAAACAACCTTGAGATGGAACAATTGAAATGCACTATCAGTACAACAAACAATCCTAAACAAACAAGTATCAAAACAACATTGAGTTTGAATACCACAACAACCTTATCTTAAATCAAAGCAATTGTATCTAAGCAAGCAATATATATGTAAACAAACCTAAACAAATAATATAATCTGTAACTTAGTAAACTATCAACTAGTAATAAGTAAACATACTAGTTAGTATAAATAGAAGTAAGAACGATGTAATAAGTTAGTCTTAAGAGTATAAATAAAGAGTACACATTTCGGTGCAGCTCAAAATACTTATATTCTTTTTACTCATTTTTACTCAAATGTAAAAATTAACTCCAGCCAACGACGATCTTCGAGATGACCAATGGCAATGTTCTTCAATATTCTATGATGATATTTCTTCACTTGCGTCACATACAACTATTTATGAAAATAATGGTCTAGAGACTCCAAAAGATAAAACCGGAAGGAAAAAAGTAACAGGATCTTGTCTGCAATGTTTTGCTAATAAGAAGACGGCGAAAGGCACGGAAGGCCTATGCCAATTGTCACCAACCTGTTTGTGACGAGCACTCGTGTACAATGTGTTCAGTGTCATTAGTTACAAAAAAAGTGTATCTTTATTTTTTTTTTAATAAAATTTAGTTGTATGCATTAATAGAAATTATATACAATTTGTTTACTATGCTTTTTTTAACATAAGGGTAAAATTTATGAAGAACAACGACTTCTTCAGATGGAATTGAAGAATGAATGATTCTGTTCAGGCGGTCATTTCTAAAGATTTCGATTTTGCTGTTGAATATTTCATTATCAAAAATGTGGGGCCTTCGCCAAGTTTCTGTGAAAGCAATGATTTTAAAGTTACAATGAATGCTTCAAATTTTTTTCACAATTCCTCATGTTACTGTCCGTACGTTTGCCCACTTCTAGTTTGTCCTTTCTTCGTTCCCACACAAATTTTACGTACTTTTCAAAAATTATTTTTTCTTTTTTTTTGAAAATTCTGCACTACAGATTCAAGGCTAGATTTACCATAGAGTAGGCTCATTATTACCATTCGCTGATGCAAACTATCAATTTATGCAATTTTATTTTGTTGGAAATTCCAATATTGAAGTTGAACGTCGTTGTTCTATCGCTTCAAGTGTGAGAAGTGAAATTGTTGAGCGCCTGCAAATTTTTTTTCACGATGAAAATGAATTGGTTCGATTGTTTCAAACAGCCCTTGATCGTATGCCGTTGGGATTATAAAGATGTCATTCGAGATGATAAAACTCCTGTTGGGAAGCACGCGAGGAGATTTAATGCTCCTACGATTGATAAAGTTGCCATAGTTGTTGTCGAAGATAAACTTCAGTCGCGTGATATTGTATTGCATGTTTCATTATAGGATCTGAAACAAATAAAAAGGGTTAGCGCAAGGAATTATTATTCATATTGTTTGATCATCCGCCAAAATGAGATTAATCATATTTTTGACTGTCGATTCCTTTTCCATAAATATGCTATATATAAGTTATTCAAATGTAATGTTTAATTCAAAATTCCTTTATTTGCCGTCATCTCGGCTTAGCTGTCAAGTATAAAGTGAAACTTATAATTATCCCTAACTCAACTCAAGCCACCAACCCGCATCGCGTTGTGGCTCCTCTGCTGACGTTTTGCTGACTTTGCGCCTCGTGCATGGTGTTAGTTTACTTTGATGTCGGGCCAATGTTCTCACGCAAAATGTGCTAACCTAGAGATATGTGCAGAGTGGTAGGCTCTTATTACGGCGGGAATTAGGGTGTGTCGTTTCCTCGCGATAACTTTAGGGTGTGTCGTGTTCTCGCGATAACTTATATGTACGCAAAGATTGAATTTTATCCGGTTTAACCAGCAAAAATTACGTACCGAGAAATACATTTGCGTGATGCCTGGAAGTGTGAGCGATCTTGGAAGAATGATTATTTTTCCATCTTCATACTCTGGTAGCCCACGTTATATGCACGAATATACACATACCGCAATGACTTTCGTACGACATTACGGCCGACCAGATAAAATTATTACGTTTACATGCAATCCACAAAGGGCTGAAATTGAAGATCTCTTATTTAATGGGCAATCACCAACAGATCGTCACGACCTTCTTCTTAATTGGCGTAGAAACCGCTAACGCCATTATGGCCGAGTTAACAACGGCGCGTCAGTTGTTTTTTCTTTTCGCTACGTGGCGCCAATTGGATATTCCAAGCGAAGCCAGGTCCTTCTCCACTTGGTCCTTCCAACGGAGTGGAGGTCTTCCTCTTCCTCTGCTTCCTACGGCGGGTACTGCGTCGAATACTTTCAGAGCTGGAGTGTTTTCGTCCATCCGGACAACATGACCTAGCCAGCGCAGCCGCTGTCTTTTAATTCGCTGAACTATGTCAATGTCTTCATCTATCTCATACAGCTCATCGTTCCATCGAATGCGATATTCGTCGTGGCCAACACGCAACACGCAAAGGACTGTAAATCTTTCGCAGAACCTTTTTCTCGAAAACTCGCAACGTCGACTCATCCGTTGTTGACATCGACCAAGCCTCTGCATCATATAGCAGGACGGGAATCATGAGCGGCTTTTAGAGTTTGGTTTTTGTTTGTCGAGAGAGGACTTTGCTTCTAGATTGCCTACTTAGTCCGAAGTAGCACCTGTTGGCAAGAGTTATCCTGCGTTGGATTTCTAGGCTGACATTGTTGGTGATGTTTACGCTGGTTTCAAGATAGACGAAATTATTTACAACTTCAAAGTTATGACTGTCAACAGTGACGCGAGAGCCAAGTCACGAGTGCGACGACTGTTTGGTTCATGACAGGAGATATTTCGTCTTGCCCTCGTTCACTGCCAGACCCATTTGTTTTGCTTCCTTGCCCAGTCTGGAGAGAGCAGAACTAACGGCGCGGGTGTTGAGGCCGATAATATCAATATCATCGCCATACGCCAGCACTTGCACACTCTTATAGAAGATGGTACTATCTCTATTTAGTTCTGCAGCTCGAACTATTTTCTTCAGAAGCAAAAAGAAAAAGTCGCACGATAGGGAATCGCCTTGTCTGAAACCTCGTTTGGTATCGAACGGCTCGGAGAGGTCCTTCCCGATTATGACAGATCTTTTAGTGTTGCGCAACGTCAACTTACATAGCCATATCAGTTTTGCGGGGATACCAAATTCAGACATAGCGGCATAAAGGCCGCAAGCTTTGAAATCGACACAGAGGTGGATCGTGTCGATTCTTCTTTCACGGGTCTTTTCTAAGATTTAGCGTATGGTGAATATCTAGTCCAATCAGTTTGTTAACGGTGGGCATTAATCTTTCACACAATACGCTCGATAGAACCTTACATACGATGTTGAGGGACCTAGTCCGACGGAAGTTGGTGCAGATTGTGAAGTCTCCGTTTTTATGGATTGGGCATAGCACACTTCCAATCGTTGGACATGCTTTCGTTTGACCATACTTTACAAAGAAGCTGATGCATGCTCCTTATCAGTTCTTCGCCGTCCTGTTTGAATAGCTCGGCAGGCAATCCGTCGGCCCCTGCCGCTTTGTTGTTCTTCAAGCGGGCAATTGCTATTCGAACTTTTTCTTGGTCAGGTAGTGGAACGTCTGTTCCATCGTCGTTGGTTGGAGAATCGGGTTCGCCTTCTCCTGGTGTTGTGCGTTCACTGCCATTCAGCAAGATGAAAAAGTGTTCCCTCCATAATTTAAATATGCTCAGGGCATCGGTGACTAGATCACCTTTGGGGATTCTACAAGAGTATGCTCCGGTCTTGAAACCTTCTATAAGCCGCCGCATTTTTTCGTAGAATTTTCGAGCATTACCCCTGTCGGCCAGCTTATCAAGCTCTTCGTACTCATGCATTTCGGCCACTTTAGTTGTCTGTCTGCAGATGCGTCTCGCTGTTGTGGTCGATCGTAACGTTGCGGGTAGACAGCCTGTTTTCTCTTCGCTGCGACACGGCACTCCTCGTCGTACCAACTGTTCTTTTGCACTTTTCGAAAACCAAAGGTTTCGGTTGCAGCTATACGTAAGGAGTTTGAAATGCCGTCCCACAGTTCCCTTATACCGAGTTGTTGACGAGTGCTCTCAGTGAGCAGGAGTGCCAGCCGAGTAGAAAATCGTTCGGCTGTCTGTTGTGATTGCAGCTTCTCGTCGTCGGACCTTCCTTGTGTTTGTTGGCGTGCGTTTTTTGCTGCACAGAGACGGGTGCGAATCTTGGCTGCAACAAGATAGTGGTCCGAGTCGATGTTAGGACCTCGGAACGCACGCACATCTAAAACACTGGAGACGTGCCTTTCGTCTGTCACAGCATGATCGATTTGGTTGGTGGTTTTTCGATCCGGAGACGGCCAGGTAGCTTGATGAATCTTCTTATGCTGAAATCTAGTACAACAGATATTCATATTTGGGGCCCTGCCGAAGTCGATCAGCCTCAACCCATTTGGGGATGTTTCGTCGTGGAGGCTGAATTTACCGACCGTAGAGCCAAAGATACCTTCTTTGCCCACCCTGGCGTCAAAGACTCTAAGAACGATTTTGACATCGTGGCTGGGGCAGCTCTCATAAGTGCGCTCCAAGTACTCATAAAAGGTATCTTTGGTCACATCGTCCTTCTCTTCCGTCGGGGCGTGAGCGCAAATCAGCGATACGTTGAAGAACCTCGCTTTGATGCGGATTGTGGCTAGATGTTCATTCTCCGGAGTGAATGATAGAACTCGCCGACGGAGTCTCTCTCCCACCACAAATCCAACACCAAACTTGCGCTCCTTTATATGGCCACTATAGTAAATGCCACAAGGACTTACTTGTCTCTGTCCTTGTCCCGCCCATCGCATTTCGTGGACGGCGGTGATGCCAGCCTTTATTTTTACAAGGACATCAAGCTGGGCAGCGGCACCTTCCCAATTAAAGGAACCGACATTCTAGGTGCATACCCTCAATTCGTAGTTGTTTGCCATGGTCGTCATCAAAAGGGGGGGTCACTCATCAGAAGGTGTTGTTTCTTTAATTTGGTTTTTTTTGTTTACGTGGCGGGTCCCAAACCTAACGCACAACCTGGCGGAGGGGATTTTTCGCCTTATCACTTTAGCTTGTCTTCAAACGGATGTTCTTAGGCTACCCAGAGGATACTTGGTCAAAGACCGGAAGTCGTGAGCTGCTTGAGTCATATGTAAAAGAATCGTTTCTGGCCACTCCCGCTTGAACGGCGATAAGAGAACTTTCCTCACTTGCGTGAATTTCTACAGATGACTCCATCCTCGTCACGACCTAACAGCACGTACTTTCAAACAAAAATTGAAGCACTCATGGATTACATCACAAAAATTCATGGTTCTGGTGAGGTGCGTTGTTGCATGTACTCTGTGGAGTGGCAGAAACGCGGTTTGCCTCATTCTCATATTTTGTTTTAGTTGGTGAATAAAATAACACCAGATGAAGTTGACGATGTCATTTCGGCAGAAATTCCCAATGCAACGGCAGATCCAGAATTGTTTAATGTCGTTGTCAAAGACATTGGCCCATGTGGAGAGTTTAATGTTTATTTGCCATGCATGGTTGATGGGAAGTGTACGAAACGATATCCAAGAGCTTTGGTTTCCGACACTGTTTCTGGGAATGACGGATATCCATTATATTGTCGCCGATCAACTGAAGACAATGGTAGACCAAAGTGATTAAAATAAGAAATCATGACATTGAAATAGACAATCGTTAGAATTTTTTATCGAAAGTGTTCAAAGCCCCCATAAAAGTGGAGTATTGCAATTCGATGAAATCCATAAAGTATATATTTTTTAAATATACTTAATATTAATATACTTAATGTACTTAGTTGCAGATCCAAATAAAAACGATGAAATTAACCAATATCAAATGCGACGGTATGTGAGCAGTAATACAACATACCGTGAGGCATGTCAACGTTTGAATTTGTTGGAGGATGATACGCACTGGAATGCTACTATTGCAAATGCATCAGTTTCTGCTCATCCGCTACAAATACGAACACTATTTTCGATTCCTTCGAATTCAATGGAATTGTAGACAACATATCGAGAACATATGGCAGAAGATATTTCATATCGAGTTCGTCGCTTCAATTCAGATCCTTTAATGGAATCCGCCAAATTTCAAATTTATAATGAGGCATTGGTAATGATTGAAAATTTATGTTTATCTATATCAAACAAGACATTAGCGCTATTAGGCTTAACATAGCCGAATCGACCTATGCATGATCACCTAAATCAGGAATTACATCGTGAACACCAGTATGATCGCAAGGAATTGAATTCTTATGTTCAGTTAAATGTTCCGGTATTGAATGACATCCGAAAAACTTTCTTGATATCATTACTGTTGGCAGTGGTACGTTCTCTAAATAAAATTCTACCCGCGCTGGATTCTTGTGGTATCGCAGCCACTTTGTTGCATGGTGGTCGTACAGCTCATTCTGCGCTGAAGCTAGCTTTAAATATGCAAGTTATTGAAACACCTACATGCAATATATCAAACATTTCTGGAACTGCGAAAGTTCAGTATTATTGTATGAAATGAGTGCACCATGGCTCATAAAAGTCAGTAGAAGCTTTGGAAACAACTTTGAAAGATTTACAAGGAAATCAGGCTATATTTGGTGCTGTTTTGATATTGTTAGCAGGTGATTCTAGAACAAACGACAAACTCTTGCTTAAAAAGTTCATATTTGTTGAGATACGTCAAAATATTTAAACTTACTGCAAATGTTCGAGTTTAACATCAAAACGATGAGTTTTCCGGACATTTGTTGCAAATTGGAAATGGTGCAATGCCAGTTGACGGCACCGGATTAATAAAGTTACCAACAGGTTTTTGCCGTTTCACTCATTTAAAAGGAGAATTGATTGTGAATATTCCTCGAACGGTCGACGAGTCACTCGCGGACGATGCGTCGATCGTTGAGAATATGAAAATATGAAAAAGGAAGTGTATTAGTAAATAAAAACACAAGTTTGTGTTTAATAGCAAATTAAACTCTTGGTTCTTTATTAAATTGATTACCAAAAATTACTTACATATGGTTTGTGCTTGTGGTGATGCTGGTTGTGGTGACCGGTGGACGACGTCTGCTTCGAATCGCTCTCTAGAAAAAAGTGACTTGCAGCATCGCTTGCTAAGCGGAAGTTCAACGAAACCATTGCCGGTTGAGCGAAAGTTATTAACAGTTGAGTGAAAACTATTAACAGCTAACTGGCAATGGTTTGGTTTCCACTCACTAGGGGTGGCAAAAAAGAAATTAGGCGCTGGCCTAAATATACCGGCCCCCTTGCGGTGAGCAACAAGATAAAATTACATGTCCATCGACCACCATAACGATGTACAAATATAGAAAATATAGAAATGTAGAAAATATATTATAATTCATTTATTTATTATAATTATTTTAAAAATAAGAACCAAAAAAAAGACTTAACTTAGTTCTGGGCCGTACCCGAAAGCACCCAGCCGAAGATGGAGCCCTGGGCGAGAAGTTGCCCAAACGTTTGAGGCATGACCTGTTGGGTCATGATGCGGGAGTATACATCCGCGCCGAGCACCAAGCGTATCGGCGACGACTTGTGGAAGTTCGGATCCGCCAATTTGATGTGGGTGTATGGGGCTGCTATGGCCGAGTCCAACGTAGTGGTCGGGTTGATGCGCATATAATTGTGTATTACCCTTACATGCGTCGATATTCGTGTATTCGTCCCATGTCTGCCTCGCAGTACTACGAGGCAGCCGCGTTGACCACCGATATGGGTCTGCACAAGTTGTTGTTCCCATAAAAGATCGTGTGCAATGAGCGACGTAGGGGCGCATGCGTCTATCAGAGCCCTGACCAAATGTAGACGTCCCCTTGCCTCAATCTTCACCACCGCCGTTGGTAAAATGGCTGTCGTTGGCAGCAAGGAAGGAGTCGCTATGCTGGCTCGATCCGCTAGCCCGGCTCTAAAGGAGCTAGCCCGGTGTAGCTGGAGAGACCTGGTCTCCAGTCTGGCCGGGTTGTGCGCTTGGCGACGGTGCAGACGACGTTAGTGGGAGCGACGTTCATGTTGCAGAAGGGGGCGGAAAGTCCGGGTTTCCGTTTCCCCTCGCTGTGATGAGCGGAAAGGCCGTGTTTCCGCTCCGGTTTCCAATAATTCTTCCTCCGGTTCTGGTTGGAGAGGCCTAGTCTCCGTTCCAGCGTCTGATGCATCGATGGAGAGAGCATCATCGGAACTTATTTGTTCGCTCCGTGACTGGTTTTGAGGCACTGCGGGGCGGCGACGGGTATTTTCCCCGATGTGGAGCATTGTGTGGTGCTTCTCGTTGCAGCGCCGGCACCGTGCGTCGCTGGAGCAGTTCGCTGACCGGTGGTTGACCGCAAGGCAATTTATACAGTATTTGCCTATGAGTGCCTTCCGTAGGCGCTCCTCCGGTGTCTTGGCCCGGAAGGACGAGCAGAGCCGCAATGGATGCTTTCCCTTGCACAGCGTGCAAGAAAGCGGGTACCGGTTTGGGTGTAGCGCCGCGGTTTTCTTCAAGGTACTGTAGCGAGTCATCTTCCTGAAATTAATCTGTTGACGATTTTGTGTTGTTTGGTTTTGAATATCATCTAAAACTGATTGGGTGGCGAGAAAAAGTGCATAAATTATATTATATATTGCATAGTGTGGAGGCGGCCTTATGTGGTGTGAACTGCCTTACATTACCATAGTGTGTAGGCGGCCTTATGTGGTGTGAACTGCCTTACCTTACCATAGTGTTGCAAATAATAATTAAATAAAAAACATTTTTGCTTTTAGCATCAAATTTATGTTATCGTTATTGTTTTATTTGTCGTATGTTTTCGACAAAGTGGCCTGCCACCAAAGAAAATGTTAAACACAATTTGGTTTAATAATTATTTTTAATTCTTACTTGTCACTAAAATGCTTCTTGCTCAGTAAATTCAAGGGCAATGCATACATGTGCTGCTGTAGAAGGAGAGTTTAGGTTTGCAACTTTGCTATTTGCATTGGCATTTGCAAAAAAAAATTGAATTTAAAAACCATAAGCATGAGTTATGCCTCATAGTTTGAGAGACAACAGTTTTAGATTCACTGTTGTAAAAAAATTTTTTAAGGCGAATTAAAAACTTGCGGCATGGCATCACTGTATGTCATGAATGACATTTCTATTGTATGTTGAGATTTCCTTGCACGTGAGCCCGTCAAGAAGGTTATGGTAAGTAATGAAAAACAATGTTATTTCTATATTTATTTAAATATTTTCCTTTATTTTTCAGACTTGTGAGAACGTTCTTCTCAATTTCACCTCTGGTGCGAAACAACTGATCGCTGGTGTCAACAAGATGGATTCGTCCAAACCACCATACAGTGAGGCTTGTTATGAGGAAATCACGCAGGAAGTATCCTCATACATCAAGAAGATCGGTTACAATCCAGCTGCTGTTGCATTCGTGCCATCTCTGGCTGGCATGGTGATAACATGTTGGAAGCATTCACCAACAGCCATGGATGGAAGGCTGAACGTAAGGAAGGCAGCGCTGAGGGTAAGACATTTATCGATATTAGCCAGATATAGTTGAGCATGTTCTTCTATTTTAATTATCCGGTGCTTTTATTGTTCGCGGGAAATATACTTGGTATTACACCCATTTCCACAATTATTGATCAGCAGGATAGCAAACTCGCATACCATAGTGTTATATTTATGCATTGTCTGGTAATAAGGTATGTTGCTTGTTTAAATGCGGTGTAAATGAATGAAAAAATAAAACGGTGTGCAGATTTTGAATATGATTGTTTTAAAGCGTATTGGAATACATAAGAGCAATAATTTGAATCGTTTGCATGTGTAACACACATGCACATGTTAAATTCATCTAAAAACGTTTTAAGTTCCGCGTAAAATTGAATTTTAAGCACCTTCATTGGACTAAGTGAGACTAATACATGCGTGGTTTGACAGCAATATACCGATGCACGTTGAAGATTTGCAACGTATATGTGTAGGTTTAACATAACTAGTGTAGAAAAAAGCATTTGTACCTACCTAGAATATTAATCATTAATCGTCTTTACTCAAATGTATAATTTTGATAATACTTTCAAAATGTGGGATGATCTTGTTACATGAATGTTGAACAATTCAAAACCTAAGTAAATTAATGAAAATAAAGACTATATACATATGCATACATATAAAGGAACACATTAGCGGAAATTGTTGACCCAGCCACGTCCGTCTGTCTGTATATATACGAAATAGTCCCTCAGTTTTCTTCATATCATTTTAAAATTTTGCGAACATCATTTTCTCTTTAAGAAGCTGCTCATTTGTCGGAACGACTGATAACGGACATAACATATAGCTGCCATACAAACTGAACGATCGGAATCAAGTTCTTGTATGGAAAACTTTCACATTTGACAACATATCTTCAAGAAATTTGACATATATCACTGCTTTAGGTGATAACATACTCTCCGCAAAAATAGGCATATGGCTTCAATACAAACTGAACACGTAGTAACTAAAAGAAATACGCCTATGAAGGGTATATTAGCTCCGGTGAACCCGAAGTTAACTTTTTTTTTCACCTGTTTGGATAGTAGTAAGTATATCGGAAAGCTAGGCTTCCAATGTGGCTAGGGAACTGTTGCGTGGAGTAGGGTGTGCATCCACCTTCTTCTCCTCGTAGGGTGGTAGTAAGACCAATTTGGCAAGCGGTCTTGTAACTTGGCCTTTTTCAGTGATAATGTCAACTACTCGTACTCGGGTATCAGCACCTGGGTGTATATTGACAATCCTACCCAATCTCCACTCGTTCGGTGACAAATTGTCTTCCTTGATGACGACAAGGTCACCTGTCTTTAAATTTGTTTTGGAATGTTTCCACTTAATGCGCTTCTGCATTTCATTCAGGTATTCGGTTTTCCACCTTTTGCAGAAGGATTGATGTAGTGCCTTAAGTTTTTGCCATCTATTTACGATAGAGGCACTGCTTTCATTTATATCCGGTTCTGGTGGGGCCATCAGATGTCCGCCGACCAAAAAATGTCCTGGAGTAAGTGGCTCCAAATCGGTAGGTTCGTTTGAGGCTGGGCTTAATGGTCGCGAATTAAGGCAAGACTCAATTCGGCATAAGAGTGAGTTAAACTCTTCAAGAGTGTATTTGTGCCCAGACGCAACCTTCCGAAAGTGACTCTTAAAGCTTTTCACACCTGCTTCCCAAAGTCCGCCCATATGAGGAGCTGCAGCAGGTATGAAATGCCATGTAAGAGCTTGGTGGCTATACCTTGAGATAGCATTGTTGCGAGCATCGGCTATGAAGGCTTTAAGTTCGGACCTTAGGGATCTCGATGCTCCAACGAAGTTTGTTCCATTGTCCGAATAAATATTTTTGGGGCAACCTCTTCTTGAAACGAATCTAGAGAGGGCTGCTAAAAACGATTGTGTTGATAAGTCGGTAGTGGCCTCCAGGTGGATGGCCCTTGTTGTAAAACAGACAAACAGGCAGACATACCCTTTGGATACACGGCATCCTCTTCCACGGTAGCTTTTTATTTCAAACGGACCCGCGAAATCTATCCCCGTATTGGTAAAAGCGCGTGAAAATGTGGATCGTTCGGACGGAAGTGCACCCATGAGTTGCGTCTGAGCACGTTTTTTGAAGATCGTGCACGTCTTACAGTTGTGGATAATGGATCGAATCAAGTTTTTCACCCTTGGAATCCAATACTGAGCTCGCGATAGCCGTAACATCAGCTGATTTTCTCCATGCAAAGAGACTTGATGGATAAACTGGATTATTAGACGAGACAATACGCAGTTGTATGGAAGGATAATTGGATGGCGCTCATTGTATGACAAATCGAGAGACGCACTGAGACGGCCACCAGTTCTCATCACTTCATCTTTATCGAGGAATGGATTAAGAGAGAGGATTTCACTTTTTGCATCGATGGGCTTAGCGGATTTCAAACAACCATACACTTGACCATATTTCTGCTTCTGCGTA
Source organism: Bactrocera correcta (assembly GCA_027475135.1). Taxonomy (NCBI): domain Eukaryota; kingdom Metazoa; phylum Arthropoda; class Insecta; order Diptera; family Tephritidae; genus Bactrocera; species Bactrocera correcta. The sequence goes on along the minus strand of CM050322.1, from coordinate 81,578,190 downwards.
TTTATTATCAAACGTCTTGTCGTTGCTTTAATTTCTTCGGATGAAATTAAGCAAGACTTTTGTTGAAAAGAAGCCTTTGTGTTTGGATGAGTTCTTTGAGAGAATCTCATAACGTATGATAACACTCTCAAAGCTCTCGGCAAACTAGAAAAACGGTCAAGAATGTCGTTAGAATTCCCCTGTATAGTTGTACAAGCATGTACACGTACCTGTTTTTCCTCTATTGTCGTCTCGTAGTCGTTTTGTTGTAATGGCCATTTGCATTGATCTTCTTGCAGCCAAGAAGGTCCCTGCCACCACAAGGTGTTTTCCACCAAATCCTGTGCCATAAGTCCCCGACTGGCTAAGTCTGCAGGGTTTGATCCTGAATCGACATGATTCCAATTTGCGTTGCCGACCTTTTCTATTATTTTTGTCACTCGATGGGATACAAACGTTGACCATGAACATGGTGGCCTGCGAATCCATGCGAGAACGATGGTCGAATCCGTCCATAGTTTAAGGTTAAGATGAGTCAGCTCCAAGTTGCTGACGACAGATTCAACTGTTTCGGCCAGTAATACGGCGCCGCACAGTTCCAGGCGTGGTAAAGATACAGTTTTGACAGGCGCTACTCTGGTTTTTGCCAATAGTAGGCTGACGAAAACTCCGTTGCTTGTCTTTACGCGCAGGTAGACAGTTGCTGCGTATGCTTTCTCTGACGCATCGCAGAATGCATGAATGGACACATCGTCCGTTGGCGAAAAGTGGACCCATCGTGGAATTTTAATGTTTTTTATGTACCGGTGGTTATCCATGAATGCGTTCCAACGATCCAATGTGGCAGGAGATACAACCTCGTCCCATTGTGTTCCTTCTAACCAAATATTTTGCATTATCATTTTGGCTGTGACTATTATCGGTGCTAGCCATCCTAATGGGTCAAACAGTTTGGCGATATCTGAGAGGATAGCTCTCTTTGTATATGATTCTGGGCTGAGTATAGGTTTTGTTTTAAAATAAAAAAAGTCAGTATGCGCATTCCACCTTATCCCAAGAGCCTTAACATCACTTGTGTCTTCGAAGTCTAAAAACTCCTTGTTAAGCAAGTGGTCTTTTGGAAGGCCTTGTAAAATTTTCCCACAATTGGCTGTCCATTTTCGTAATGGGAAACCTGCCGACTCCAATGCTGTTCTTAACTCATCTCTAGATTTAATTGCAGCCTCTACAGAGTGCCCACCTGCTAAGACATCATCAACATACATGCACTTCCTGAGTATGTTTGAGGCTACTGGTAGTGAGCTTTCAACGTCGTCGGCTAATTGAAGTAATGTCCTTATTGCCAGATAAGGAGCGCAGTTGATCCCGAACGTCACCGTCTTCAATTCAAAAATATTGGTTTGTTCGGTCGGATGGTTGCGGAAAACGATTCGCTGGTACTTCGTTTGATCAGCTTTCAACAGGATTTGGCGATACATCTTCTCAATATCGCTATTGAAGACATATTTAAATAAACGCCATCGCAGAATTAATATGGTCAGATCTGCCTGAAGAACTGGACCGGGGAGAAGGATGTCATTCAGCGAAGTGCCGTATGAAGTCGCTTGCGATGCATTGAACACCACACGCACCTTTGTCGATGTGCTCTCTTCCTTCTTTACGGCGTGGTGAGGCAGGTAATAGTTGTCACTAGAGTCGGCCGTTTGATTGGTATGTATCTTTGCCATATGACCCAGCTCAACATATTCATTTAACACTCTATTGTATTCTTTTTGCAGGTTTTCGTCTCTGGACAACCGAGCTTCATTGCGATAAAACTTTAAGGAACTACCTAGACTAATGTTGACCGGATAGTCTTTCCTGAATGGTAGCGATACAACGTACTTCCCGTCTTCATTTCGCTTCGTTGTCTTCTTATAGAGCTCTTCGCAATACCTGTCCTCCTCGCTTAACTTCCTTTCCTTGGACATCTCTTCCAACTCCCAGAACGAAGCTAACCGCTTTTCCAGCGATATTTCGTTATAATACGAGACGCAAGTGTTGGTTGGCTTAATTGAATTTGCACGCCCCGTGACTATCCAACCGAACACAGTCTCTTGCGCAAGAAGTGATCCCAGTACGTTCTTGCATATGCCATCAAGCATAATCTGGGGATAGACGTCACCACCGAGTATGACGTCCACGGGTTCGTTGACGAAGAACCTCTTATCCGCCAACGTGAGATCTGGGAAAGCCTGCCGGGTTAGCGCGCTAATATGGCAAGTCGACAAGTTCCCCGTTAATTTCGGCAGAACCATCATGTTCGTTGTGATCGATATAAGTGGGTCAATTGGTGACCGCAACTCGACACAACATGCTTCCTTTACTTGCGCAGATACGGTGTTGTTGATGCCTGACACCTGGGCATTTATCTTCCTAACAGGCAAGTTGATTCTGCGCTTCAGCCTTTCTGTGATGAAAGAGCACTCTGACCCGGAGTCGATGAGTGCTCTTGCGGCATAAGTAACGCCGCTGTAATTTATGTTTATTTGTGCCGTTCCTAATAAGACACCTTTATCGCTGTTAGCGAAGCACGACTGTACCTGAGTCGTTGGCTTGCCTTTCGATTTGTTGAAATTGCGTCTCTGCTGCGCTTGCCTGGACGTAGACGGAATCTCGTCCGATGGCGTAGATGAGCCTCTTTGGCTGCTAGGCTGCACTGTCCTCAAATGTAGGAGTGTGTGATGCCTCGCGTGGCACGTGCTGCAGTTGAATGCACTGGTGCATTGTGACACTAAGTGCCCAAAGCCGAGGCAATTGATGCAGCGATTGTTGCGCTTAGCGAACTTGATCCTGTCCGCCGGTGCCATGTTAAGAAACATGGGTCAAGATCTTAATTTGTGATCTGCGCTTTTGCACATCAGACAGGTTGATTTCTCAACGCTTACTTGGAAGGCGCCGAGTCTGTTCTGATGGCTATTGTTGTTGTATTTATTTTGTGTGGGTGCACTGACTGGCTTTACGGAATTGGAGGATTTCTTGGCACGTTCTATTGCCTCTAAATCACGGTATCTATCCGTGAGGAAGTTGTCCAATTCCTCCCACTTCGATGTCTTGGTCTTGTTCTTTACAGACTGTTCCCACAGGGCCAATGTTGCCTGTGGCAGTCTCTTGGAACATATGCGGATTATGATTGGGTCCCAGTTCCCAATGTCCCCTTTATTGGCTGTCAGGCAGGAGATGCAGCTGTTGATTGCATTTTATTGAGCTCGAACACTCTTTATCGATTGAGGGCAAGTCGAGCAGTATGTCGACTTGGGTTTCGACTAGTATACGCTCATTCTCGTACATGTCTGCCAAACCCTTCCATGCCATCGCAAAACCATCTTTGGTAAGAGGGCATTTCGACACAATAACCTTCGCCTCCCCTTGCGTCTTTTTGTTGAGGTGGTATAATTTCTCCACCGGTGAGAGACGATTGCTCTTGATGTATACGGCCGTGAACATATCCCGGAATGTTGGCCATGAAAGGTAGTCCCCTTTGAAAACATCCGTATCGCAAGGCGGAAGGGAGTGGTTATTGTTTACCTCAGCAGATTTTTCTGTGTCTTTGGGGGTTGAGAGGATCTCAGACATATCCTTCATTGCCCCCATGCAACGTATGTAGCATTGACCACCTAGCTTGAATTTTTTTTTAATAAGGGCATAGTCCTTTGAAGACATGTCCCCTTTGCTGTTGAGGTCATCATGGGCAGCTTTCGCTTTGCACCACATCTCTCTCAACTCGTCTTGTTGCATCACAAGAGCGTTCTTCGAGATGTCCTTTGATGCAGCACTGAATTCGGACTCGTATTCGACAACGTAGTCCACTAGGCGCATGAAAGCTTCCATGGTTTTGGTATAAGAGACAAGAAGAATTGAAAATTCAAATTTAAATTTATAGGAATATAGTAATACTCAAGACTGAGCAGACTTTGGCCTAAAGAATATGGGAATCGCTTTGAAAATAATTCCCCACTATTGTAAATTTTTATTTGCAGCACACCACTGCCAACCAAACACGAAAATAGAAAAATAAAAATTTTTTGAATGTTTTAGCCGATATCGCAATATATCTGGCTGGTCAATAATATTTGATTTATTGAATATAAGTCAGCAAACGAAAAAAAATTTTAACTATAATAAAACTTGAATGTCAGTCAGCAACAAAAAATGTTTAACTAAAGTAGCCGATATCGCAATATATCTGGCTGGAATAATATTTGATTTGTTGGATATATGTATGTCAGCAACAAAAAAATTTTTAACTAAAGTAGCCGCTATCGAAATATATCTGACTTAGTGTACTTTTATTTAATATACGTGAGTTGCAGCACACCACTGCCAACCGAAAAAACGAGAATATATTGTAGTCGTACGTACGTAAGTATGTATATATATGCCACACTTTATGGATCGCCACCCAAGATACGCCAACGAAAATCAATTTGTTAAAAGAAAGTGTTTAAAGGTGAAAAAAGTGCAGTGTCTCAGTGAAAAAAAGAAACAAAAACAGAAATTTCTTGAACAAATAGAGAAAAAATCAAAAAATCAGTGCCGTAAGTGCTATGTCAAAAAGACATTACCGCACAAAATCAAAAAAAAATTGAAATAATCGAAAATTAGTGCCGTAAGTGATATTTATATGAAAAAATATACGAGAAAAAATATTACCGCACAAAATCAAAAAATTTAAAAAATCGAAAATTAGTGCCGTAAGTGATATGTGTATGAAAAAATATACGAGAAAAAATATTACCGCACAAAATCAAAAAATTTAAAAAATCGAAAATTAGTGCCGTAAGTAATATGTATATGAAAAAATATACGAGAAAAAATATTACCGCACAAAATCAAAAAATTGAAAAAATCGAAAATTATTGCCGAAAGTGATATGTATATGAAAGAATATACGAGAAAAAATATTACCGCACAAAATCAAAAAATTGAAAAAATCGAAAATTAGTGCCGTAAGTGATATGTATATGAAAAAATATACGAGAAAAAATATTACCACACAAAATCCGGTAAACGTAACCGTGCACTTACGGATTATTTGCTTTTGTAATTATCCGGCTGAAACACTAAAAACACTAGTCACTTTGTCACTTTTCTTGTATAAACGATTTATGATTGTCACCAATAAAATGCGATTAAAAAACAACTCTTTTATTTTTTTTATTTTTTTAAACGGTTTATATCAGTGATATTAAAGCAATCACGTACCTGGTTTGCCTGCGTTGGTGTGAAGTGTATTGTGTTCTTTGGTGGCAGGTCACTTTGTGTTAAATAAGAGTTACTGGTGTGCAGCGCCTTGTGAATTCCAATGAGATGAGAAGTGAAGTGATGAGAAAAATATGGTTTGTGAAATAAGACTTGATTAATTATCCGGCTCGAAGGACCATGAATATTCCTCGAACGGTCGACGAGTCACTCGCGGACGATGCGTCGATCGTTGAGAATATGAAAATATGAAAAAAGAAGTGTATTAGTAAATAAAAACACAAGTTTGTGTTTAATAGCAAATTAAACTCTTGGTTCTTTATTAAATTGATTACCAAAAATTAATTACATATGGTTTGTGCTTGTGGTGATGCTGGTTGTGGTGGCCGGTGGACGACGTCTGCTTCGAATCGCTCTCTAGAAAAAAGTGACTTGCAGCATCGCTTGCTAAGCGGAAGTTCAACGAAACCATTGCCGGTTGAGCGAAAGTTATTAACAGTTGAGTGAAAACTATTAACAGCTAACTGGCAATGGTTTGTTATCCACTCACTAGGGGTGGCAAAAAAGAAATTAGGCGCTGGCCTAAACAGATTGAAAGTATTTTTTCAAACATTGCATTGCAATTTAAAAACCATACTTAGTTGAGCGAAAGAGCTATTTTTTGACAACAAAAAATAAAGATGTTAGTGAATTAAATACAGCCATACAACTTAATATACCAGGTGATGTGGTTTTTATCACATGGCCAACTTTGCTTGCGGTTTTATTTATTTATACCGAGAACAAAAAAAAAAACTAAAAATGTTGTGTACCATAGAGCGTTGAACTAAATAGAAATTTTATTTCATAACGCTCTACGAAGTGGGCGGGGTTCAGCTAGTATAATAATAAAAATAAACTGAGTGTTGTTGATGCCTGTGTTTTTTTTACTTTTGTTTTATTTGTGTTTAGTTTAAGTTGTTTTATATTTATTGAGTTTCGCGCCCGTTTTATTTTGCTAGAATTGATTTGCAAGTTTTAGACGTTATTGTTTTTGTATTAGTTTTTCACTGCCTTTCCTTTTTGGTTTTGGTATTTGTATGCACTTCACTGCACTGTATGTGTCTCTATTACTACTATTTTATAATTTTATTTTTCAATTTTTATACACTGCTCTTCTTGCACTTTTAATTTTTACCTTGTTCTTTTTTCTTTACATATGTATACATGTGTATACGTATATATATTTCTTTTTTGCAAATTTCTTTGTTTTTCACATGTGCGATTTAAATTTAATTGAGTTTTTTCCAATCTACTTCATCTTGGTTTTTTGTTTTTATTTACTTTTTGTTTATTATTTTCCCAATGTGCCGTTCTTTATGGTTGGAAGGACCATGTATTTTTCACGCACTCACCTTCTCGGTTACCACAACAAATTTTCAAAAAGAAAAAAATACGAATTTTTGTGTTTTTACTCGTGTATTTTAATGGATATGTACCCAATAAGTTTTATTTTCAAAAAAAGGGCGGTAATATATAATGTTTTAAAAACAATGATGACGTTCCAAGAGGTAATCACTGCTGCGGTCGAAAACGAAGTGTGCGGGATCTCATCGCGGTCTCTTTATTCCCATTTGCGTGTGGGATCAGATGGTGTGATTGTGGTTGGTTGGTGTACTTGTGTGTGGGTGTCGATGCGTGGTGCTCTCATGAGTAGTGAAGAATGGGGATAGCAAGCGGTAATATGGTGAGTGTATTGTGAGTCTGAGTCGAAGTTGTGGGCTAGTGCGGTACATTTGTTGATGTCGGGGGAGGAGTTATACACTCAATCCCATAGAGCAAAGTTAGCCGGACGTTCGAATATCTAGGTCAAGTTTTCGCTAAAATTTATATATTTTAGACGAAAAGATACACTGTTATGAGTAGCTCTCTCATTTTCATTGAGCTAACTTACTTACTGGCCAATATACATATGCGGTACAAAGCCATATGAGGGAAGTATTAACTCGAATCAACCCATTTTTGACATACAGGCATACCATTGTCAGAAAAATATTATCCTTTAATTTCAACTATATATCTCAAACATTGACCAATATTTTCGATCAAAAGTCAACTTGTGTTCAAATATTCGGTACATAGGAGATTGAACAGTTTTTTTTTGGATTTGAACAACTTTTGGTCATAAGGTGGCATACATTCAAGATATTATTTGTGTAAAGATTTTTCCCCTTATAATATTTATTTTTTATTCTTGATTTGTGTATTGGAAAGTGAAAGAATCGAATGAAATTTAAAATTATGTGGGAAGTAGGTGTGGTTGTAGTTGTAGTAGTACTATGACATAGGAATATGAAAAAATATCACGTACTAAATTTTGTCGAAATCGGTGGGTTGGGTTCTGAGATATGTGATTTTACCAAAACGGACGGACGGACGGACCGACAGAGAGACTGACGGCCAATAGATTTAAATTTTTCTCGTCATCCTGATCATTTATATATACATAACCCTACATCTATCTCGCTTAGTTTTAGGTGATACAACCGTTGGGTGAACAGCCCATTTAGCTGAACTTGCTTCATGTGATTGGTATGTGAGGCACCTTAATGAAACCCAGCGAACATTGGTTTGGTATGTGGCATAATAACACTTAATAGATTAATCAAGTCGATACTACCAAACTCCCGTATACCAGTACATTATTAGTAACGATATAAAGTAACAGAAATATAGTCCAGAAATTCGCCATTTTATTTCAGAAACAAGAATCTCCATTTTTTAATTTACAGGGTTTGTCCAGAAATTAATTGGACTGATTTTCTTCCGCCGCGACTGTACTTCGTGCATTATCGACTAAACTCGGTAGGGGGCGTTCGTAGCTAACGAACGAAACATTTCGCGCGACGTGTTCCGGTGAGTGATGCAAGCCGAAAATGCAGCGTTCGTTAGACCAGAGGTATGCTATTAAATTCTGTGTGGGGTGTTTCGGTGGCACCAGACCTTTTTGGAGCCGGAAAGAGGTCACTGCGACAAGACATCGCCCCTATGTTAATGTAGTCATATAACTAGTACCGCTCATCGTTCCATCGAATGAGATATTCGCAGGTGCCAATGCGTAAAACATCATAAATCTTCCGCAGAAATTTAATCTCGAAAACTCGTAACATCGACCCTTCAGATTAGATCGTCCATGACTCTGCATCATATAGCAAGACGAAAAGAAGTGACTTTGTTTGTCGAGGGAGAACTCTACTTCTCAATTACGAACTCAGTCTAAAATAGCACCGGTTGGCAAGAGTTGTTCTGCGTTGAATTTCTAGGCTGACATTGTTGTTGGTGTTAATACTGGTTCCAAGACAGATGAAATTATCTACGACTTCTAAGCTATGACTGTCAGCATTAAAGTGGGAGCCTAGGCGACGACTGTTTGTTTGATGACAGGAGATATGTATTTCGTCTTGCCGTCGTTCACTACCAAACTCATTTGCTTTGCTTTCATATCCAGTCTAGAGACAGCAGAATTCACGGTGCAATTGTTGAGGCTAATTATATCGATTTTATCGGCCTACGCCAGCAAGTGAACACTCTTCTAGAAGAAAGTACCTTCTCTTTTACCTTCTGCAGCTCGAATTTTCCCCTGAAACCTGAACGTTTTGGAGGGCTCCTACCTGATCCTAAGGGAGCTTTTGGTGTTGCTCAACGTCATTTTACACAGCCTTATTAGTTTTGCGGGGATTCCAAATTCAGATATAGCGGCATAGAGGCATCTCCTTTTCGCACTGTCAAAAGCAGCTTTAAAATCGACGAAGGGGTGGTAAGTATCGATCCTCTTTTCCGAGTCTTTTCCAAGATTTGGCGCGTGGTAAATATCTGGTCAGTTGTTGATTTACCAGACCTAAAGCCACAATGATAAGATTCAATCAGTTTGTTAATGGTGGGCTATATTTAATATAAAAATCTTAATGTTTCAAGTAAATTTTTACATCCCCTGGATCTGGATCCGCTCTTGCATGTATTAGGTATAATGATTTTTGATTTTCTAACAAATCTTATACACAAATTTGTCGGTTAGTGTATGAGTTATATAGAGTATATGTATACGTACATAAGATTGCTTAGATTCCGATCCTCTGGTTGACCCTATATATTTTAAGATATTTCCTTGACTTTGATTCGTGCAAATTGCAGGAGTATGAAATGTTCAGTTGCACCCGAACTTAGCCCTTTCTTACTTGTTAAATTTAGGAATGATTGTAAAAGTTCTAACAATTTTTCTTCTTATTCTGGGCCTAAATTTCGTAACGTGTCGTGTGTGCGGATCGTCGCACTCGATACGAAACGAATAGAAATTTTATGAAATAACTTCCCTGGTGTAGCTATAAATGACGTTTTCGAATACATTCAAATACGAAACAAAACAAGTATTTGAATTTGAATTGAATGTAAATATTCAATATACGTTTATACAATATGTGTAACAAATTGTATATAAATACTAAATTTAGTTTTTGCATTCATTAAAATGAACCCTAACGTGTTTTTTTTATACAAGTTCATCTGATTCAGATGAAAAACAGTACCAAATGGCCATACGATTCAGGATTCGTGATAAAAGTAAACCCATGGCTTTACCTGAAGCAGCGTAAGAAAATTTAAAAATTTATTATACCGTTTAACTTAGTATAGATCATATTATTTTAAATCATTTACATATTCAGGAAGAGATATTTGCTTTCATCCTATCGGAAATAAAATTTAACGGGCATTTATCGGCCACAGTACCATTAATGGTTCAATCAGTCGGTGGGGCAGTGGAAATTTCTCAGTAATGATAAAAGAAGATGGTATAGTCCTCAAAAGGTGGCAAAGTTCGGCAATGTATGTGCAGCGTTGCATAAAATCTGCATACAGTTTAAGGATTCAACATATTGCAAATATTTTGTAAATGAAAATAATACAGAAATAGATACGGGAAATGAGACGCAATTAACTAAATTGGTCATCAAATTAAAGATCATATTATGCTGTATTTAGATTATATTAATATATGCGACATTCCATCAATTGGCGACCAAACTTTAGAATATCATAATATAGACCAAAATAAGAATATCTATTAACTTTTTAGTGTTCAAAGTTGCTCCATTGTTTTTTGGCGCGCAATTCAAATTGAGATCAAACAAAAAAATGACTATTTCTTTTATTTTTTAACGACCTCAAAATTGAGTGAAAAAAATTTTCAATTTATCCAATTTTATGTAAAAAAATCTCAGCTTTCTGATAAAAATATTTTCAAAATCCAAAAAAATTTTCGAAATCCAAAAAAATAATTTTTTTCCAAAAATACCGTTTTTTGTGCTTTTCCCCCAATTTTTCAAAATTGACTTTTCCATTCGATTCCTCGTCCAATTTTCCATAAGAATCATATGGGACTCTGCTCCCATGAACAGCAAAAAAATTCGAAGTTGACGCTCAAAATCCAAAAAAAAACCTTTTTTTTTTAAATCCGTTTTTTTGTGCTTTTCTATCAACTTTTTTTTTTAAATTAACTTCCCATTCGACAACTTTGCATTTTTTGCTGTTCATGGGATCAGAGTCCCATATTTCTGAACACTGATTCTTATGTAAAATTGGTCGAGGAATCGAATGGAAAAGTCAATTTTGAAAAAAAGTTGATGGAAAAGCACAAAAAGTGGTATTTTAAAAAAAAAAAATTATTTTTTGGGTTTTGAAATTTTTTTTGGATTCCGAAAGTATTTTTATCAGAAAGCTGAGATTTTTTTACACAAAATTAGATAAATTAAAAATTTTTTTCACTCAATTTTGAGGTCGTAAAAAATAAAAGGAATAGTCATTTTTTTGTTTGATCTCAATTTGAATTGCGCGTCAAAAAACAATGGAGCAACTTTGACCACTAAAATGTTAACAGATATTCTTATTTTGGTCTATATTATGATATTCTAAAGTTTGGTCAAAATCGTAGAACCACGGGTACAAAACCATGTCGCCAATTGATTGAATGGCCCATATATAATATAATATTAATAAATATATTTTCAATAAAAACAGGAACTTGAAATTAACATACCGTATATATTGGTGATTACTTCTGAACTTTTCTCTATAAAATATCAAGCTCATGAGTTTTAATCTGCAACTCTACATCTTTTTTTTTGCATATCTGTTTTATGTTCATCTTCTTTTATTTGAAGCGATCTCTTCTTTTAAGCAATTATTTTCTCAAGGTTTTTACTTATAATGCAACATCTATCCCCGTAGCTTGGAGGAGGTGCTCTCCTGCTACAGTTAAAAGCTTTTCCTCGTAATGACCACCACCAGTCCTTTGTTTCGAGGCTTTGTTGAAAGAAATTTTCTATATCGCGCTTGTAATCAGCAAATACCAATTTTTGTATTTTATTATTATTTTAATCATCTATTATTTTATTTATTTAATTAGTACTATTTACTTGTATTGATCTTACTTTTCGTCAAAATTTAGCATCTTTCATCGGTGGCCCGGCAGCGTTACGATTTGGCGTCAATGCAGCTTATTTAATACAACTTTGCCTTGTCCCCAATTAGGCAAAATATTGGGTGTCAAAAAAGTCTTGCGGTATTTTCGCTAGTTGGCGCTGAAAGCTCGTAGTTCCAGTTTTATTCGTCACATCGGGTCATGCTATACCTTTTTGGAAAGCTTATTTCACGCACTAACACGTGCTTGATTGATTGTCGTTTCTTTTAAGTCGTTCGTGAGTTATAGCTTCGCAAACATAGAGCAAAATAAAGAGAAAATACGGCATATTTTACAGTACTACTACGATAAAGGCAAAAATGCATCTCCAGCCGCCAATAAAATTTGTGCAGTTTATGGACCCGATACAGTTTCCATTTCCACCGCACAACGATGGTTTCAACGTTTTCGTTCTGGTGTAGAGGTGGTCGAAGATGCGTCACTCTCCGGAAGGCCTGTCGTCGAAAATTGCGATAAAATCGCTGCATTTGTCGAAAGAGACCGACATAGTAGCAGCCGTAGCATCGGTCAAGAGCTGGGCATGAGTCATCAAACCGTTATAAACCATTTCAATAAATTCAATAAATCATTCAATAAAAATACCGCAAAACTTTTTTGACGACCTAATATTATTTGCTCTATTTGTTGTGATGCTGTAGCATAAAATTACTCATAAAATTTTTTTGTCGCTTATTTATTTGGTTTATTTTGTTTACATTTGTCCTTAAATCATTAGTTATAATTATAATACAGTTAAATAAACTCAATAAATGAAAAATAACTTACATTTTACTTCTGATTATTAACTGATATATCCAAACTTTTTTTTTTTTAATTTGTACTATAAAGTTTCTCAAATAGCTAACGAGTGAGATTTCGATTCTTTCGTACAAACGAGAACACGTTAACGAATGAGGAAATTTAAAATTTCGAAAGTGCGTATTCGGTAGCGAGTACAACGATCCGAAAACAAAAAAAAATACATGCTCGTTACCGTGTGCCGCGATTCGGCCCCTGGTTTGTCTTAAATTTAAATTTTTTTGTTAGAAATTTGGAATTAGAATCAATGCGCATAAGAAATAAATTTCGATGTGAAATTGTCTCTCTCTCCCCATTTTTGTGGCATAGGTGCTTCCCCTATTGAAATTTGTTTTGGGTATCTTTCATATTTATTTGGGTTATGTATACTTCAATTTTTCTCATATTGTTTAAATTGTTTTGTCATTAAAACCCAATAATATCCTTGTCATATTTGTGCCAAATTTCCCTATAATTTCTATACGTTATGGTTTTCCTCACTTATTGTTCCTTGGCCTTCTTTATTAGTAATATCATTCGGGAATATTTTAGTATTTAGAAATTTTATTGTCGGAATTGCTTCTTTCAAAATGATTTTTATTGTATACAGGACTTCAGGTGGGCAAAATATTCCAGTGACCATTATTGGATTTAAACATATATTCGTTTAAAATACCAACTATACAGGTAAATTCTGGTATGTCGTATTCAATCAGAAATAATTTGACTTCAGGTTTGATATTTTTGTCGTTATCCAACATAACTGTTGAGTGTTTTTTGCATTGTCCTCTAATTCGTATTTATTGTATTGAGTTAAGAGGACAATGCAGAATGTGTTCATTTCGTATGAACATCCCGGCCGCCTTGCAGGGTCTGCGAATAAAAAGATTTTTAGATCTATTGTGAATTGGGTTAATAAGTCTTGTTATAAATGGCTGTAGTGTATACTTTGGGTTTTAAGTCGCACAAGCACCGGTTAAAGGCCAAATGAGTGCGGTGTTTTGTGCGATCACGGTGCTGTTATCGGGGTTAAACAATCCGGATATACTTCGGCTCCCATTTACAGCATGATTTTGTCTTTCTAGAAAAATGTAGGGTCGGTTAGGACAAAGTGCTCGAACTTCTTAATGATTTCGCCATTTAAGTCGCGATTATAGGGTCGGGTTGGTAAATCATGTGTCAGAAGGTACTTAACTTCGACATGCCAGTCGGAATCATTTAAGCAATTGACGCAGTAATTATACTGCACCTTTTGACTCGGGGTAGGAGGGTAGCTAATTCTTCGAAATTTTTTGGTTCTGAGACATTTTTTTTAAGGGGCTTTTAAACTTTTCACTCCTGCTTCCCAGAGTCCACCCATGTGTGGTGGATTAAAGTGCCAGTTGATGTTTTGTGTCCTTCACTAGTTGCTACTTGAGTTTTTAATGACTTCATAATTTTTCGCCGATCTTTAATTAAAAGTTTAGACGTTCTAAAGAAATTAGTCACATTGTCCAAATAGAGATCGGTGGGACATCAGCGCCTGGAAAGGAAACGTGCTAATGCGGCCATGAATGCGTTGATGGTGAGATCACTTACTGGCTCTAGATGTATTGCAAAACAAAAAAAAAATACACATACATAACCTTTTGTGATCAAATACGCTCTGCCGGTGTAATTTTTTATGGGATAGGGACCGGCGAAATCGATTCCTGTTGCTTCGAATGGACGGGTTAAGGTGGTACACTTCGAGGGTAGTGCTGCCATAATCTGAGTAGTATTGCGGTTTTTGTAAGGATGAGAATCTATCCGGCATATCCTCTTGTGTTGTGTTGACAAATGTCTTGATAGACCGAAGTTCCAGCGTTGTATCGATTAATTATTTGGTAACTGGCCAATGTTTTGGGTCGAGTGTTAGCCATTCGGGTTCGTACTACCAGAGTTCAGTGTTAACCATTTCCAGAGGTGCGCTTCTACGAGTAGCTAGATCTGCCGGATTGTGTTGACTTTCGACATGAGTCCAATTTACGGTTCCAACCTTTTCTGCGATTGTGGCAATTCAGTGGGATACAAAGGTTGTCCGTGTGCATGAGGGTTTGCTAAGCCATGAAAGAACAATTGTAGGATCCGTCCAAACGTGAGTACGGTATTGGGTAATACACCAGATTCGCCAGAAGAACAGTTCCGCAAAGTTCTAGCGGTAACAATATAGTGTCTATTGTGACGACACGAGTCTTGGATACCAAAAGAGTTGTCCAGGTATTTGTGTTTGTAGAAACTCTGATGTATATGGCTGCTGCGTAAACTTTTTCAGATGCGTCAGAGAATCAATGAAAATTGATGATCGCTGACGTCGAAAATTGGGCCCATCGAGGAATTTCGATGAGATTTAAAGCTTTGTAATCATTTATGAAGATTTTCCATCTATAGAAAGTTAAGGGTTTTAGACATTCATCCCAATAGGATTTATCAAGCCATATCTGTTGCATTATTATTTTAGCTGTAACTACAAAGGGCAGGTGGTGGGTCGAACAGTTTTGCTATAATCAAAATATTTCACTTTTAGTATACGATGTTTAATCCTGAATAGGGTTGATGAGAAAAGAGAATACATCTTTGCATTCCATCTGATTCCTAGTTTGTTTGTGTTGTTGGATTCTGGTAAACTGAGTGAGTTGTTCTTGTTGGATACCAGATAAAACTTTTAAGTAATTTGAGGTCTATTTGCACAGAGCGAATCCTGCGAACTTCAAAGATGAAGTGAGTTCAGCTCGTGCCATTATCGCTTTTGGTGCACGTCATGTGTACATCATCCGCTAATTTGAGGAATAGCTAAATATGAAGCACAGTTAATACTAAACGTAACAGTTTGTAACTCGAAATCTTCCATTAGGTCGTTAGGGGATTTCCTAAATAAGATTCTTTGAAACGGAGTGTGTTGACTTTCAACGAGTATTTGGCGATACATTTTTTTAATATCTACGTTGAATACGATTCGAAACAACCAGTTCGGTCAATCCAGTCACTTGTGCATTTTTGTATGTCCAAATTTCTCTGAAATGAAGGTGCCCTCTGACCCGGAGTCGGGTGGGGTATCCCTATGCTGAAGTGTGTGTCTTGCAATCTGTGAAACTGTAGGATAATGCAAGGCCATTGAAGCAATAACCATTATTTTTTATTGTGGTTATTAGGGTCTCACAATTCATTTGTAAGGACTTTGGGCATTCTCGAATAGAATGTTGTGTTCTACATAGCTTACAACTTTTAATGTCTTGAGGTTTTTTCGAGAAGTTGTTGCCTCTAACTGGGTCTTCACTAGCGTGTGAAAAATTCAGAGTCGAAGCTCCGGAAATATTTGCATGGGACGTTCTGAGTTTCCTGTCTTTTCCTTTTCAATAGGATCCACTGTCGGATAGGGTCACTGGAATGAGGTCAGTTAGATTTCCTACTGCTTCCAAAGATTTATATCTATGAGTGAGAAATACGTCGAAAGTTTTCCAGGATGGTATTTCCACGTTATCTTCTAGGGTTTTCTCTAATTGATGAAGTAGGGTTTTGTGTAATTTCAATCTGTACACGTTGTGTAGATTTGTGAGACAATTGTTGACAGTCCTCTGAAGGTGTTTAATCGAGCTTCCACTTTCTTGGGTTGCTTGGGATAGGTTGAATAAAATTTTCAATTGCACTTTGACCAGAACTCGTTTGTTTTCGTATTGGAATACCAGGTCCCTCCATGCCATCAAGTAACCATCATTTGTTAAGGGTGCGTTTTGTTTTTTCTTCTCCTCGGGTTTTTTGAATTAAATGGAACAGTCTTTCCACGTTGCTGATTTTGTAATTGTTTAAATATATAATCATAAACATGTCTCTGAAATAAGGCCAGGTTGCGAAATCTCCAAAAAATATGTCCGTGTCAGAAGGGGGTAGATTAATTGAGGGTCCTATGTCTCGCGATGTATGTTTATCTGAAATTCGTTCCTTTATTATTGGGGTTGGGGTATTGAGATCATCAATAGCTTGACTAGCTAAACATTTCAAATATATTTGATGACATCTTTTAAATTTTTCTTTGATTTTTGCAAAGTCAATGGTTTCACCGGGTTTTTGTGGGGTTCTACGAAATGCAACATACGACTTGTTTGCCTTGTCGTATATCGCGTTGAGTTCAACTCTTTTTATTTCCAGAGTATAAATTGACTCATCTTCGGGTTGGGTGTCATAATGTTCCTCAATATATTCAAATAAATCCGAAATACAAAATTTGAACTCTTCCATTATTGATAAAAATTCACTTATCCGGGTCTTAACAATTAATTAAATTGAAATGAAACAAAAAATAAATTAAAAAAAATATTTCTTTATTTAAGTTTGAATTTTAATAAGTGGATAAGCAACGAATTAATTTTTTTTTTGTTTTATGTGTATATTTTGTACCGCAAAATATGAGAGGTGAAATTCAGACGAACGAAAAATTTCCTAATGAGTCTTTGGAAATTTTTCCTATAGGGTCTGTCTTTTGCTTGATTTACTTTGAATATAATATTAATTTTGATTTTGTTTTTCGTTTTATTCCGACTAGCACTAATAAATGTATATTTAAATAAATTTGGGTTTGTGTACTTACAATGTTTTCCACGTATGTATGTGTTTGCTGATAATTGATCCAAAAGTGGTTGATTGTCTGGGTAAATATACTCTCCTGAAGATCCGAAAGGTGGTTGGTGGGTGGGAATACACAGTAGCGTGCATAACTGAGTAAATGATTAACATTGCTGCACATATCTAATATATAAAATTCTCGTATCACGGTGTACGTTATTGAACTCCTCTGAAACCGCTCGACCGATTTTCGTGAATCTTAGCGTGCATATCGGCTAGGGTGGAGAATCGAACAACATCTATTTTTCATCCTCTTAAATGTTCAGGGTGGTCCACCCCTAAATTTTTTTAACTTTCCGCGAAGAAGATTAAAAATTTTCCAAAATCGGGAAGTTATTGGTTGTTAAAGTTATTGGACCCGCTTATAACTTTTGAACGGATCAAGCGATTCAACCCTACCCAACGGCATTTCAAAGAGTTTCACTTAACTTAGATTTCCTAAAATTTTGAGCCGATTCGGATTAGTAGATTTCGAGAAAACTCAAAAAGAAAACCCAAAAAAAAATTTCAAAAGTGGTTTTTTGAGAATAACTTCTAAACGGCTATATCGATCAATTCCATAAACTAATCAGCACTCAACCTCACAAAACTATCCCAATTCCGGCGAACCGGGTCAAAATCGATCAATTTTCTTGCGAGAAATCGTTGACGAAAGAAATCGCAAAAATCGATTTTTTTTTTTTAAATAACTCTGAAACGACTCGACCGATTAATTCTTTAAGACTAATCAGCTTTCGACTCTGAAAAATCACGTCGATGGCCGCAAACCGGGTCAAAATCGGTTGATTTGTTCGTGAGATATCGTTGACGAAATTCTATCCGCATATCCGCAATAGGGTTCCAAGATGGCAATCGAATATTACAATTGTAGTACGATAAATTCTTATTCATAGTTCATAATTTCAAGTTCCATTAATTATGATAGTAGGGATGAGGACGACACTACTAAATGATGAACAAAAAATTATCTACGACCGCATCATGTTGGCAGTTTCGGCAGGACAAGGAGGATTTTTCTTTGGATGCACCAGGTGGAATTGGCAAACCATTCCTTATTTCGTTACTTCTGATCGAGATACGATCAAAAAGGGACATCGCATTGGCCGTTGCATCTTCTGGCAATGCAGTAACTTTATTAGATGGAGGCAGAACAGATCATTCAGCATTTAAGCTGCCGTTGAACATTCAAAATAATCCAGATGCAGTGTGCAACATAAAAAAAAAACAATCGTCTATGGCCATAGTGCTGAAACAATGTAAACTTATTATTTGGGATGAATGCACTATGGCATTCATTCGCTTGAGGCATTAGATAGGACATAAAATTATATAAAAAACAATGATAAACTATTTGGCGGCACTTTGTTACTCCTTTCTGGTGATTTTAGACAAACACTTTCCGTTATTCCACGTTCAACGTACGCTGATGAAATTAATGCTTGCTTAAAATCATCGTACAACTGTCGGTGAACATGCGCGTTCAAATGCTTCAGGATTAGATATTGGTGATGGGAAAGTTGATGTACATGAAAATACTGGATGCATTAAATTACAGACGGACTTCTGCACAATCATCGACTCGCAAAATACTCTCATCGATCACATATTTCCCAACGTACACACACAATATGCAAATCGCAAGAGACTGGCAGAAAGAGCCTAAAAATGTGGACGTCAATGGGTTAAATTTAAAGATTCAACAGTTGTTGCATGGGGAGTTGGTGTCATACAAATCTATCGATGCAGTTTGCGATGCAGACTGGCAGAAAGAGCCTAAAAATGTGGACGTCAATGGGTTAAATTTAAAGATTCAACAGTTGTTGCATGGGGAGTTGGTGTCATACAAATCTATCGATGCAGTTTGCGATACCAACGAGACTGTGAATTATCCAATTGAGTTTTTAAATTCATTGTATTCGCCAGGCATGCCACCACATCATTTACAATTGAAGGTTGGATCTCCGATTATTCTGCTTCGTAATTTAAACCCACCACACACACGGTTAGTAATTAAAAAATTAATGAAAAACGTCATTGAAGCCACCATCTTGAATGGCAAGTTTCAAGGAGAAAATGTGTTGCTGCCACGAGTCCCTATGATTACTACAGATGTGCCAATTGAATTCAAACGCACTCAATTCCTCATTAGATTGGCATTCGCTATGACGATCAATAAGTCACAAGGCCAGACATTGTCTGTATGTGGCTTAGATTTGGAAACACCTTGCTTTTCCCACGGACAACAATATGTGGCATGTTCTCGCGTGGGAAAACCCTCCAGTTTGTTTGCGTTGGCTAAAGACGGACTAACCAAGAATATTGTACACTCTATTGCACTGAGAGATTATTATTTTTTTTTTTCAATTGCCATAATTGATAGGATAATATGAATAATTATTTTTGATATTTAGAAAGCTATCAAAAATTGTAATTTCAAATATATTCGTTACTTTAATAAGGATTAATTTATTAACTTAAATAAAGCATACTTTCATTGTTTATAATGCTTTCGATTATAAGTACATCCCCGCACACTTAGTAGTAGATAGTTATTTTTACTGAACTAAAAAAATGATTCCTAGAAATAATATACATGGGAAAACAAGGTTTGCCGGGTCAGCTAGGAAATATATAAAAATGTTAATAATACATCAATTTAAACAAAACTTTCAGAATTTCTTTATTTTTGTTGTATTAAAAAACAGAAAATATAACACTTAAGATAAGAGATCAACTTTCTTAAATAATGAAGCAATTCATAGCATACTAATATTTACTCGGTTTTGCTCGTTTCGCAATAACCATAATAACTTATTAATTTTTAGTATTTTGTCCACAGATCTTTATTTTTAATTACGCTTTTTGTACGTTTTGGCATTTTCTCAGCTAATTTGTGAATATATTCATTCGGTATTTTGTTCCATTCCGTTTGTATGCGAAGTGCAGCTTATCCAGGTTTTTCGGTGCTCTTTCGTATTTTCCCAATCGCATTTTCATTATTGCCCATAAATTCTCAATGGGATTGAGATCAAGACTTTGTGCAGGCCACTCCATCACCGAAAATTTTTGAAGCGCCAACCATTCCTTCATAATTTTAGCGGTGTGTTTGGGATCACCGTCCTGCTGAAATACTACTTCTTCTTTCGGGTACGCGCTTTTGTCTACAAAATTGGGCAAGTAGGTCTTCAATATATTAAGGTAATCTTCTTTTTTCATTATTGCATCAATTTTATGGATTGGTCCAATATGCCACCATGTGAAACAGCCCCACATCATCAAGCTGCTTAATAGTTTGCTTCAAGTGATGTCTTTGAATCCTCTCATTGTGTCGCTGCCAGTAATAACTTTTTCCATCCGATTGAAAACGATTTATTTTTACTTCGTCAGACCAAATTACACATTTCCAGTCATCAACGTTCCAATTTTTATGGCTTTTGCAGAAACTGAGTGGTGCTTTTCTATTTTTCTCAGATAATGCCGGCTTTTTTTTTCTTACTGCAGGCTCAAAACCAATCCGATTCAGTGCTCTGCGTGCTGTCCATTCGCTTACACCCTTATTTATAACGGATGATTTTTTAAGAGCTTGATAACTTTTTAAAAAAAAAAAACGCATAAAATTTGCAAAATCTCATCGGTTCTTTATTTGAAACGTTAGATTGGTTCATGACATTTACTTTTTGAAGATAATTTCATTTAAATGTTGACCGCGGCTGCGTCTTAGGTGGTCCATTCGGAAAGTCCAATTTTGGGCAACTTTTTCGAGCATTTCGGCCGGAATAGCCCGAATTTCTTCGGAAATGTTGTCTTCCAAAGCTGGAATAGTTGCTGGCTTATTTCTGTAGACTTTAGACTTGACGTAGCCCCACAAAAAATAGTCTAAAGGCGTTAAATCGCATGATCTTGGTGGCCAACTTACGGGTCCATTTCTTGAGATGAATTGTTGTCCGAAGTTTTCCCTCAAAATGGCCATAGAATCGCGAGCTGTGTGGCATGTAGCGCCATCTTGTTGAAACCACATGTCAACCAAGTTCAGTTCTTCCATTTTTGGCAACAAAAAGTTTGTTAGCATCGAACGATAGCGATCGCCATTCACCGTAACGTTGCGTCCAACACCCATCTTAAAAAATGGGGCCCTGATTCCAGAAAGGTCAAACCCCCTTTTTTTCCAAACATTGCATTTTTCGGGTTGCATGGGTTAGTTTCCTTGAACCGACCATCGGGTTGTCTTCACGACCTAATTCGGCAATTTTTTTTAAATTTACAGTGGGCCCAAAATTTTCAAACCCAAAAAATGAACCCTGGATAAGTAAAAAAATCGGGAACCCCCGGGACCGCGAAACTTTTTCTTTCGAATGTGAAACACTGAATTTTGGGAAATTTAAAATTTTCCAATGAATTTTTAAAAAGCGATGGGGCTTTTTGGGGTAAGTAAAAAATTAAAATTTGAAATTGAAAGTCAAAATTTTTAGGGGGAGCATCTTTCAGTTTGAAAACCATTTCTGAGTACCCCCACGTACTGTCAAATGTGTATTTTTGATAAAATCCTAAGTGTCAAAAAATTCCTTTATATAGTCAGCCCTATCACGCAATCCATCGTAGACTGTTTTTTCGGGAAAGATACGAAATTGCTATCATGCAATTCGAACATTTCCGAACGTAAGTTCGAAATTCGTAGAGTGGCATTCACTGAATTCACTCGGAACGGAAAATTTTGAATTTTATCGGAATTTTTGTACAAGTTTTTGCTAGCGGGGAAATAAATAAAAAAAGAAAAAGGTTAGTTCTTATTGGAAAAAGGAGCAGTCAGCAGCACCATTTCACCGAATTGGAGGAAGCGGTGATAACACTAACGGCATTAGAGACGAGTACAAGTCTAATTAAAAATACAGTGAGCATGGGCTTACCGATGTCAGCCGAGGGTTACGGAATGGTGTTATTAACCACCAACTAGGGAATATCCAGCATCTCATGTACAAATATAAAACGATTTTGATGCTTGAAAATTTGTAAGGCGTTTTGGGAATTTTTGTAACATATATGTTTGTATGTATAATACCCAAAAGCCAAGTGTTTCGTTCACCATCAAGGTACTTTTTCTCATGAAAATAACGAGCATTGCTGACATTCCATATGTGGGAGTCGTGATTGCTGCCAGTAAACTGAGCATTCACATAACGTATTTTCATATTATTGTCACACATTTGCAAAACATTGATTAAGATGTTTGAAATGTGAATTTGTCACCAAATTTACAATCATAGCATTGATACTAAAGTATCCTTTGCAGTTATAATAGAGAAGCTTATCTTTAGTTGGAGCAACGATTTTAATATGTGTCCCGCCTACACACAAAATCGCGCTTGGAAATCCGTATTTCTGAAATAATCCTTTTTCGCTCACTTTTTTCAACTTTACTTAACTCGAGGTTTATCCACTGAGGGCATAAATGGGACTGAACAATCCCAATACTTCTTTTAAGACGCAACAAAATGTTGACTGAGCCATTGAAATATCGAAGTCCTTATCCACTCCATGCTGATAGCTTCCTTCAGCTAAAAACCGTAAAACCGAAGACAATCGATGAAGTAAAGATATAGATGACAATCTTGAAGAACTTGCATTCCTCTCTGGAACATCGAGGACATACGTAAAGGCCGCCTTATTTAATCGATAGTTTTTAATAAACCTGTTTTAGAAAAATAATTTTAATAAAATTTAACAATGAATTTTTGTGGATTCTTGAACTGTACATTGTTTCGTCCACATAGAAATGGTTGCTCTTGTCCTCAGTGATTTTCGGAGATTTTTTAAATCACGACTTCTCTCACGTTCTTCCTCAAGCAACATAAATAAAAACGTTAGCGAATCCATATTTTGTTCATAAAAATAATTTGAATATAAACGATTTCAGTTTTATTAATCAAAATTTTAATTTTTTCTCCTACAAAGCTTATTTCGAAATGTCAAAATTCAAAATTAAGTCTGGTAACAAAAGTTTCGAATTCACATGGATTCAATGATATCAAATTGTGCGTATTCGTAGCGGGCATTCATATTCTTAGCTTCGCTACGATGGATTGCGTGATAGGGCTGATTATATGTATATAGTATGGGTGGGTTAATATTATATATACAATTAAGGATTAATTGTGAATAAATAAAAATTAGTATAAATATAATTATAAAATATGAATATAACCTGATGTGGTTACTTATTCCCTCGTCGATATGATGATGATTTTGCTGCTGATACTGCCGCCGTAGGGTTTAGCGTCTCTTTGTCCGCCCGCTTCGGTAATTCGGTTTATTGTGTCTTTCTGTTCTTCGTCGTTATGTTGTCGCTGTTGAGTATTTTTTGCATTCTCCTCTAATTCGTATTTAGACGAGCTAAGAGGACAATGCAGGGATGTGTTCATTTGGTATTAACAGTTATTATAAATTGCAGTTCATACATATGAACTGGTTGCTTCTTATCTATTAAAATTCTAATGATTCTCCCGGTTTTCGTATCTGTTTTTACAATATAGGGCAAATCAGAGTTTACCCTAATCTTATTAATTCTTTGAATTTTCGGTTGAGGCTGTGTATTCACTTGTGCACATTCATTTGGTCTCTTTGGTATATTTGTGGGTTGTTAATTGCTTTGAAAATTATACCTGTTACTCCTAGCCTGTGCGTGGTTTGTTTGTATACACTGGCCTGAGGTTGTTTATTATTTGAATTGATTGTTCCAAGTCCATTGATTATGGACGATTTGGATATTTTTATACCCTGAACAGGGTATATTAAGTTTGTCACGAAGTCTTTAAAACCCCGAAGGAAGCTTCGGAGACCCTATAAAGTATATATGTAAATGATCAGAATGTTGAGATGAGTCGATTTAGCCATGTCCGTCTGTATACAAACGAACTAGTCTCTCAGTTCTTAAGATAATCATTTTGAAAATTGGCAAACATCATTTTCTCTTCAAAAAACTGCTCATTTGGCGGAACTGCCGATATCGAACCACTATAACATATAGCTGCCATACAAATTGAACGATCGGAATCAAGTTCTTGTATGGAAAGCTTTCAAGGTAAATTTTCTAAGGCAACAATGTAATCTCCGAAAAAATTGTTCAGATGGGATTACTATAGCATATAGCTTCCATACAAACTGAACACATAGTTATCAAAAGAAATGCATGTGTGAAAGGTATATCAGCTTCGGTGCAGCCTAAGTTAACGTTTTTTCTTATTCTGGTTTGAATTAGTATACCTTTTCAGATACCTCAAGTTATTTTGAAAATTTCTATTAAATTGATGTTGTTTTCGAGAGTAAATTTTTTGATCTTTTCGTGTAGAATATTGTTCGTTGCTCTTTGAAATATACGTGAAGCATTTTTTAGCCCAAATGGCATTCTTAAATATTCATATTTTCCAATATTCACGGAAAATGCAGATTTTTCAATATAATTTTCTTGCATCAATACTTGATGAAATCCAGACTCAAGGTCTATTATGGAGAAATATTTAGATTCTCCCAAATTAAAGAGTATAATCCTCTATCCATTATGGTTTTTTCGTTCTTTTTTTGAATCCATGACCATTCTTAGTTTTGGACTGCCGTCCACATTTATACCCTTTTTCGGAACAACCCAAAAAGGAGAATTATATGGGCTTTTGCTATGCCTTATAATTTCTTTTTCCAATAAACTTTGGATTTCCTGATTGACAAAATTATTCGCAGATAATAAATACGGATATTGTATTGATGTATATGTTTTTTATCTTCTGTTCCTATTTCTGCTTTGATATCTGTTCTGAATGGTAAAGCCATGTTTATATTTTCATCCTCTCTAAGCAGTGGGATGTTAATATTTTTAAGTTTTTTTACTACTGTTTTTATATTTTTCTGCAAATTCTGCGAAATTATTTTCATCGGTAATATTGAAATTATTTATTTTAAAAATATTTGTATATTTTTATACCGTGAACAGGGTATATTAAGTTTGTCACGAAGTTTGTAACACTCAGAAGGAAGCGTCGGAGACCCTTTAAAGTAAATATATAAATGATCAGTATGTTGAGCTGAGTCCATTTAACCATGTCCGTCTGTCTATCTGTATATGTATATACAAACTAGTCCCTCAGTTTTTAAGATATCGTTTTGAAATTTTGTAAACGTCATTTTCTCTGCATTTGTCGGAACTGCCGGAATGATCGGAATCAAGTTCTTTTATGGAAAACTTTTGCATTTGATAAGATATATTCACGAAACTTGGTATAGATTATTTTCTAAGGCAACAATGTAATTGTTCAGATCGGTTAACTATAGTATATAGCTGCCATACAAACTGAATGATCGGAATCAAATGCATTGCAGCCGAAGTTAACGTTTTTTTTATTTTGTTTTAAAGGGTGATTTTTTAAGAGCTTGATAACTTTTTTTTTAAAAAAAACGCATAAAATTTGCAAAATCTCATCGGTTCTTTATTTGAAACGTTAGATTGGTTCATGACATTTACTTTTTGAAGATAATTTCATTTAAATGTTGACCGCGGCTGCGTCTTAGGTGGTCCATTCGGAAAGTCCAATTTTGGGCAACTTTTTCGAGCATTTCGGCCGGAATAGCCCGAATTTCTTCGGAAATGTTGTCTTCCAAAGCTGGAATAGTTGCTGGCTTATTTCTGTAGACTTTAGACTTGACGTAGCCCCACAAAAAATAGTCTAAAGGCGTTAAATCGCATGATCTTGGTGGCCAACTTACGGGTCCATTTCTTGAGATGAATTGTTGTCCGAAGTTTTCCCTCAAAATGGCCATAGAATCGCGAGCTGTGTGGCATGTAGCGCCATCTTGTTGAAACCACATGTCAACCAAGTTCAGTTCTTCCATTTTTGGCAACAAAAAGTTTGTTAGCATCGAACGATAGCGATCGCCATTCACCGTAACGTTGCGTCCAACAGCATCTTTGAAAAAATACGGTCCAATGATTCCACCAGCGTACAAACCACACCAAACAGTGCATTTTTCGGGATGCATGGGCAGTTCTTGAACGGCTTCTGGTTGCTCTTCACCCCAAATGCGGCAATTTTGCTTATTTACGTAGCCATTCAACCAGAAATGAGCCTCATCGCTCATCGGACGTAAAGCGCGAAACACATTTCGAACCGAACACTGATTTTGGTAATAAAATTCAATGATTTGCAAGCGTTGCTCGTTAGCAAGTCTATTCATGATGAAATGTCACAGCATACTGAGCATCTTTCTCTTTGACACCATGTCTGAAATCCCACGTGATCTGTCAAATACTAATGCATGAAAATCCTAACCTCAAAAAAATCACCCGTTATTTTATTGTCGGTACTATCTTCCACTGGCGTCTTAGAATTTCCTTGTCCCAAGTAGTTGAAATTTTGTATTTTTATTGTTTTATTTGATTTTTCACCATTCTTTTGGTGTTTTTTTTTGCCGGTACGAACTTCGGTTAGCGTTTTAGGCTCTTTCTGTATCAAAATAAATTTTTTAAGTATAATATTGCCGGTAAAGTCTTCGGCTGGCGTTGTAGAACTTGTTTGTTTAACAATTTTAATATTTCTTGTCCCAAGGCGTTTAATAAAATTAAATCATTAAGAATATATATTTTCTCTATTTTATTATTTTCATAAATAAGTTTCCGATTCTGAATATCTATTGTGGCTCCGATTTTATTTAAGAAATTAATAAAAATTAAGAGATCGTTCCCCAAAATTTTTATTTCTCTTTTTTATATTTATTTAATATTTGTATACGGGCACTTGTGAGTGTCATGATTACTGGTTTTGCAATACTCACAGTGAAACTTAATATTAGTTGGATTAAGATAGGGTTTACTTACAACTAACTTTATGTTGTTGTTGCTATGCGGCTGTTGCTACTCTTTCTGTTTAGTTTTTGCCTTTGCTGCTACTGCTGTTGCTCTTTTTGCCTTTACTGCTGCTGTTGTTTTAGAAACTTGTTGATTTTTTCTTTTATCATTGGATGCTGCTTTATTGCTTTTAATGCGGAGTTTTCATTGGCACACTGATTATTTTGTTGTGGCAGTCTTCGACTATCTCTCTCATTGAGCGGACGTGTTTTCTTAATCGCAGTTTTTCTTTTATGTTTTACGCTTTATTCGTATATTCCTCTTTGCATAAAAGTGCACATGTTTTCGTTTTACTTTATCGTACATACAAACCACTTGAAAATTTTCCAGAACTGCCTTAAATAAAAGAAAATTGCACAAAGTCTGTTCTAATATCTGCAGCAGATTGGAACAAAACACTTTCCAAGTACTCTTGTTTTGCTGTTCAAAAAAGCTTAGAATCAATAAGTAAGGAAATTTTATCTATCACCGAATTACGTGATGTAAATCTACTCTTATTCGTTAAAAATCGGAAGATCGCCAATAAAGAAATTAATTGGAATTTGCGATATTAAAGTGAAATAACATGACAATCTGAATTGCTCTAAAGGTACAATTTACGCCTCATTCCTAAACGACATTTTAGAAGAAGAAATTGTTGACAAAAGATCAGGGAGTAACTTTCATTTATAAATTCACTAAAAATCTAGAAGGCAAACCAAGACCTATTGGAGTGATACTTCTTTCATTTGACCTCTACAAACATCCAGAAAAAAATAGAATTATAATGGCGCACAATGCGGATTAGAGCATATTTCCCTAACCCCATGAGGTGTAAAATTTGCCAGCTTCTAGGCCACACAACGAAACGTTGCAACAACAATCCAGCCTGCGATATATGCAATTTCCCTCCTCATCTCCCTTCGCCATGCAACCGCACCTTCTGTGCAAATTGCTCAGGCGATCATCCTTCCTCTTCACGCTCCTGTCCTAAATACCTATAATCCAAAAATAATCTAAAAATAAAAACAGAAAACAAATGCTCAATGCGAGAAGCACTAAGGCCATACAGATAACAATTACCCTCGACCCCCGTAAACACTTCTTTCGCTTTTGTTACAAAAGAAAATTCAAACAAGCAAATAACTAACGTGATTTCCACCGCTCATCTTCTTCTCCCCTACCCCCATCCACAGACACCGTATTAAAACCCCCAACAGCTTAATCCTCATCCACAACAAAAGCAAACCATTAAAGAAAACAAAAACAATTTCGTAATTGTTAACCATCCAAACTCATCAAATAAAACTACAAAAGAAACTACGAAAACCTTCCTAACCTAACCTTTCCCCAAACAAAAACAAACCCAACCAAAATAAGCATACCACTCATTCCTAAAATATCCACAACAGATTCTCTTAACATCCAAACTCTCCCTCTTTCTACAGACAATATCAATCTTTCTCCACATACTTATACAGACAATATCGCACCTAATGAAATTATCACTTCTGAGGATGAAAAACAATAACTCTCATAATTATTCCCCACTTCTTTCTCAATTCTTTCATTTCTAAGAAATGTTAAAATTTTTCCAATAGAATATGAACGAATTCTACAACAATTACACTCACATAGATTACTCATAAAAAAACAATTACCAAATGTTATAAGCAATTTAAATTTCTGTACGAAAAAATGTCGATGTGAAATGGTTCTCCCTCTTTTTGTGGTATACTCGTAGTAGCTTCCCCTATTGGAATTTGTTTGGATGTCTTTCATATTTATTTGTGTTGCTTATGCTGCAATTTTTGCATATTGTTTAAATTGCTTTATCATTAAAGGCTAATAATATTGTTGGCTTATTTGAGCCAAATTTTCCCTATAATTTCTATGAGCTCTATTATGGGTTTGTTCAATTATTTCTCCTTGATCTTCTTTATTAGTAATATAATTCGGGAATAGTTTGGTATATAAAAATTTGATAGTCGGATATGCTTCTTTTTAAATGTTTTTTATTGCGTACAACACTTCAGGTGTGCAGAATATTTCAATAACTATTTTTGGATTTATTCCTTTAAAATACAAACTATATTTTCTGGTATGTCGTATTAAATTAGAAATCACAGCTGTTTTCTGCAGAATATTGGGTTTCTATTATGGAATTATTTGAGTGACTTAGTTCGCCTGAATTTGTTAAATTATTTAAAAATTGCCTTAACAATGCGTCAGCAACCACATTTGTTGCTCCCGGTTTATTAATTATTTTTGGGAAAAATTCTTCAATGAAAGCTCTCCATCTTTTCATTTTTACATTTGGACTTTTTTCGGACATTGCGAAAGCCAGTGGCTCATGATCTGTATAGATTTCCAAAACCTTTATTGCATAAAGATAATTTCGTAATATTTTCCATACCGAGTTTTTGGAATAAAATGTTTTTTTTTTTTTGGATTTTGAAATTTTTTTTGGATTCTGAAAAGATTTTTATCAGAAAGCTGAGATTTTTTTAGATAAAATTGGATAACTTAAAAATTTTTTTCACTCAATTTTGAGGTTGTTAAATTAAAAGTCATTTTTTTGTTTGATCTCAATTTGAAGTGCACGCCAAAAAACAATGGAGCAACTTTGACCACTAAAAAGTTAACAGATATTCTTCTATTGGTCTATATTATGATATTCTAAAGTTTGGTCAAAATCGGAGAACCACAGGTACAAAACCATGTCGCCAATTGATGGAATGGCCCATATATTTTAAATGAATGTTTTTTTAATGTTTTTGGGTATACTATATTATCGTCAATATAGACGTGACAAAATTTTCTAATACATTCGTTTAGAAAATTGTTCATTGCTCTTTTAAATATACGTGAAGCATTTTTTAACCCAAATGACATTCTTAAATATTCATATTTTCCAATATTCACGGAAAATGCAGATTTTTCAATATAATTTTCTTGCATCAATACTTGATGAAATCCAGACTCTAGGTCTATTATGGAGAGATATTTAGATTCTCCCAAATTGAAGAGTATAACATCTGGATTATGCATGGATATCTATCCGTTATGGCTTTTTCGTTCTTTTTTTTAAATCGATGACCATTCTTAGTTTTTGACTATCGTCCTCATTTATACCCTTTTTCGGAACAATCCAACCTCTAAGCAGTGGGATGTTAATATTTTTAATTTTTTTACTATCGTTTTTAAATTTTTCTGTGAATTCTTCGAAATTATTTTCATCGGTAATATTGAAGTTATTTATTTTTAAAATATTAGTACCTCCTTTTTTGGAGTACATTTTTATACCCTGAACTGGGTATATTAAGTTTGTCACGAAGTTTGTAACACTCAGAAGGAAGCGTCGGGGACCCTTTAACCCTTGTGTTGCTACCCGGGTACCCGAGTATCCACCGGAGTGTATTTTGTTGAATAATTTTTCTAAAAAAGATAGGTTAAAATCCTCTTGGATACCCATGGTTTATCCGATTATCTAGCAAATCGTACATTTTACATAGTTTAGATATTTTTCTAACGTCAGAAATATTACATTTGAAAATAAAAACACGTTTCAGCCACCCGGGTTATCGGGTACCCCGACAGAAGTTCGGCGCAGTTCGTATAATACATTATGATTATAATTTTATTTCATGTCTAAAAGGACTAAATAAGTATCTATATGATAACTATAATATAACAAATTATGTTAATTTTTAATTTTTATTGACAAAATATACTGTATATAATAATAATTTTATTTTGCGACATGAAGTTACAAAAATATGAATTCATTTTTTTCTTTTTGTACAGTATATAATAATAATTTGAAGAAGTAAATTTGAATAATTTAATTTTAAAAATTAATTCAAAAATTAGAAAAATTAAATATTACTCATTACTTAATGTAAACATTTAGAATTGTTCACCAAATACTGATCGCATCGGCCTTATCGCACTCAACGCAGGATTTCCGAGTCTTTCGGCGTTTGCGAATATGCTGCTCGTTACAAATGTAACAAGATCCAACAACAGCTCTTCTCCCAGTGGCGTCTCGACGTTGGTCATTTCTGGGTTCCACCTCTACTATTGACCTTTCAAAGAAACTTTCAATTGCGATTTTGGTAGAGTGGTTTAGCATTATTTGCTGATTCGGGGTTCGCTCTTCGATCATCGGCATTGCTAATTCTTCTGAAAATTGTCGAAGGAAAAGTCCACGTCTGTTTGTTTGTTTGCGAAGCGATTTTATTCATTTTTTCGCATACAATTTTGGATAAAATTAAAAACCCATTGTGGTAAATAAATCGTGTATTTATTGTACGAGTATTTACGTTACCTCAAAAACTGTACTTTCGATAACTCCTTCATCGTTTTATTTATCTGAGGTACATAAGTGAAATACAATTAAATAAAATACAATTATCTTTACTTATCACTTCACAAACTTTTTTCAATAGTATTTCAATAAATAAATAACTACGAATATCGATATGTAATGCACACACGCTAACGAACTATCCAAACTACCTGGAGTGACTGCAGGGAGTCAACGGCGGAAACTGAACTATACAACTTATATTCGTTTCACGGTATTCTCGAACGTTCCTGAAGTACAAAGCAATTCAGAGTGACCTGTTTTCTCACCACTCGAATTCCACGCAACTGACCTTCACAAAAACGAGAAATATTCGTTAGAGCAGCGCTCGTTTTATTCCTGATTTAGGACTTTGAAGGTGTCTGTACATAATTTTTATGGTACATTCAAGTAAAAATACCTTTCTAAGATGTCAATAAATAGATCCTGATAAAATTCACTCAATTATTTTAACCTATAATGCACTTATACGCACGAATTTGCGTACGTGTACCCGGGTACCTTGGGTGGCAGACAGTGTGATTTTTTTTGGGTGGCAACACAAGGGTTAAAATGTACATATAAATGATCAGTATGTGAAGCTGAGTCGATTTAGCCATGTCCGTCTGTCTATCTGTATATATGTATACAAAATAGTCCCTCAGTTTTTAAGATATTGTTTTGAAATTTTGTAAACGTCATTTTCTCTTCATTTGTCGGAACTGCCGGAATGATCGGATTCAAGTTCTTTTATGGAAAACTTTTGCATTTGACAAGGTATATTCATGAAATTCGGTACATATTATTTTCTATGGCAAAAATGTAATTTCCGAAGAAATTGTTCAGATTGGCTTACTATAGCATATACCTGCCATACAAACTGAACGATCGAAAAGTTCTCGTATGGAAAACTTTTGCATTTGACAAGTATATTACAGAATTTGGTATAGATTATTTTCTAAGGCATATGTAATCTCCGAAGAAATTGTTCAGATCGGCTTACTATAACATATAGCTGCTATACAAACTGATCGATCGGAATCAAGTTCTTTATGGAAATTATTCGCAAAATTTGGTATAGATTATTTTCTAAGGCAACAATGTAATCTCAAAAACAAAAAAAAAATGTTCAGATTGGTTAACTATAGTGCAGGGTAGGCCATTTAAAGTTGACCCATCTGGCTACGCTGTAACTTTTAACAGCGCTGACAAATCGGCTAATGTCATACCGCGTTAGAAGCGTCATTCGAAGACAATTTATACCATGGAACAGTACACTCCAAAAGAACGCGCTGAAATTGTTCAGCTTTATATTCAAAATAACTTTTCAATTGTGTTAACTCAACGTGCGTTTCGCAAAAAAAATAAAGTGAAAAGTGCTCCAGTTAAGAACACAATTAAGTCTTTATACGCAAAATTTGTGAACACCGGTAATCTCAGTAATGCCAGTCATGCATCCAGACAACGCACAAGACGTTCTGATGAAAATATCGAAGCTGTACGAGCCAGTATTGAGGAGACTCCATCGACATCGAGTTATCGCCGCTCTCAGGAATTAGACATCTCTCGCACCACTCTCCGACGCATAATTCATAAAGATTTGAAGATGTTTCCATATAAAATTCAAATGGCACAAAAACTAAACCCAGCTGATTATCCGCGACGCCTTAATTTTGGCAAATGGGCCATCGAAATGGCTGAAAACGAACTTGACTTTTGGCGAAAACTCATCATGTCAGACGAGGCACATTTCTCGTTGAATGGAGGCGTAAACAAGCAAAATTGCCGATTTTATGCCACCGAAAATCCTCAATTAATTGAAGAACAGCCTCTTTACGACCAAAAAGTAACAGTTTGGTGCGGTGTTTGCGCGAATATGATCATCGGACCGTATTTTTTCGAAGACGATGATGGAGCCACGACAACAGTCAATGGTGAGCGTTATCGAGCCATGATAACGGATTTTGTGATACCCATTATTCGCGAAAATGACATGGATAACTTCTGGTTTCAACAGGACGGGGCTACATGCCATACAGCTCGACCAACAATCAATTTATTGCGACCATTTTTCCCCGGGCGATTGATATCGAAAAATGGTGATGTTGACTGGCCACCGAGATCACCAGATTTGACGCCACCAGACTTTTGTTTGTGGGGTTATTTGAAATCCAAGGTATACGCTAATAAGCCAAAGACCTTAGCTCAACTGAAAGCCAACATTCGACGTGAAACAGCCGCCATATCATCCGAAACATTGGCCAAAGTCATGGAAAATGTCGAAAAAAGAGTGCATTTAGCTGTCAAAGCTAAAGGTGCCCATTTACGCGATCTAATTTTTAAATATTAGCTGAAACAAATTCCCTTGGACCAAAATAAATTATTTTTGAAATGAACGAAAAACATTGTTTTCTTTTGTTCTTTTTTTTTAGAAACAAATGGGTCAACTTTAAATGGCCTACCCTGTATATAACTGTCATACAAACAGAATGATCGGAATCAAATGCTTGCATGGAAATAATGTAATTTTGGAAGAAATTGTTCAGATCGGTTTACTATAGCATATAGTTGCCATACAAACCGAACGATCGGAATCAAGGGCTTGTGTGGAAAAATTTTGCATGTGACAAGAAATATTTACGAAATTGGGTATAGATTGTTTTCTAATACAACAATGTAATTTTCGAAGAAATTCTTCAGATCGGCTTACTATAGCATATAGCTGTCAGACAAACCGAGCGATCGAAATCAAGGGCTTGTACGGAAAACTTTCGCATTTGACGTGGAATCTTCACGAAATTTTACATGGATTACTGCTTAAGGTAATAACATAATCTTTGACAAAATTGTTCAAATCGGATTAATCGGATTACTATTTCACGAACTTCCATACAAATTGGACACACAGTTACTAAAAGAAATGCACCTGTGAATGGTATATAAGCTTTCCTGCAGCCGAAGTTAACGTTTTTTTTTACTTTGTTTTATTTTATTGTCGATATTATCTTCGACTGGCAACTTAGGAATTTCTTGTCGCAAGTAGTTGAAAGTTTGTATTTTTAAATTTTTATTTGACTATACTTTTTGCTATTTTTTTGCTGGTATGAACTTCGGCTTGCGATTTAGGCTCTTTCTGTCCCAAAAAAAATTTTTTAAGTATAATGTTGCCGGTAAAATCTTCGGCTGGCGATGTAGAATTTGTTTGTTCCACAATTTTAATATATTTTTTATTTTTAATATTGCCGGTACTTTCTTCGGCTGGCATCTTATCTTGTCCCAAGGTGTTTAAAAAAATTAAATAATTGAGAAACTATATTTTCTCTATTTTATTATTTTCATAGATTTGTTTCCGATTTTGAATATCTTTTGTTACTTCAATTTTATTTAAGAAATTAATTCAAATTAAGATATCGCTCTCCAAGTTATCAATTTCATAAAAACGTTGTTGTACACCCAATAGATTAGTATTATGAAAATGTTTTATGACGGTCAAACCATTAATGGTTCTTACTTTGCTTATTGACATCATTGCAGTAGTCTATTAAGGATTGCAATCCATGTCTGAGTTTTCTTATTTCTTGGTCCATTACGTGCATTGGCCTTCGATTCGCATACGCAAATCTAACCTAGCAAATATGACCTCTAAATTTAAAACAGTGTCATGATTTGTCAAAATGTTCTTGGCATTGCCAACAATCTTGTCTCGCAGTATTATTAGGGCTCCAAAATATTTACTACTCTCTTCTATATAAAGACTCATTGTATTTTTTCCAGGTGTCCTCTTCCAGACGTATGATCTTCCTGTTTATTGTATTTAAAACAATAATAAAATTTAGTTTGGATTCTTTTGTTGATATATATTTGATATACTAATAAAATGTATTTGGTTGTATATTTTATTTATATACTTGTATATTTAATGTACAAAAAATTATCTTGTTTACTTTTTTCTTAAATACGGAAACTTGTGAGTGTCATGATTATTATTCATACAATAAAAAAATTTTTGTTTTTTTGAAAGTGTCGCATTGGTATAGCCCCTTAATACTAGGCGAACTTTTCCCGATTTAATTAATAAATATAAGAATTGCTTACAACTAACTTGTTTCTGTTGTTGTAGTCCCGTACGCAACTACTTTTTTCACAGATTTTTGTTTTTATTTTGTGTGTTTTAGCTTTAGACTAAATAGGTTTTGGGTTTCGAGTTTGCGTTCATATATATTTTTTGTCCATCGGGATTTCTTTTCTACTCAAGAGTTTTTTATCACTTTTACTTTCTTATTGTTTATTTTATACATAAGAATTGTTAGGTATTTAGGTGGCGTTAACTAACATACATGCATATAGTATACAAGGTGTTTTGCAAGGTAAACAAGACTTTTTGAATCTAGCGCCTCTGTTGACGCCATCTATATGTCGACTGGTGCGTTAGAATCTGATATTTTTATCGATTGTCCAGTGACAGTTATTGAGTTTTAAGTGTCTGTAAGTTTGTGCTATCGGTGCGAAAATCAGCTTCGGATAAAGAACCAACAATAAATTTTGTTTCAAAACTGGTAAAACTTTTGTGTTTACCTGGTATGGCACCGTAGGACTTCTTCCTTTTCGAAAGAATGCATTTGACAAGAAAGGAAAGCGTTATACAGACGTAGAGGCCATTCAAAAGGCTTGCACCGGCATACTGGGGTCCATACCGGCCCACGAGCTAAACACTCGTTTGACATGCTTTTGGCCCGTGTAAAAAACTGTATTGAAGAAGGAGACTATTTTGAATAAAATAAATTTATTTCGCCGAAAAAACCATTTGTTCTGTTTTTTTTTTGCTAAACGTCCTGTTTCTTTGGAAAACACCTTCTATATAATAGTGATGCATGTGCATATAAGTTTTAAACGATAAATGATAAGATTTAAGTACATTTATCACTATTGTAATATTTTTAGTTTGTTTAGTATATTATGTCTGTTATATACATATATAATTAAGTATACACATAAGGCTTATACATACGATTCCAAATTAACCTCGCTAGCGCTATTTAAAAACAACTGGCTTCCTCTTGACTATAATCGGAAGTGAATTCTTTATTTCTTATTTACTTAGTACTGAGTGCGCAGGTCAGACCTTACTTTTCTTAACTCCACTAATGTTTACAAATGCAAGCTGACTTAGCTATATCTTATTTATCACATTTTTGTTTATATTACCGTTATGTTTTTGAAACTAAAGGCTAAGTTAACTCCCCCCTTTCTTTAAGAGAATCGCCCTGATTCTGTCATTACATTTGTCTAGTAACAACTTCAAAAGTAAAATTTGAACCTTTCTTTATGCATTCTTGAGTTTATATTTTCCTCCCAAATTCTTAATTAATTTGAATATTTGAATGATTACTTATACTATTCAAATTATAACTGTGATAACTAATATTTAATAATAAAATTTGAAGTCATAATCCTCAGATTCTATGTATTTAATAACTTAAAAATTATTCAAATCAATTTTATGGTTTCCTGAAACTAATATCTCACCTCCTCCAATTTCATCTTTTTCTTTATTTCTTTCTCTAATCTTTTTATATTTGCCTTTTTACCAACTAAAATTTCTGATAAACAAGTAATCGTATTTACCAATTCCTTTTCACAATTTCTTGCAAAAAAATATTTTTCATTACATTTTGTGATTTCTTTTCCTAATATTAACTTACCATCTATTTGATCAATTGCTCTTATATCATATAATTTACAATCCGAAATAATTTTTGGGTATTTTATATAAACAAAAATTAAATCTTCATTTTGTAAAACTTTAAATGTGGAAAAATCCATTATGTCAGCTATTGTCAGTGTTCCACTCTCTTTTTTTGTGATATTTTTAATTTCGTCCAAATGAAAATTGCCCGATTTAAAGTTCCTGTTTTTCTCCATACCCCAATTTATTATTTATTAACACTAAATCGTCATTGCCTGGTTTACCTGCTAACCATTTCCATAATATTATTATATTGTTTATCACTCTTTTGTAATTGTCCTAACAAAACCTTTATAAGTTCTATTTCTTTAAATTTTTTATATCAAAACACAATTTTTGTTTACTCATTCAAAGTTATTGGATCTCACTTTATTAGACATATGCTGAGACACATGACCATTTTCACTTGATAAATTCCTGGTTAAAGATTTTACCATTGCTGTGTGGCCCTTAATAGACTTCCTGTAATAACCTGTCCTTGTCAAGAAACTACGAAGCTGACGCACCATTCTTGGTAATGGATACCCTAAACCAGTTCTAATCACATTGTTTGTTACAATTTATAGTATATGCAGGTCTTCCTATTCCTCTCTTCCCCCGGCGGTTAATGCGAAGAAAACTTTCAGAGATGGAGTGTTTTCGTCCATTCGGACGACGTGGCCTCGCCAATGTATCCCTTGTCTTTTAATTCGTTGAACTCAATGTCGTCGTATATCTCACAAAGCGCAAAGGACCATAAATTTTCCGCAGAAGTTTTCTCTCGAAAACTTGTAAAGTCGACTCATCGGTTGTTGACATCGTCCAAGCCTCTGCACACTACAGCAGGACGGGAAAAATGAGTGCCTTATAGAGTTTGGTTTTTGTTTGTCGAAAGAGGACTTTATTTCTCAATTGCCTACTCACTCCAAAGTAGCAACTGTTGGTAAAATTTATTCTGCGATAGATTTTAAAGCTAACGTTGTTGTTGCTATTAATACTGGTTCCAAAATAGATGAAATTATCTACGACTTCGAAGTTATGACTGTCAAAAGTGTCGTGGGAGCCCAGAAGCGAGTGCAATGATTGTTTGTTTATGACAGGAGATATTTCGTCATCTTTACACACATGGCAAAATTTCTAGTATATACCCTTAACTAAGGAATTTATACTTTCCGTTACCGAAAATGCCGTATTTCCATATCACCATCTGTCATTAAAATTTGATGAAATCTTGACTCGAGGTTTATTGTAGGAAAACTCATTGATACCCCAAATTGGAAAAATTAACATTGCTGTCGGGTATAGGATCCTTGTCTCCATTTGTCACCTCGTTTAATTTTTTAAAATCTATCCCCATCCTTAATTTTGCTGTACCATCCTCATTTATTCCATTTTTGGCACCACCCAGCTAAGTGAGTTATAAGGGCTTTTATTTGGTCATATTATATCGCTTTGCAAAAGATGTACAATCTCGTCATTCACAAAGCCTTTTGCAGCCAGAGGACACTGATACTGTCTAGTCCATACAGAAGTATCCATCGTAATACGCATCTCTGCCCTAACATCTATTCTGAAAGTTAAATTCGTATTTATTCCCGCGTATACATCTTTAATTTCCCTACTTATTTTATTTTTCTTAATTCCATTTCATGTTGCTCTTCAACCGATAAATTATTACTGTTCTGGTTCTCTGAATATCCATTGTCTAGCGTTTCATAGTCATCCTCCAAAGTAATTTTTTTAATTTGTTTTCTTCAACATTATTTTTGTTTTCTTGTCGGTGATACTTTCGTCTAGCGCTTTAGGAATCTCCACTCCTAAATTATATTTTTCTGTACCTTAACGTTATTTTTCAAAATTTCTTTACTTTCTTGTTGTTCAGGTTCACCTAAGCTAAATAACTCCCCGTCTCTATCACTATTTATTATTAAGAAGTCAATAACCTTAATCTGGGTAATCGTTTGAAATGTTTCGAAAAAGGTCCAAAATAATAATGCCGCTCGATGTTCGGAGCGTTCGGAATGCACACGTCAAACTTTAAACGCGTTTTTCTCAAAGCACTCTTTTTTTAAACTGGCGGACATGATTCCGGTCGACTTAATCAATTGATTGGCTTAATTTTTTTTAATGTTCACAAAACGCCTGGCTAGATTCATAATTATTTTTCCTTTTATTGACAATATTATGACAAAATTTATTTAAACAGACATGGGAAAAGTTTAATTATTTATCAACATATTTTCAAGATTCTAGTAGGGACGATAACCACTGACGCACTTTTTAAGAATAAATTGGGTTTTTGTGTTTCAGATAATCCAAACATGAGAAATCATGTTCGCCAGTGAAAAACGCATATCATTCACCCAACCATTTCTCCGAATGATGTTATCAAAAAATTCCGAAATTTTTTTTTATACATTCCACGATATACATACCTCATGATATGTGAAAAAAGTTCAATTGTAGAATGAAAATTTCTATAAAAAAAATGTCAAAAAACAGGCCAGATTACCCTACTGACCCCTTAATTTATCTTTTTCGAAATCTAGTACCTCCCCATAGTTACTTAAAATTTGTAAAATTAACAAATCTGTGTCCAAATTTTCAATCACATAAAAATTTGCCTTTTCCCAAATCTGCCTCTGCGATTATAGCCGAGTTAACAACAGCGCGCCAGTCGTTTCTTCTTTTCTCTACGTGGCGCCAATTGGATATTCCAAGCGAATACAGGTCCACTTGGTCCTTCCAACGGAGTGGAGGCCTTCCTCTTCCTCTGCTTCTCCCGGCGCGTACCGCGTCGAATACTATCAGAGCTGGAGTGTTCTCGTCATTCGGACAACATGACCTAGCCAGCGTAGCCGCTGTCTTTTACTACACTGAACTATGTCACAGTCGTGGTAGTTTGGTTCTTGTTTGTCGAGAGAGACCTGTTAGCGAGAATTTTCCTGCGTTGGATTTCCAGGCTGACATTGTCGGTAGTGTTTATGCTGGTTCCAAAATACTTATATGAAACTATCTACAACTTCAAAGTTATGACTGTCAACAATGACCTGAGAGCCAAGTCGCGAGTCTGTTTGTTTGATGACAGGAGATATTTCGTCTTGCCCTCGTTCACTGCCGGACCTATTTGGTTTTCTTCCTTGTCCAGTCTGGAGAAAGAAGAACTAACGGCGCGGGTGTTGAGGCCGATTATATCAATATCATCGGCATACGCCGGAGCTGTACACTCTTATAAAATATTGTGCCGGTTAAGTTTTGTAGCTGAAATTATTTTCTCCATCAGCAGATTGAAGAAGTCGCACGATAGGGAGTCACCTTGTCTGAAACCTCGTTATATCGAACGACTCAGAGAGGTCCTTCCCGATCCTGACGGAGCTTTTGATGTTTGTATAGCTCGGCCGGCAATCCATTAGGCCCCGCTGCTTTGTTGCTCTTCAGACGGGTAATTGCTATTCGAAAATCTTCATGATCGGGCAATGAAACGTCTGCTCCATCGTCATCGATTGGGGAATCGGGTTCACCTTTTCCTGGCGTTGTACTTTCACTGCCATTCAGCAGGCTAGAGAAGTGTTCGCTCCACAATTTAAGTATGCTCTGGGCATCGGTCGTAAGATCAGCTTTGGGTGTTCTAAAAGAGTATACTCCGGTCTTGAAACCTTCTGTTAGCCGCCGCAGTTTTTCGAGCATTATCCCTGTCGGCCAGCTTATCAAACTTTTCATACTCACGCATTTCGGCCTCTTTCAAACGCGTCTCGCTTCCCTCTTCAACTCTTGGTATCCATCCCATCCCGCACGTGTTGTGTTCGATCGTAACGTTGCGAGGTAGGCAGCCTGTTTTCTTTCCACTGCAACACGGCACTCCTCGTCGTACGAGCTGTTCTTTTGCACTTTCCGAAAACCAATGGTTTCGGTTGCAGCTGTACGTAAGGAGTTTGAAATGCCGTCCCACAGTTCCCTTATACCGAGTTGTTGACGAGTGCTCTCAGAAAACAGGAGTGCAAGCCGAGTAGAAAGTCGTTCGGCTACTACTGTGATTGCAGCTTCGCGACGTCGACCCTTCCTTTTGTTTGTTGACGTGCGCAGAGGCGGGTGCGAATCTTAGCTGCAACAAGATAGTGATCCGAGTCGATGTTAGGACCTCGGAGCGTACGAACGTCTAGAACACTGGAGACGTGCCTTCCGTCTATCACAACAGGATCAATCTGGTTTGTGGCTTTTCGATCCGGAGACAACCAGATAGCTTGATGTATTTTCTTAAGCCAAAACCGAAAATTATATTAAAAATTAAAGGCAAGAAAATACTATACTGAAATAATTAATTTTGTTATTTCACTACTTACTAATAATAGTTTTATTATGGCGTCTATTACGGTATTATGATTTTCAACTCTGAGCCCGTGGGGTTGACTCGACTATTAAAATATTTCAGCTACTACCAAGCAATTGTAATTGAAAATAACTACGTTTATACATTTTATATTAGAATAATATTTTAAGTTATTTTGTACATATACATAGAAAAGTGAAAAATTGTTTAAGCCTTTATCTACTATACAAAAAAAAAAAAAAACTTCATAATAATTAAAACATTCTTAACAACCTTAGACATCTTAGTATGCACCAGCCGAAGTAAAAATTATTTAAATTACATTCTTGGTAGGTATCAACGGATAGCAATGAATTGGAGAATTTGTGGCACGTTCCTTCATTTAATTTAGAAACTGATAATGCTTTTTTTTAAACGAAGATAACTTATCAGTTAATTATTGGTAAAACTTTGGCTTACTTGTTATAGAGTTCAAATGAGTTTGACTGATCACAAAGGCTTTTTCTTATGAGCACCTTTTTAACGTAGGTAATACTAAGGAAACTTCGACTGAAAATAGTTGCAGTTCGTTATACCGAACAAGAGTTGGTCTTGCTCTGTTGTTGAATTACTTCAACTTGCACTTGCAAGGGGAACGTATGGAGTAAAAATAAAAAAAAAGTTAGAACGATCTAAGTTCGGGTGCAACCGAAAATTTTATACCCTTGCAACCTGCAGGAATCAAAGCCAGGGAAATATTTTACTGTAAAGCAGAGAACGTGTATAATATAGAAGGTTACGGTACGGCCATTATACAAAAGTTTTATCACAGTTAACATCAGGGACACGAAAATAGCAGAATTGAGCATTTTCAGTGTTAAATGAGAAAAATTATGCTAATTTCAATCTTTAGAAATGTACGCTCACAAATTTGTATATTTGCAATACGCAAACGACTCAGCATGTATTTTATAGATATTTTCTATATATTTTATATCAAATCGAATTAAAATCATGTTTGTATTATAACCTAAATATTTATATATTTTCCTTTCTTTTGACATTAAAAGTTTTGATAACATCTTAAAACACCTAGCGGTCGCACATGTTCACAAACATATGCACGTAATTATGTGTGCATGTAAACATATTTGAAAATAACATTCGCACAATGTTTGCAAATTTTTCTACACACAACTTTGTATGTAAATGTATACACCCTCTGTTTCATACGAAATCTCCTTTGTCATGGACAACTAATGGCCGAAGCTCACGTTTTGTCAATGTGTCGAAAGATTGACGCGACGACAAAGTGTCACAACATTGTGATGTAGATTTAAAATCCGAGCTGTGCCGAAAAACACAAGCGAACGAACGCCGATTGTCACCGATTCTCTTGCCGCTGTAAGAGCTTGGCCAACAAACCATCGTAAATATGCACTTATGTTTAAAACCTTCCGATTTTCAAGAGTACCGCACAAAAGTCCTTTCATAAAGTAAACAAAGGTTCAATAATAACCCTAATGTTTGCTAAGTCACAGTCACAGAAAAAGAACTATTGGCTATTGCAAAAAAAAAAAAAAAAAAATTAAAAGCCATGACTCTAAGACCAGGAATGTTTGTTAACATGTACAATGCATGCATATTAGAAGAGGTGTTCCCCGCTTCGTGAAAGACACAGTGTCTGATTCCATTCCCAAAGCCAAAAAAGCCACCAGAAGAACCTTCATCATATCGACCTCTGTGCATGCTCGACACGATGGGGAAAGTGTACGAAAGCATTGTAAGAAACCGCTTGGAGTTAGCAATTAAAAAAGCCGGCGGATTATCAGAGAGACAATGTGGCTTTATATAAAAAGAGGTCCAGTAGTGACACACGAATTTGATACTGCGAAATGTGCAATAAATGGAAAGGTGGTAAAATAAATAATGGACGCTATTAGCCCTGGATGTGAAGAATGCGTTTAACTCCGTAAAGTGGGCAAATATAATAAAAGCACTATAAAATACGCGCTTCTCATTTTCTGATGAATATTTTAATGAGCTACGTTACAAATATCAAATTGTTATTCGACACGGACAAGGGCACTCAAAGCCACACTATCTCCAGTGGAATAAAGCAAGGCTCGGTTATAGGAACCCTACAATGGAATCTTATGTACAACGGGATGCCCTCATAGTGGTAGTAGTAGCTAATCATCTGGATGACCTCCAGATCAAATGTAATGACTGCATACATGAAGAAGTCTTGCTCGTAAACTCCAAGAAAATTGAAGAAAAAATATCGCTGACCATAGGATAATGTGAGACTACTTCGCAGCCGCAGTTTAAATCCAATCTTTCGTTCAAGGTGTACGGACGTGTTTTTAATTCGCTCCGTATATTCAGAATGTGCAAAAAAAATAACCAATCAATAATTATAAAATAATAACAAACAATCAATACAAATCAGTGCTCACAAATTATTATTTATAAACATAAACAAATGCACTTGTCTTCAAACTAAGCAATTTAATACACACAAACAATTTTCATATTGTGCCCTCGAAAAAAGGTAACATAGATGAAACAAAAATTCAAACTACCACTGAAAAAAGTTTCACGGATATTGTAAAGTACTTGTCAAGCAATAACAAGAATTACTTCTCATACAAACTGAAGAGCTCAAAAGGCCTAGTTGTTGTCATAAAAGGTATAGAGTCTTCGGTAGATTCAAGTGATGTGAAAAAAGTACTGTAGGAAGGTGGTTTTAGCATTAAATCAGTATTTATTAGTAAATATTTTTAACAGGAACAAAGTCCCACAACCAATATTCAAAATAGAACTGATGCCAAATTGTGACCAACTAAAGAAAAATGAAATACACCCGATTTACAATTTAAAATATTCGCTCCATCGCAGAATCACCGTTGAGGAACCACATAAGAGAAATGGTCCAGTACAATGTACAAAGTGTCAAGAGTATGGACACACGAAAGCATATTGCACTCTACGCAGTGGCTGTGTGGTGTGTGGTGAGCTACATCCTATTTCAAAATGTATAGTACTCTTAAAAAAGAGGATTTAAATTCGGCAATTGTGGAGGAAATCACACTTTTTTTTATTTTGTTCATACATTGCAACTAGTTCAAATAAAAGAAAGGACTAACAAGCAACTTGAATGTGACTTAAACATTTAATAACAAAATCACAAAACTACTATAAGAGTATTGGCTAATTTAAAAGATCGCTGGGTTTGAGGCGTTTGAGTAGTCTTGGTGGACCATCTCCAGAAGTTAACATAGCTACTTCTTCGT
Organism: Bactrocera correcta; assembly: GCA_027475135.1. Taxonomy (NCBI): domain Eukaryota; kingdom Metazoa; phylum Arthropoda; class Insecta; order Diptera; family Tephritidae; genus Bactrocera; species Bactrocera correcta. Next base: position 81,533,501 of record CM050322.1, on the reverse strand, counting down.
TACAATGCTGTAGCAATCTTGCACTATGTGCTGTTGCAATTTTTAATATTTCTGCGTTAACCGAGTTTACGCCTAGATCACGCTCTATATCAGCACATCTAAAATACCAAGGCGCTGTGATAATTAGTCTTAGTACCTTGTTTTGGAATTGTTTGATGACTTTCTTATTGTTTGCGTTAGTACATCCCCAGAGTTGATTTGGTTACGATTACATCCTGATTTGTTACGATTAACCAATTGTAATTTTTGAGTCGCATGTCCAGCTCCTTACCTTTGTTTTTTACGTGAACTTTCCACAGTAGCTTAGTGTCAAGTAGCATTCCTAAGTATTTAGCGGAATTAAAGTACGGTATTTGAGCACCGTCTATGAAAATTGGTAAGTACTGATCTTGTTGTATGTGAAAGCAATGTGTACAGACTTAGCTTCATTCAGCTTTATCTGCCATTTCTTTGCCCATTGTACGACTTTATTTACAGCTTTTTGGAGATTATTAGTGGACTCGTGTTCACTACTACCAACAGCAAGCAACGCGGTATCATCTGCAAATGTGGCTGTTGTATAATTGCAGTCTATTGGCAGGTCGTGCTTGAAGTACTACCAACACACTACCTTGTGGAACTCCTGCTTTTATTTCCCAAAGATCAGAATATTTGTCTCCTTGTTTAACGCGAAAGTAGCGATCAAATAAATACGATTTTATGATGTCATAATACTGTTTCGGTAAAATTAGTTTCAGTTTCGAAAGCAGTCCTTTGTGACAAACTTTATCGAACGCTTTTGCAACATCCAAAAACACGGCAGAACAGAATTTTTTTTCCTCAAAGGCTTTTTCAATAATGTGTGTTATCCTGTGGATTTGATCAATCGTAGAATGGTTGGCTCGAAACCCAAATTGATGCGCTGGAATTATGGTTTTTCGTTTAATGATTTTATTGATACGTTTTATGAGAATTTTCTCAGATAGCTTCGATATTATCGGTAGAAGTGATATGGGCCTGTAAGAAGATACATTATATCCTGGTTTTCCTGGCTTTGGAATCATGATAATTTCAGCAATTTTCCAATAAGTTGGCACATATTTAAGATGAAAAGCTGCGTTAATAATGTTGGTAATTTTTGCTATACTTATTTGAGGAAGCTGTTTTAGGACCTCGGCAGTAATCAGGTCGTAACCGGAGAATTTTTTGTTTTTAAGGTTTTTTATTTCCTCACTTAGCTCACTATTTGTGCAACATGGGATTTTTTCGTTTTCTTGATTGGAAGCAGTAGGATATCAACGTTTGTTTCATATGGGGAGAATATTTTGGCTAAATAATCCGAAAATACTTCTGCTTTTTTTTTGAATCGTCTCTAGCACAGCTATCAGCACTTATTTTAATGGGACATACTTGAGTTTCTGGTGTTTGTAGTCTTTTACAGCTTTTCCAAAGAGAGTAGTCGGAATTTTTTCCATTGCTTAGGGAACGAAGATATTTTGTGAATTTTTCACTTTTGAACCTCTTAATTATCCGATTAAGATCTTTAGAGACTTTATTTAAAATAGATTTCTCAGCTGGGCAACGAGTTTGATGCCACTTACGTCGTAGCTTTCTCTTTAATTTAATTGTTTCCCTTATATCATTAGGATATTGAGAGTTTACAGCAATTTCCTTTAATTCGGGTGTTCTTTTCCAAGCTGTGTGTTGTATACTTACTGTAAAGTGTAAAATTTCAGATTCCATCTGGTCTATATTTAATATAGAGTCATATTTACTTTCGTAACACACTGCCAACTACAGGGGTTACCGGTATATAAAGATTTGAAAGCGAAGTTGTCACAGGTCATTCAAGCATGTCGTACCCAAATGTCGAATATTCCTCCTTATGAAAATATCGGGATCCCCGTCCATATTTCAAAAGCAGTAAATCTTAAACACAATGCTACGCAAGGGAGCTATGCAAACGTGGTGAAAGGCAATACTGCACAAATGCAATTGCCCCAAAACCAACCAAAGGGAAGAAAACAATTTATGGCTTCAATGCAAAATATGATTCAAGAGATAATAAAATCACAAAACCAAATGTTGAAAGCTTTTTAAATCAAAAATGAATGTATTGAACATTTGTTTATGGAATGCTAACGGTGGCAACCAAAATAACTTATTAGATTTGTGGATGAAAATAATATTGATGTAATGCTTTTGGTTTCAGAAACTCATCTTACGAACAAACACAACATCTTTATACCGGGATTAAGAATATATGTTACATATGATCCAGATGGAAAGGCGCATGTATGAACAGTTGGTTGGTTAGAAAACGGTTAAATCGCCACGCATTAGAATCTTATGCCACAGCGCAATTACAAGCTACAACAACAACTATAAAAAAATCGCTGTGGCGACTTAAACCTGACGGCCATATACTGCCCACCTCGGTTTAAAATTACAGACATTAAATATAAAGACTTTTTTGGAACAAAAGGCTATAGATTTTTAGCAGGTGGAGATTACAATGCAAAACACACTTATTGGGCCTCATGTCTAATTAATCCGAAAGGACGGCAACTGTATCACACTATTATAAATAGGCACAATAACCTTGACATAATATCTGCTGGTAAGCTGACAAATTGGCCTAGTGATTGTAAAAAATACAAAATTGAATTGATTTTGCTGTAATCAAAAATATAGATGAGAAGATAGATAGAGATCTAGATAGATAGAGATCTATCTTCTGATTACTCTCCCGTACAAATAAAAGTATGTAATCAACCCGTATTCGTTGATCCAAAAGTGGGCCTAACATCTTATAAAACGAATTGGCTAAAATATAAAAAATACGTGAGTAGCCACATTATTGTTGAGTAAAAATTAAATACAAGAAAATATATTGACGAAAGCATAGAAGAACTCAATGATATAATTACTAGCGCAGCTGTCTTAGCAACACCAAACAAAAACTATAAGCAGATTGGTCCCAGAAAAATTACTAAAAGAGAAAAAAGCTTGTAAATGAAAAAAGGTGTGAATGGCAGATAAATTGCTCCCCTTTCAATTGAAATCTTCTGCTCGTAAATTTAAAAAAGCGCTTAAACGTGAGGAAGAATTGAAATTCGAAATGTATAGAAAGAAGCTGTGTCCAAATTCGAGCAAGCAAAATTGCCTTTGCAAAGCTCAAAACTCCAAGAAGCCAACAACAACTCCAAGATGCCTATACGAGACATGGGTAGAAATTGGGCTCAAAGATGGACGAAGACGAGGAAAAGGCTAATTGTTTTGCAAATAACCGAGGGAAGGTATTTCTACCTAATTTCCAAAGAACAACTTTGAGCTCTCCACCTCACTCAACGCAGTTAACGAGTCACATGAGTCTTTTAAGATTTCACCTTCTGAAATTATGAAAATAATATAAGAACTTAACCCAAGAAAGACACCAGGACATGATAATATTACCCTAAAAATGCTAATTTAGTTCTTGCTCCTCAATGCAATTTTCAATTTTGGATGCTATCCCAATTCATGGAAAAAGTCGCAGATTATCTTGATAGATAAATCTGGGAAAGATTTAACACAGCCGTCTTCATACATACCAATCAGTCTTCTACCCTGTCTTTCTAAAATATTTGAAAAGGTGTTACTAACAAAGAAGTCTCCTTTCCTCCACGAAAATAATATAATACCAACGCATCAATTCGGGTTTCGTGAAAAACAAAGCGCGATAGAGCAAGTAAATAGAATTCCTAACGAAATAAGAAAAGCATTTGAGCATCAGGCGTTTGATAAGGTGTGGCATAAAGGCCTTTTATATAAGACTAGCTGACCCGGCAAACGTTGTTTTGCCATGTATATTATTTCTAGGAAACATTTTTATAGTTCAATAAAAACAACTATCTACTACTACGTGTGCGGGGATGCACTTATAATCGAAAGCATTATAAACAATGAAAGTATGCTTTATTTAAGTTAATAAATTAATCCATATTAAAGTAACGAATATATTTTAAATTACACTTTTTGATAGCTTTCTAAATATCAAAAATAATTATTCATATTATCCTATCAATTATAGCAATTGAACAAAAAAATTAATCTCTCAGTGCAATAGAGTGTACAATATTCGTGGTTAGTCCGTCTTTAGCCAACACAAGCAAACTGGAGGTTTTTCCCACGCGAGAAAATGCCACATATAGTTGTCCGTGGGAAAAGCATTGTGTTTCCAAATCTAAGCCACATACAGACAATGTCTGGCCTTGTGACTTATTGATCGTAATAGCGAATGCCAATCTAATGGGGAATTGAGTGCGTTTGAATTCTGCCAGCCACTTACGATTTGCATATTGTGTGTGTACCTCGGGAAATATGTGATCGATGAGAGTATTTTGCAAGTCGATGATTGTGCAGAAGTCCGTCTGTAATTTGATGCATCTAGTATTTTCATGTACATCAACTTTCCCATCACCAATATCTAACAGTTGTTTAGAGAAATTTTCGGCGGATGGATCCTGAAGCATTTGAAAGCGCATGTTCACCGTCAGTTGTACTTTTTCAATATTACGCCATAGTTGCGATGATTTTAAGCAAGCATTAATTTCATCAGCGTACGTTGAACGTGGAATAACGGAAAGTGTTTGTCTAAAATCACCAGAAAGGAGGAACAAAGTGCCGCCAAATAGTTTATCATTGTTTTTTATATAATTTTATGTCCTATCTAATGCCTCAAGCGAATGAATGCCATAGTGCATTCATCCCAAATAATAATTTTACATTGTTTCAGCACTATGGCCATAGACGATTGTTTTTTTTTTATGTTGCACACTGCATCTGGATTATTTTGAATGTTCAACGGCAGCTTAAATGCTGAATGAGCTGTTCTGCCTCCATCTAATAAAGTTGCTGCAATGCCAGAAGATGCAACGGCCAATGGGATGCCATTTTTTGATCGTATCTCGACCAGAAGTAACGAAATAAGGAATGTTTTGCCAGTTCCACCTGGGGCATACAAAAAAGAATCCTCCTTGTCCTGCCGAAACTGCCAGCATGGTACGGTCGTAAATAATTTTTTGTTCATCATTTAGTAGTGTCGTCCTCATCCCTACTCTCATAATTAATGGAACTTGAAATTATGAACTATGAATAAGAATTTATCGTACTACAATTGTAATATTCGATTGCCATTTTGCAACCCTATTGCGGATATGCGGATAGATATCAACGATATCTCACGAACAAATCAACCGATTTTGAACCGGTTTGCGGCCACCGACGTGATTTTTCAGAGTCGAAAGCTGATTAGTCTTCAGAATTAATCGGTCGAGTCGTTTCAGAGTTATTTCAAAAAAATCGATTTTTGCGATTTTTTTCGTCAACGATTTCTCGCAAGAAAATTGATCGATTTTGACCCGGTTTGCCGGAATCGGCGTAGTTTTGTGAGGTTGAGTGCTGATTAGTTTATGGAATTGATCGATATAGCCGTTTAGAAGTTATTCCCAAAAAACCACTTTTGAAATTTTTTTTTTGCAGTTTTTTTGAGTTTTCTCGAAATCTACCGATCCGAATCGGCTCAAAAACTCTTTGAAATGCCGTTGGGTAGGGTTGAATCGCTTGATCCGTTCAAAAGTTATAAGCGGGTCCAATAACTTCAACAACCAATAACTTCCCGATTTTAAAAAATTTTGAATTTTCTTCGCGGAAAGTTAAAATATTTAGGGGTGGACCACCCTTAACATTTAGGAGGATGAAAAATAGATGTTGTCCAATTCTCCAAACTAGCCGATATGCACGCTAAGATTCACGAAAATCGGTCGAGCGGTTTCAGAGGAGTTCAATAACGTACACCGTGACACGAGAATTTTATAATTAGATTAAAAACATTCTACACTTAGAATTATATGAAATACTGGAGTCTTATTTAAATAATAGACAATTTATGGTAAAAGTGGGAGATTTCATATCTGATGAATGAGAGATAAGAGCTGGTGTACCGCAGGGCAGAGTTTTAGGTTCAACTCTATACAGTAGATCTTCCAATAGCTAATAATGTATAACATCAACTTTTGCGGATGACACAGCTTTAGTGAGCCGTAACAAATGCCACATAATAGCATCAAGAATATTAGCCGAGCACTTAAGGTTTGTCGAAGATTGGCTAGCCAACTGGCGTATAAGTAAATGTGAAAAAACAAAAGTGTAAGAATGTTACGTTTTCGCTTAGACCAAAAACGTGTCCGTCAGTAAATATTAACAATATTTTAGTACGAATGAAGTAACATACTACTGTGCCCAAAAAATAAGGTGATATTGTATTTATTTTGAAAATTCTTTATTTATTCTTCCAAATCAATTTCATCCCCTTCAAAGTAATCCCCTCCCGATGCAATGCACTTATGCCAACCGATTTTCCAATCTTCGAAACACTAGTTGTAGTAACATTTCGAGATGGCCTTCACTTCCGTCATCGCTGCGGCTTGAATCTCCTCTATCGTATAAAAACGGTGTCCCCGAAACGGTCTTATGAGCTTGGTGAACAGCCGGAGGACGCAGGGCGCCAGATCAGGTGAATACGGTGGTTGCGGAACGATATGCGTTGAGTGATGGTGATGGTGTAATATCGTGGTGTAAAAATCAATAATTGTCTTTCCACAATTCCGGCCTTTTTAGGCGGATACCGTTACGCAAAGGACGCATAACGTTCAAATAATATTCCTTGTTGACTGTTTGACCGGTTGTAAGGAATTCATAATGCACAACACTATGATAATCGAAGAAAACAGTCAACATGACCTTGATTTTTGAGCGACTTCGGCGACATTTTTTTGGTTTCGGCCCTCTATTGGCACAATATTCGCTCGACTGATCAGTTGTTTCGGGGTCGTAAGCATAGATCTAAGTATCATTGCCAGTTATAATGCATTTCATGACACCCTGGTAGTCGAAAAGCATCGCTTCACATACTTCAAAGTGACGCCTTTTTTCAAAAAATTCCATGTTTTTGGTACCAGTCGAGTTTTGACGCGCTTGAGACCCAAAACATCCTTCAAAATGATATTGGTTGAGCCTTTCAATATGCCAACTTCATCAGCAAGGTCTCTTATTGTTAATCGACGGCTTTTCAACACCAAACCTTTGATTTGTTGAACTTGAGCTTCGTCGGTTGAGGTCGATGGTCGCCCTGGACGCTCTTCGTCTTCGACACGTTCACGGCCTCACTATACCACTTTTTTTTAGACATAGCCTCATCACCAAAGGCTTTTTCCACCATCCTCAACGTATCCGCAGCAGAAAATTGATTCCGTAAACAAAATTCAATGCAAATTCTTTGCTCAACAAATTTCGACGTCGCAAAAAACGAAAAACTCACTTTTAGCAGCTCACAAAACGACATGTATCTCAAACACTAATAAATATTTTGACATGAAATTTGACATAAATGTGACTGACAGTACTACCACGCGCAGTTTAAATTCAAATGTCACCTTATTTTTTGGGCGCGTGAATATGCGATGAAACTCCACAGCGAGGAGACGAGATGAGAAAAAAGGACGTGCAGGATCTCAGTTGAATCAAATGCTGAACGCAACGCGCAGAATTCATCCGATTGAAGTAAAAGGCGAAAGGTGTCGACGGGACGCAATGTGTAATCGAATGTCGAATGCCAATGTGATGAGTGTATGAAGAATTGTTCAAATCCTTTTTTGTTGGTTTAGCGGCATGCGATGTCGTCGTGTGGTGACCACTTGTTGGATGTGGTGATGTTCTCAATTGTGGTGGGATGTAGTGTCATCAGCTGTGGTGAATTAGGCTGTCTTATTGGGGTGTGCCAGTTTTTCCGGGTAAAGTAGGTATTTGCTTAACTCATTTAAATATCCTGGGCCCCTAGGCAAATATTTTGCCTAGTATAGTGTGGTATGTATGTGGGCGTACTGCTATTAGAGTACCCCAGAAAATGGCTTTGGTTTTAAACATATTTTAGTATGTATTTGCTTTTACGTTCATACGATACGAAACTATATATTGCGCATTTACGAGTTTGTAACTGCTTTTCGTAGTTATTATATAAAGCGATTGTTTCTTTGATAGTTATTATGCTGATCATTTATTATTTGCTTTATCGCCAAATATATAGGCTTATGAAGGATAGTATCTCCACGTCTGGCTCATATAGGGCCAGAATGATAGATGTGATAAGGGCGACCTTCACCATTTGTAAGTGTAGGTGAGCACTGTATCGCATTGGGAGTTGGTGATCCCTTAACATGCTTTAGAAATTTTATTTATTTGAAAATTTAGTCCTCTGTTGTATGAAAAGTTTCGATTTTTTTTTACTGTTTAAGACACTTTTGTTATATTTTATATTTAAGTGCATATGCTCTAATTTGGCGTTTAGTAGCCCCCCACCGCTCTAGGATTTGTTCACAATTGTTTTTTGTTTTTTGTCATCATTGGCGAAAGCCAAGCCAAGGGGGGCCGAAAATTTTTTATGTGTTTTTAATATAGGGACTGTCAGAGGTAACTCTGACTTTGTTTTTTATACTCAGGGGTGTTGTGGAATCCGATAGTTGTCGGAATCAGAATTGAAACCGATCAAAAAAAGCAGTAGGTGTCATGAATTCAGATGTTATTGGTTTGATATTCGAAACAGAATTTGTATCGGTTTTGGGTGTCACGGAAACCAATTATATCGGTTTTGCTGTCAGAAACAAATCAAGAAGATAGTCGCACACAGATTTGAAATGCCAGTTAAGAAATCAAGTTATTTTATTGTTACGAATTAATTTATCTTTATTTCTATAGGAGAAAACATAAGAATAAAACACGAAATGTCTTAGTTATTGAGTTTTTGAAAAAAATGCCGATATTTAAAAGAGGAGCCTTTTTTAAGTGGCTTAAAGAATCGGTTTTTTTTTGGGAAGGAAAGAAATAATAGATTGAAGCGAAATTTCTAGGATTTATAATTATATGTTTAAACATCATCCGCAAATTGTTTTGATACGAAATCTTTTACATTTGCCTTTGAAAAGCAATTGGCAGATGCTTATCGCATGTGCATATGCCAGACGGCGGGCAGGATGCAGGTCGCGATTTCAAAAAATTCAAAGAGATTCATATTTTTTAATAACTTATGTTCAACTTAAACTGGGAAAATATAAAATAAAAAGTGTAAAATTTTTTAAAACTAAAAAAAAAATTTACTTTAAATATAAGTATGTTCAAACTTAACTTTTCTTAGTTTTTTTTAGTTTAAATAGAAGATAATTTAATGCCAAAAATAATAAACTTTGCCCCAATCCTATATGACGTTCAGTTTTTTTTTGTCTATCCTGCCCGAAATTAAGAAAAATCGTAAAAATGAAAAAAACGAAATTTAACACTCAAATGCGTCTTTATTCTTTGAATAAATGTTGTCTTTTAAAATCTTTCTTTAATTCGGAACTCATTAAAAACTTTAATAGGATTGCTTGTATGTATTCATTTGCAAGTTTTGTCACATTAGTAAACAGCTGGTTCGAATATTGGTTTTGCGTATGTTCGAAAAGACGAAAATTCAATCAGATTCTGCGACACCATTTAAAATCAGAATTGGTTTGCAATTCTGACAGCTAAGCAATTCTGTCTTGGATTCCACAACAGCAATGACTAAGTTGTGGAGTATAGGAAAATTGTGGCTCTAGCCATTATTTGATCGAGTAGTTGTGGCTTTAGAGAAGTGCTCACAATACTGATCTTTTATAGTTTTGTTTGTTATTTGAAGTTTCCTTAACTTATGCATTTTCCTTAATTGTGAATTAAGGTGTTTGTGTTCAACTTGAGTTGGTATGGTGGTAGCTAGTTCTGTAACTAGTCCACTTCGTGCTTCGCTGCGCAGCGTTTGAATTTTTTGTGCCTTTGAACAACATGTAGAATTGTGGACTTCGGGAGTTCGTTCATTAATCTTTAAGTTTTTAAACTTCACGCAAGATATAAATTTATGCCTCCTTGTGCGTAGTTCGTATGACGTGTGTTTTTCTGTCCGGATATGAACGAGTGCGTTTTGTGAAAGCTTTTGTTTAAATTTTTGTTGCTTCTAACTTGGGGTCTATTAAAGCATTTATTTTGGTCGTGTTTAACATTCTTAGTTTTGATTATTTTTTCTTCTACCCTTTTCGCAATTTCATATTGGGTGGTGAGAAAATCTTTCATTTGCTGTCACGTTTGGCATCTCCTTCTCGGTGAGAGCGATTGCTCCCACAAAAGTAACGAATTTTCTAGTAGTTCTGCGGTACATATGTTTACCAGAATAGGGTCCCAATTGTCTGTGAGAATATTTTATGTCGATAGAATCGACAAACAATTTGAAAGAGTGGATTCTAGTTTGATGAATTCTACACTTATTTCTTTCTTAATTTTTGGCAAGCTCACTGGTGTCGTTACTTGTTTATCGACCAGTATTCTTTCGTTTTCATATCTCGCTTTTAGAACTTCCCAAGCCAAATTGAAATTATCGTCATTAAGAGCGAACTGTTTTACTATGGCGCCTGGCAAAAGGTCAAGTCTTGTATCAGATGTGGTACAATTTTTGTGCTTTTGATAGTTTTGTATGGGTGATGTAAACGGCTGTAAACATGTCCCATTGCTTTAATTAACTTTTGTTGATCGGAGATCATAGCTTTTTTTTCTTCGTACTGGTCTAAGCAGTTTTCGTATATGACGTAAGCAGATTATTTAAAATTTTGTGGTAGATCTGAATCGTCAGAATCTACAATGGCGTCATGAGCCGTTTGGAGGCGAGTCCAACAATTTTTAGGATTTTAGTTTTTTGTTTTTATTAACGATTTCGAGTTTTCGTGAATCGGTGAAGAGGCAAATCGAGTGCAGTATTTTAATAAACTCTCACTTTCTGAAATAAATTTAGCAATTGTTTTGAGAGTGTACTTTGATTTTTGTAATTGTTCATTGTATGTAGAAATATTTATTAAAATGAAATAAAGAATTCTCAGGTTGAACTGAAAACTTTTTTAAGTACATAAACATTTTTTTTTTTAAATAACGGGTTATTTGTTTTATTAATACCGTTACTTATTTACTTGCTATTTAAATTTATTTATTTTTTTTTTTTTGTAATTTTATTTTTATTTTACTACTGTGCCCAAAAAGGTGACATTTGAATTTAAACTGCGCGCGTCGAAGGATTTGGGGAATTATTTTTTTTTTTTTTTGGTTGGTAGTACTGTCAGTCACATTTATGTCAAATTTCAAATATTTATTAGTGTTTGAGATACATGTCGTTTTGTGAGAAGCTAAAAGTGAGTTTTTCCTTTTTTGCGATGTCGAAATTTGTTGAGCAAAGAATTTGCATTGAATTTTGTTTACGGCATCAATTTTCTGCTGCGGATACGTTGAGGATGGTGCAAAAAGCCTTTGGTGATGAGGCTGTGTCTAAAAAAAAAGTGGTATAGTGAGTACCAAGCCGGCCGTGAACGTGTCGAAGACGAAGAGCGTCCAGGGCGACCATCAACCTCAACCGACGAAGCTCAAGTTCAACAAATCAAAGATTTGGTGTTGAGAGGTCGTCGACTAACAATTAGAGACCTTGTTGATGAAGTTGGCATATTGAAAGGCTCAACCAATATCATTTTGAAGGATGTTTTGGGTCTCAAGCGCGTCAAAACTCGACTGGTACCAAAAACATTGAATTTTTTGAAAAAAGGCGTCACTTGGAAGTATGTGAAGCGATGCTTTCCGACAACCAGGGTGTCATGAAACGCATTATAACTGGCAATGATACTTAGATCTATGCTTACGACCCCGAAACAACTGATCAGTCGAGCGAATATTGTGCCAAAAGAGGGCCGAAACCAAAAAAATCTCGCCGAACTGCTCAAAAATAAAGGTCATGTTGACTGTTTTCTTCGATTATCATAGTGTTGTGCATTATGAATTCCTTACAACCGGTCAAACAGTCAACAAGGAATATTATTTGAACGTTATGAGTCCTTTGCGTAACGCTATCCGCCTAAAAAGGCCGGAATTGTGGAAAGACAATTCTTGGTTTTTACACCATCGCATACTGCTTCGTAATTAGTGATCATTTAGCCAAAAACTCAACCCATATCGTTTCGCAACCACCGTATTCACCTGATCTGGCGCCGTGCGACTTCTTGCTGTTCACCAAGCTCAAAGGACCGTTCCGGGAATACCGTTTCTATACGATAGAGGAGTTTCAAGCCGCAACGAAGACGGAAGTGAAGGCCATCCCGGAAAGTGACTACGACTAGTGTTTCGAAGATTGGAAAATCCGTTGGTATAAGTGCAATCGGGAGGGGATTACTTTGAAGGGAACGAAACTGATTTGGAAGAATAAACAAAGAATTTTCAAAATAAATACAATGTCACCTTTGTTTTCAAACCGTAATAATAATTTTAAGTATTTTATATATACATAGGTATATAGGCACACCTTAATACTTGGTTTGTATGTACTTGTTTGTGTGCAATTGAGAGCTCGCCGAAGAGATTAAGATGCTTTGTAATGTTTTTTTTACAGTCTTGCTTGTTTTTGTTTGGCAAAGAACAAGTGATGTTCAGAATAGATGCTAATGTGGACTTTAAATGGATGTGTATGTTTAAATATACATATACGTATGTTTGAATGTATATTGTTAACACTTATAATTTCTTTTTTTTTTATTTTATACCCGAGTATATAGTTGTATTCAAAAACTTGTGTGTATTTTGCGAAACTGATTTTTTTTTTGTATTGTTAAAATTTAAACTTTTTAATAATTTGGTACCCAGTGTAGGATATAGAATTACTGACAGACTCAATAAAGAACTGGAAAGTCCTGGAGGATTACGCTGGCGCGATCCTCACTACATTCTATTTATGATTGACACTGGAACAAACGCTAACCAGCACAGAAAAAATACTGGAACACAAAAGTGGAACATTGCGAAACTAGATACTTCGAAATTAATCTCCGCAAAAGACAACCAAAACCCATCTAGTAACTCCCCAATAATTAGAAGAAAAACTGTCAGAACACAATGAGTAATATAACAAGAGCCTGTCAAAAAGCAATGCCCAAGGCCTCTCATATCAAACCAGGAGTTTACTGGTGGACTGAAAATATCGCCCAGCTCAGACGGACATACCTCCGCCTTCGCAGATCCTACACGAGATCCACGCACAGAGGAGTCGCAACTCAAGAAGCCGATCAATATAAAGCAGCAACAAAGGAGCTGAAGCACGCCATCGACGACTGCAAAAAGAAAAAATGGGAGGAACTACGTGAGGATATAATCAGAAACCCCTGGGGACTCGGGTGTAAAATAGTGATGAAGAAACTTGGCGCTCGAGCAAAGCCACCTGACTTAACCGCTGCCAAAATGGATCATATCGTGAATGCACTATTCCCCACACACGAAATTAAGGCTAGTGACCCAGAACACATTCTAAGATCCGCGCAAATCCTTCAGCATACCTTTGAAGAGCTGCAACTAGCCACTGGCAAGCTCAAGGCCAACAAATCACCCGGATCGGACGGGATCCCATTAGAAATCCTCAAAATAATCGCTGCAGAGCGCCCCGCAGTTCTACTAAACATGAACAATGCCTGCCTTGAAGCCGAAATATTCCCTGAGCCCTGGAAAAAGCAACGGCTGGTGCTAATTAGTAAGTGAAAAGGAGACTCTAATTCGTCAGCAGCCTACCGTCAATTATGTATGCTTGACACAGCGCAAAAGCTGTACGAAAGTCTGCTTAAGCCCAGACTCGAAGCGGCTATCAACTAAACTGGAAGACTGTCCCCTGGATAATATGGCTTTAGAATCGGCAGATCAACTATAGGAGCTATAAAATGCTTTGTTGAAAGCGTAGAAGCCGCACAGCGTAGATGGCATAAATACAAAGGATAGTGTATGTTTGACACAGCGGAAAAGCTGTACGAAAGTCTGCTTAAACCCAGACTCGAGGCGGCTATCAACGAAACTGGGGGACTTTCCCCTAGATAATATGGCTTTAGAATCGGCAGATCAACTATAGGAGCTATAAAATGCTTCGTTGAAAGCGTAAAAGCCGCACAGCGTAGATGGCAGAAATACAAAAGAATAGTGTTGCTGGCGACTAACCTTCTGGGTACAAATCCAGCACGCCGCAGGAAAGGCTGCGAAGATCACCTCTCAACTGAGCCAACATAAGAGGCCCCAACCAAGAAAGGAGAAAGCTCCTAATGTCGACAGCAATTAGCGTTTTATTATACGGAGCTGAGATATGGCTAAATGTGCTTAAAAAAAAAAGAAAACTAGCGTAAGATAATGGCCAGAGTGCACATCACTGTAGCCCTCAGTGTTGCATCAGCCTAGCGAACAATGTCCGGCGATGCAATATTAGCTATAAGCGGAAATGCCCCAATTGACCTTCTAGCATACGAAAGGAAAAAGCTGTGGGAACTAAAGAGATCTAGACTCATGGACAAGCCGTAAATTCGAAGAGGTAGATTTTTACACAACTCAGCTGTTATCCGGTCACGGGTACTTCAAAAAGTACCTCCACAGAATTGGAAAAGTCGAAAAGCCGTCATGCCTACACAACGAAGCAACAGAAGACGACGCTGAACACACATTCTTTTAATATATGCAAGGAGAACGCACCGCCGTAGAGGACCTGGTTGGCCCAATAAACGCGGACAATTTAGTCAGCGTCATGTTGGAGAGTGAAGCAAACTGGGGGATTATCCAGAAATTCGCTGCACTCTTTCTACGCAGCAAAAAGCGGGACCTGGACGCAGGTGCACAAATGTAAATCTCTCAATGGGAAAAATGGAACGCTACCCTGAAGTAATGCGAAGTAATGCAAATGCGGTAACAGGGTGGGCATCGGTTCCTTAGAGTGGGGGATTTTAATGACTGAAAGTGTTCACTTTATGATTTTAAGCTTTTTGTACAACAATGTTTGTAGTTTTTGTGGGTGACATATTCACATCTGTGCGCATATAGGTATGTAGGTTTGTGTATACATTATTTGCCGGACAATGCTATTCACACATACAGTTTAAAAATTTTGTGTTAAATATTTTAAATCGACAAGAGCTATGTTGCCACTTTTGTCACTTTGTTTTGTACTTTGCCGGTTTGCGGGGTTGACTGAAAGTGTTCACTTTATGATTTTAAGCTTCTATACAACAATGTTTGTAGTTTTTGTGGATGACATATTCACATCTGGGCGCATATGGGTTACATACCCATACATGTGTATACATTATTTGGCCGACAAAGTTATTCAGACATACAGTTTATTGACCAAGTGTGCACAAGCTATTAAATATTTCTTTACCGATGTTAAATAAAATGTTGTATTGTATTAAGGGTACTGTTATAAGCACGGGTAATACTTCCATTTCATGTAACTAGCTTGCCGTTGCATTCAATTATTTCACTGAGTTCATTGCGGTATCGGGAGGGAAATGCCTTCTGTCTTAGTTACTGAAACGCAAAATAATTAGGGAAATCAGGACAAGTGCATAATGACAATGCGATAGAAATCAATAAAAGACTCCGGAAAAATGATTAGATTAATGTTTGTGATGAAACAATTCGCAACGTCAAATTCGCGAAAATGGCTTAAATGGTCGTTCCAAGGTTAAGCAACCTCTTTTAACAAATCGCCATAAAAATAGTGAAGCTAAGTTTTGCAAAAAAGCAATCAAATTTCACAATCGAAGATTAGAAGAAAATGATTTGGTCTGACGAGATCAAAATAAATCGTTTTGGATCGAATGGGAGACAGGGGGTGAACCACTATCGTTTTATGAATCGGAATGGGGTTGGAAAATGTCTCAGAATATTAGGACGAACGACCGCAACTAATTATGTAAAATTCAAATTTTGGAACAAAACCCATTAAGAAGCTTGAGTCGATGGGGTCTCACTGTTGAACATTCAACTTTTCAGACTTACACAATTTTTATAATCTCGCAATCAGTTGCTACAGAGTATTATAATTTTGTTCACTTAACGGTTGTACATATCACCAAAAACTAAACGAGATAGATATAGGGTTATTCTCGTATTTGTATATATTATATAAATGAAATAGGTAAATTCCTTCTACAAAAAAAAATCAAACTTCCCATATAAAAAATGTTTAAATTCCATTTGTACTTTTTATTCTCCAGTGTTCAAATCAACTTATAAAGTGCCATAACTAAGCATTAAATTGAGATATAAAACTCTGATTTGGTACAGGGGATTGGAGTAGCAAGGGGCACACGTAGGCAAAATTTTTTGAAAGAGTGGGCGTAGCCCCGCCATCTAACAAGTTCTATGTACATATCTTAAAAATCGCTTAGACTACAGCAACCAAATTTGCCGAGTGCAAATATTGTAAGCACTTCTACCGACAGTGTGAAAATATATGAAATCGGAGGATAATTCCCTCGTTCCTAATATAACGGTACTGTTTAAAACTATTAAAAACACAATAAATCAATAACTAAATACGCCAGAATCATTAAATATTTCAATCAAGGTATAAAAAAGCTTAATGGGATCTGGTGTGAAAATTGAACGATGAGCGTGACCACGCCTACTCTTTGTGATATCCCATATTTTGGGACTCCCCAATTGACTTCAACAAAATTTTGTACGTAGCATTCTTCTTACATTCTTATGTCACATTGTGAAAATGGAAGAAGTCGGAAAACAACAACGCCTACTTCCCATATAACATAATTTTAAATTTCACTTTTTTCGTTCAGTTTCCAGTACACAAATCAAGAAGCAATTAATATTTATATTTAAACTTGGATACCCATAGTTTACTTTTTATCGAAAATTCAATCCGTCCATGTATGATATACATATATAGCTATAGGGATAAAATTTTCTCGCAATGGTATTTTTGTATGTCAAAAATGGTTTTAATCGCACCAATACTTTCCTTAGCCTACAAATACTTAATATAGAGGTTTTCGAACTTTGAGGTGACATTGTACCGCTAATATCGGTCACAATGTGAATTATCCCAATGAAAATAAAAGGGAGTGTTTTTAAACTTAAAATAGATAAATTTGAGTAAAAACCTGGCCTAACCACTATATATATAACTAATATCAGAATTTCGAACATCCTGCTTACTTTGCACTATATGATTGGTTTTACCCCTTAATGTATTTCCCTGACTTTGACTCTTGCAAGTTGCAACAGTATAAACTATTTGGTTGCACCCGAACTTAGCACTTCCTTACTTGTTAAAATTAATTTAT
The DNA here is from genome assembly GCA_027475135.1 of Bactrocera correcta. Classification (NCBI taxonomy): domain Eukaryota; kingdom Metazoa; phylum Arthropoda; class Insecta; order Diptera; family Tephritidae; genus Bactrocera; species Bactrocera correcta. The sequence goes on along the minus strand of CM050322.1, from coordinate 81,516,282 downwards.
AAAACTTGGTAAAAATTTTTTCTTTGAATATATTGTTTTTATTTTTGTTGTTTTGTATTAAAGATACTTTATGAAACTAAAATTAAAGTAAAATATTGCCTTATTGGACTTGAGATTTACTACTCAAATTAAATATTTTATGGATTCAGTTCATATTTATTATTTTAAACAGAAAGTGAAATGTAATATTAGAGTTTTTCACTCAAGCTTACTAATATTTGATTTCAATATAATTAAATAATTATTCGTTACTTTCGTCGTTTTCTGGATGACACTCTAACATATCTTCTGGAGTTAAATTCATATAAAAGTGTCTATATATTTCATCAACTAGCGGCATATTCAACAAAGAGTTTGTGTGAAATTTTGTGTTTCAAGCGAAACGTTTGAAATGTTGCAAAAAACATTTGGTGATTCAACCATGTTGAAAACTTAAGTTTACGGTGGGTATAAATCGCTCAAAGAGGGGCGAGAAGAAGCGATTTGCCATGTTCAGGACGGCCTTCGACCGCTTCAACTGAAGAAAACGTCGACGAAATAAAAGAAATGGTGCTCGAAAATCGTCATTATAGTTTGCGAGAGATAACCCAAATAATGGGCATGTCTCATGAAAAGCGGAAAGTCGCAGCGCGATTGGTGCCAAAAGATCTGAATTTTCGATAACGTACCAGTGCACAAAGCGATCATTGTGAACGAGTTTTTTAACAAATTTTATCGAACAACCACCGTACTCTGCAGATATGGCTACGTGTGACTTTTTCCTGTTTCCAAAACTCAAATTAGCACTTCGTGGAACCCGTTTTGAGAGCATTGAAGACATCAAAACTAATTCCCAAAAGAGAACTAAAGACCATCACGGAATATAGCTTTAAAAAGTGGTTCGATGGTTGAATTGTTCGTTGGAAAAAGTGTATTGCCTCAGAAGGGTCCTATTTTGAAGGGGCAACAAAAATTTAGATCATTGATAAGTTGTTTGTGTTTTATTTCAAATTTTCGGCTACTTATTTGACAGAATGTAACAGAGAGAGAGAGAGAGAGGTTTGTTCTTCTCTTCTTCTAAGTCCAAAGTATCACCTGTTGGCAAAAGTCATTCTGCGTTGGATTTCCAGGTTGACATTGTTGGTGGTGTTTATACTAGTTTCAAGGCAGACGAAATTATTTACGTCTTCAAAGTTATGACTGTCAACAGTGAGGTGAGAGTCAAGTCGCGAGTGCGATGACTGTTTCTTTGATGACAGGAGATATTTCATTTTGCCCTTGTTCACTGCCAGACCCATTTGGTTTGCTTATTTGTCCAGTCTGGAGAAAGCAGAACAAACGGCGAGAGTGTTGAAGCCGATGATATCAATATATCATCAATAGAGCTTTGAATAATTTTAAATATTAGTGGCCTCCTCACCTCTTTATAGCAGAAGCAGTAGAAAACGTAGAATCGTGGCCCATGTCAGCTGACACGACTGCTAAGTGAACAGAGATATACTGATAAGTGAACAATGAAAAACGCTAATCCCTTCTCTCTTTGACGTGGGATGACGTGAGAATTCACGGCATTTGGATTTTTGCCGCAGAAACGTGTCAGCTGATTGCTCTCTCACAACGCAGGGTTGCCAATATAGATATACTGAGTAATTATCAACTTTTATAATTCAATCTGTTTCAATATATTTGAAATTTTCTTACAATATCTCAAAATCTGAGTCGAATGTTATTATTTATAAAAATAAAAAATATTTTTTGTTTTCAGTTTTGATATTTTATATTGTAAAAAATTGTAATTGAAAACACAGATGTGCTCAAAGCTATATATGCATATTGGGCAATGGCAACATTGTTCAAATGAAAACAAAAATAGATGGCTGATTTCTGCGTTTTTACCATGGGCTCAACTGTTCACACATTTTGCTAGATAAGGAAGGAAAAGGAAGGAAGGGAGTAGCGTTGTTGACTGGTTCTGCTAGTAATGTCGTCAGCAAATTAACAAATACTTTTAAATTAGCAAGAACGATAACTGATATCTGATAACTGATCATTTTTTAGTTAATTATTTAAAATTTCATCTTCAATAAGTAACTCATATTCGTTGTGAATTATTTACCGGTCCATGATCGTCGATTTAATGAATCAGTCGAAAAACAATCGGCGTACACGTACAAATGAAAATTCAGGGCCGTGCTCAACGTCTTCATGCTAATACTTTCAGACAACAAGGGGCACATACAAGCGACCAACGCACAGAGAATATAACCAATGGCAAATGCAGGATAATCGAGCATTGGCACGAGCAGTACTTAAACGTCTCTCTTGAATATGATCCTGAAATAAACTGTTCGTCACAATCGGTAGTATGAAAATTTCATTGCCACGGCTCAGTATACTCATATCTCAATCGAAATTGTTTTTGTGGACATTTCGTAAATTCAAATCATGCTTCCAAATGACGTGACAAAAGTTATTCATCATGAAGATGGTCGGAATCTACATTCAATGTCAAATGTACCTTTGAATAAGTTCATTGCTTCCAATGCCTGATGCTGATCCAAAATTTTTACAAATTTAACGGATGATTTTTTAAGAGCTTGATAACTTTTTAAAAAAAAAAAACGCATAAAATTTGCAAAATCTCATCGGTTCTTTATTTGAAACGTTAGATTGGTTCATGACATTTACTTTTTGAAGATAATTTCATTTAAATGTTGACCGCGGCTGCGTCTTAGGTGGTCCATTCGGAAAGTCCAATTTTGGGCAACTTTTTCGAGCATTTCGGCCGGAATAGCCCGAATTTCTTCGGAAATGTTGTCTTCCAAAGCTGGAATAGTTGCTGGCTTATTTCTGTAGACTTTAGACTTGACGTAGCCCCACAAAAAATAGTCTAAAGGCGTTAAATCGCATGATCTTGGTGGCCAACTTACGGGTCCATTTCTTGAGATGAATTGTTGTCCGAAGTTTTCCCTCAAAATGGCCATAGAATCGCGAGCTGTGTGGCATGTAGCGCCATCTTGTTGAAACCACATGTCAACCAAGTTCAGTTCTTCCATTTTTGGCAACAAAAAGTTTGTTAGCATCGAACGATAGCGATCGCCATTCACCGTAACGTTGCGTCCAACAGCATCTTTGAAAAAATACGGTCCAATGATTCCACCAGCGTACAAACCACACCAAACAGTGCATTTTTCGGGATGCATGGGCAGTTCTTGAACGGCTTCTGGTTGCTCTTCACCCCAAATGCGGCAATTTTGCTTATTTACGTAGCCATTCAACCAGAAATGAGCCTCATCGCTCATCGGACACGGACGCGAAACACATTTCGAACCGAACACTGATTTTGGTAATAAAATTCAATGATTTGCAAGCGTTGCTCGTTAGTAAGTCTATTCATGATGAAATGTCAAAGCATACTGAGCATCTTTCTCTTTGACACCATGTCTGACATCCCACGTGATCTGTCAAATACCTTTGAATAAGTTCATTGCTTCCAATGCCTGATGCTGATCCAAAATTTTTACAAATTTATTTTATGGGAAATGAGGAGCAATAATCACATACACGCTAAGCTTACAACCATATAGAGCAGATGGACGAACGAGAAATTGTGGCCAATTTGAAAAGGTTAAAAATTTTAGTTTTTCTGCAAATGCGTCACTGTCAATATAGAGTTTTTCTCCTCTTTATCAGGTATTGGAGCTTCTCCTATTAAAATTAGTTTTGGTTGTCTTTCGTTTTTATTATGTATTATTATTACATATGTATATACAATAATATTGTTGCCTAATTTGCCCAATTTTTCCCTATAATTTAGGTGCGCCCTGCTCTCTGTTTGCTCAATAATGTGTTTCATTTAATCACTACTTTCATTAAAGATGCCTATTATGTTTTTTGGCATGCCCTATTCAATTAGAAAGCGCTTATCGCTAAAATAAGAAATTGTTTTTAGGACGGTTACTTTTCACCCATGAACTCTTACATTTTGTAATTATTAGTCATAAAAACAAGTTTTGAATTTCGTTATTATCTAAGTCATTTACTGATATTGAATAAAGATATTGTTTTGACCAAATTGGCCTTTCGGCAGTTATTCTTATTTGCGCTTTAACATCTGTACAAAAGGGTGTATATAAATTCACTTCGTTATGTATAGAGAAAGTTTCATTTTCTTTACTTTCTCCAAAGAATGTTTTTGAACGATTTTATCTTAACTTATTTAATAAGTTTCTATTTCCAGAAACATATTTTTGTTTGTTTTGTTCAATTTTTTGTTGGAATTTCTAAAATCCATTTAAAATTTCTGTTTTGTTTTGTTACCAGATTTCCCATCAGAAAGATCTTTCCAACTTTTTCCTACAATTGATAATTCGGGTGGTGGGGCACGGTGCGGCTCGTTCCGTAGTTGTGGTTGCTGTGGGGAAACGTACGGCGCAAAATATTCCACATAAATATTAATAAAAAACTAAAGGTTTCTTATAATACAAATATTTTATTATAAAAAATTGGAAACACACATACCACATCTGGATCGGTTGAGCTGTCGCAAAAGAAGAGAGACCGCAACTTTTTTCCAATTAATGTTTGGTGGCGTTCGAATTAAAACTTTGAAGAAGAGATTGCTCTGCCGACATAGACGTGGCAAAAGAAATTGGGAGGAGGCGTCATCAACATTCCGCCCGCCTTGCAGTATTACTGCAAATGCGGTTTACAATTAATTACTTAAAACTAACTTAACTAACTGGCTCCTGCACTTCCTCTTCCACGTCTGTTTTGCAGATGGGGTGGCCAACTAGACGAATCGAGTCTGGTTTGGTCTAGGAAATGCCGCTGAGATGAATCGAGCCTCAGTCGGTTATTGCCATACCGCCAATTTGCATAGAAGTCACCACATTCCGAGGTTGCCGAGACGGCTCGAGTCTAACTCGATCCTGGGTAGGTGGTAAATGTGAGAAGCGTCGAAAGCCAGTGCACTTTATTGTGCCGATATTATGCGACGCCGAATATTATATATCCCAATGTCGTATTGTGGGCGATGAGTTGTCCCACTGCCGCTGGTTCTAACCCTGGCAACATGAGCCGAGAGTAGATGTCCACTCCCAAAATTACCTCGACTGGCGCACACTTGAAGAACTCATTGTCTGCCAGTCTTAGGTTCTGGAAATGTTGAACTGTGTGGTCCTCCAGAGACCTTACTGGCGTCGGTGCTATCGGATTTAAGGAGATTTTTGATTCTCCACCATGGTTGTCCCGAAACATTAAATCGCAAACTCGGCTGACTCCACGTGCATGTGTACGCAGTCGCAATCGTGAAATCGTGGAGGCGAGGATATAAGTGGCTGTACTGACCGGGCTAATCATGGCACGCACTGTTATGAACCTGGTTGCAGTTCGTATTTTTATTAAGGCGGTCGGTGACAACGCCATTCTTTGCTGCCAAGGTAGTGTTGATTGCCTATCCTTGATGATACGGCGTGCATCTACTTGACGTCAAGCGTCTCGTCCACGCCTTCTCTTCGGATGGGGTGGCCGGCGGAACGAATTGAGTTCCGCTTGGTTCGGACAATGTCGCTGAGACGAATCGAGTCTCAATCGATCGTTGCCATGCCGCCAATCCGAAAGGAAGTTACCAGCACGCCGAAGTCGACGAGACGACTCGAGTCTGGCTCGATCTTGGGCGTATGGTATACGGGAGAGGCATCATTGGTCATTGATTGCGTGAACTGACAATCTTTGTGATTAGTCAACAAATTAAGCCGCGTTGAGTTTGAATGTTCGCCTCCCGAACTCGTTGATCCAACCCTGGATATACTTTGAAGATGCTGCCTAATGTCCATTCTTATTTGCCCTTTAATATCTGTACAAAAGGGTGTGCATAAATTCACTTCGTTATATATAGAGAAAGTTTCATTATTAGTTTCATCCGTAAATTTTTATTAATATTTCTCTTTACTTTCTACAAAGAATGTTTTTGAAGGATTTGATCTTAACTTTTTTAAAAAGTTTCTATTTCCAGAAAAATATTTATGTTTGTTTTGTTTTATTAATTTATTTTTTTTTTTGTTTTTCCACTATTTACTTCAGTTGAGTATTCAGGAATTTCTAAAATCCATTTAAAATTTCTGTTTCGTTTTGTTACCAGATTTTCCATCAGATAGATCTGTACAACTGTTACCTGTTATCCTTGTCGAAGGACCTATGATAATTCGGGTGGTGGAGCATGAAGTGGCTCGTTGTTGTGGTTGGCCGGGGGGAAACGGACAGTGCAAATCATTCCACACAAATATTAATAAAATACTAAAGGTTTCTTATAATACAAATATTTTACCATAAAAAATTGGAAACACACATACCACCTCTGGATCGGTTGAGCTGTCACAAAAGAAGAGAGAGCGCAACTTTTTTCCAATTAATGTTTGGTGGCGTTCGAATTAAAACTTCGAAGGAGAGATTGCACTGCCGATACAGGCGTGGCAAAAGAAATTGGGCGGGGGCGGCGTAAACAACAATACTGTATTTCATTATTCTATTGCTGATATTTCCTTCGACTGGCGAATTAGGATTTGAAAAATTAAATCATTTCCAAAATGTACTTTTTTGTATTAATTGTTTTATTAATCATGATTTGAATTGGAATATCAATTTTAGCATTGATTTTTGCTTTAATTAGTTAATATTAAGAGGTCGCTCTCTAAATTTTGAATCTAAAAAAATCGTTCTTGAACACAAAATTAATAAATATTATGGACATATTGGATGACGGTCGAACCATGCATGGTTTTTACTCTCATCTAATTACTAAGTTATTGTTATTCAAACAATTCCCGCATATATAATATATAGGAATTAGTTGCAACTAAAATCCTGGAGGTGTTCTCAGTTTTCGTATCCAATTTAATGATATAGGACAAATAAGATTTTAGCATAAAAATTGGTTTTCTTCAATATTGTTAATTCATTGTAACTTTTCAATTTTAATAGAGTTGGGTAAAGGGTTATCTGTTATATAAATTAGATTTTTTAATATTATGAAAACCATATTTTTTCACTGGAGCATAGCTCGTTTATGGATTTCCCAATTACAACTGATTATCAAATCTAATTTTCGTAATGTTAAGCTTAATTTCTAAAATTAGCGCTGCCAATATTTTTTTATAGGAAACAATTAATATTTAGTTCCACAGAAATACAAAACAATTGGTCAGCACTTTTACCAATAAGTGAATAGTTGTTTTGCCATTTATATTGAATTCGAAGAATTGTTATCCTCTATCCTTAAATGCAAATTTCTCCTTCTTCGACTCTCTTACATAAAATCTTTTATCTAAACAAGTACAATATTCTTATTATTATCCACTAATGTATCCACTTTCAACTTTGAAGTGTTGTAACTTTTGAATCGCTGTACCTCTATACCTCTATTCCGCTTCGGATCTAGGAAGATTATTTAGTTTTGAGTTCAAATTCAAAATTTGAACCAGATCGGACCATTGATTCAGGAGCTACAGCCTTCCAAACACATTATATACATAAACACACACCCGGGATATGTTTGTACCCCAATAGTAAAAATCCCCATAATAATAAAAAAAAAACATTTTTTATATTATTTTTTTATTTGAAAAATTAAAAATATTCATTTCACACATTATATTATTGACTTTTATTATAAAAATTATAAAAATGCATCTTATATCTAAGGAAAATCATGGCAAATAGAGCAATTTGTCGATGTGACCGAATGTTCAAGACACATTGGTATCTTACATTTGGCGCACAGCTTTCTGGTTTTTCTACGGCGTTTTTTCTCTTGTGCGTAACATAAATAGCAAGATCCGGACACAGGTTTTGGCATGAGCGCTGCGGCAGATGTTGATGCTGCTGTTGACACCATTGATTCCACCGGTCGCTTGAAATATGCCTCAAGAGCAATTTTAGTCGAAAAATTTTGCGTCACTTGACGATTTATGGCTCTGGCTTCAATAATGGGCATACACAATGCTTCAGCCAAGCTGCGCAGGATCTACTTACGCTTGTTGTTTGTTCTCCAAGGCAACATAGGGTTATTCAAATCGTAGACAATGTAGGCTGCAAGAGCTGTAATGTCCAACATGTGTAGAGAAACACCGTACTCGTGTGCACAGTCAAACACTTATATGTATATAATAATACAAAACTTTATTGTGAATATAAGAAAAATGTTACACTTATTCAACTTTACTGGATGTTCTCAAATATTTCGTTTATATTGCTCACTCGTTGACGATTGCTCGTTGACTGTGTCTTTGGTTGCTGCCACTTGCTTTATTTTATTTGACACTTGATGGGCAACAGAGTTGCCATCGCTTACAGTCGGCTTTCCTGACCCAATGTGGCGCCCTCGCCCATGGTGCTCTCATCTTCGTTGTCTATGTCGTCTATGTCGCCTGGATCATCTGGTGGTAACATGCACCAAGTTTTAAGTTGATCTGATGCAAATACGGCTTTGTAGTGACGTTGCGTTCGCTCGGCATGAGGTAAGTCTTCAATTACATAACGATCATTTGGCAGGACTTTGGTGATGATGAATGGTCCTCTGAATCGTGGTTCTAGTTTACGTGATGTACCGGAGCTTATTGGTTCGTTTGTAGTCAATACGAGATCACCTTCGTTGTACGTCTTCGGTTGATTATGCTTTGCGTCATATAGCTTCTTGGCTTGTGCTCTTACGTCGTTTATTCGTTGAGCTGTGTCGACTCGTAGTTGCTGTAGGTCGGTGTCGTTTATCTGATCAACATCATCGTCTTGAAGTGCCTGGATAAGTTGATTCTGCAGGATGTCTCGAGGCACGTACCCATAAAATAGTCGGAATGGTGTACAACCTGTGGTTTTATTCGGGATGGTATTAATGCTCCATTGTATTTGACGTAATTTGTCGTCCCATCGTCTTTCGTCATCAGTAGAAGGTAGTAGCATGGATAGGATGACGCGGTTTGCTCGTTCAGCGTGTCCGTTAGCGCGTGGCGTCTGCACTGCGTTGAGAATATGTTTGACGTTGTTTTCATCGCAAAACTTTTGGAACGCTTTTGAAGTGAAGGCCGTTCCTCGGTCGGATATGATACGTTCAGGCATTCCTAGATAGCTCGTGATCTCAAGCAATACCGGAATTACATGGCTTGTTGCGGTACTCTTGACTGCTCGTAGGATTGTGAATTTGGTAAATGAATCTACAATTACCAAATGATGCTCGTTGCGTTTTGAACTTTTTGGGAACGGACCCAAATGATCAATGTGTATTGTCGTGAACGGTATTGGCTTAACGTTGTCGTAGTGATATCGACCCTCACGTCGTCCGCCAGGGGTTTTATTTAAAGCACAACCCACACATGAGTTGATGTAGCTCTTTACGTAATTGCGCATTCGAGGAAACCAGAAGAGATTGAGAATTCGTTTCATTGTTTTGTCAACGCTCATATGACCTGCCTTATCGTGGCATTCGTGCAGTATTTGGAACCTTAATTGCTTTGGAACAACCCATAGTAGTTTGTTGTCGTGTTTTTGATATAGGCGTCCCAGTTCAACAACGTAGTCGGGATATTCTGGCTTCACCTCATTCTGTACTTCGTTAACGATGTTTCTTATTTTCTCGTCTTGTAGCTGAACACTAAACAACCAATCTGCCTGGTCGATAATCATCTTGGAAATTTTGAGATCAGCGGCATTTATTTCGTGTGCATCTTCATAAGGTGCACGGCTCAACGCATCGACATGGGCCATACGAGCTCCTGGTCGATGTTGAATTTCAATGTCGAATTCTTGGATTCTCAACCACCATCGGGCAATGCGTGGTATAAGCTCTCGCTTCTCCATCGTTGTTCGTAAAGCGTTGCAATCGGTAATAACTTTGATCTTCTTTCCGTATACGTAGTATTTGAATCTTTCCAATGATTCCACAATCGCTAATGCTTCGAGTTCATAGCTATGGAAACGTTTTTCGTTGTCTGTAGTAGAGCGACTAAAATATGAGATCGGGTGCAGTTGTCCATTCTCGACTTGCAACAAAACGCTTGCAAGGCCGATAGAGCTTGCGTCTGTATGTAGTTCGTGTTCGGCTTCGATGCGGTAGGTGACCATGGTTGGTTTCGATGATAATGCGGTTTTGAGTTCGTTGAATGCTGACTCTTGCTGTAGTCCCCATGCGAATGCGGTGTTGTTGCGTACCAATTTGCGTAATGGTTCAGAAATAATGGAATAACCAGCGACGAATTTTCGGAAGTAGCCACTGAGACCTAAGAATCTTCGTACTTCAGTGACATTTCTCGGCTGTGGAAAATTTACGATAGCGTTGGTTTTGACGTTGCCCGGACTGATGCCTTCAGGAGTTAGCTGATGTCCCAAAAACGTTATTGTTCGCGTGAACAACTCACATTTGTTAACGTTCAATGTGAGTCCACAGGTACGTAGTACTTGGAGTATACGAGAAAGCTTTGTATACATTTCGTCGAAAGAATTGCTGCCGATTAGGATGTCATCCATATAATGCAGCATGTCGCCCGTCTCCACCCGTCTTTGGATTTCTGCCATGAGTCTATTAAACACAGCTGGTGCATTCTTTAAACCAAACGGCATGCGTTTGAACTCATATAGACCGTCCGTCGTGATAAAAGCGGTGTATTTCCTACTATCGGGTGCCATTTTGATCTGATAGTACCCACTATTCAAATCGAGTGACGAAAAGTATCGGAAACGTTTCGCTTCGTGTAGCCGTTCTTCAATATTCGGGACTGGAAAATTCTCTTTCTTTGTTACCTTATTAATTCGTCGATAATCGATACATAACCGATCACTTCCATTCTGCTTTTTGACTATGACCACGGGACTTGCGTATTCGGATGTCGATTTCGTGATAATATCACGCTCAAGCAACTCCTCAACCATCCTGTTGACAATATCACGCTTCGGTTCTGGGATACGATAAGGCGCTTGAAATATGGTGCGATTGCTCTCAAGTTCGATGCTAGCTTGAACTACGTCAGTTTTTCCAATATCTTTCAGCCCACTGGAGAAAACATCGGCATAGCTTGCCAGAAGACTTTGTATCTTATTTCGTTCTGCTTCATTGCTGAAATTGGACATTAATTTGGAAAAATTGCTCTCAGTTATTACCGTTGTCTGTACTGCTCGTCTGCTTCCGAATATTGTGCGACCATTTTCAATTTTCAGCGTAGTGTTTGCATTGATGATAACATCTTGACCTATTAAAACGTCTTGTTCTAGTAACTCGTCATCAGCGAAGTAGGCTTGCGTCTCGATGTTGATTCCGTCGATGGTGATGTCTATGGTAAAAGCCTCCGTGAACGTACGCACCCCTCCGCAAATGCCTTTTACTTGTAAGCAGCATTTTACGGCTTTATCGTCGATGCGCTTGGCTACTGACCTACGAATGATGCTGCATTGGCTGCCCGTGTCGATGAATGCGATATACGGTTGCGCTTTTATGTAAACTAACTTCTTTAAACAGTCGTCAAGGTTGATTGCACCAAGTCGTCGTAACGTTACTGTTGTCTTCTCACAATTTTCTCCGTTTGGATGAACTTTGTTACACGTTGTACAGCGATGTCGTTTCTGTGGCAATGGACATTTGTTGGCGAAATGTCCAGGTACGTTGCAATTGTAGCATTTCAATTGTGCTTTAAATTCACCATTTTGTTTCGTTGACTCAGCATATTTTTCGTTATTGTTGTCTCGCTTACTTGGTTGATGTACTTTTGGCTCACTTAGCCCTCCGCGATTATTGAAATAGTCCTCGATGGCGTCTCTCATTTGCTTCATTGTTGTAAACTTCATTACTGCAATGCTTTGTTGGAGTTCTCTATGTTTTAACCCAGCTCTTGCATAACGTATAATGGCTGCCTCACTCAGTTTGTAACGTATACCTAGTGCCGCCACTCGAAAACAATATTCTTTTACGATTTCTTTTGGCTTCCTCGTTGCATTGGCCATCACGAAATGAATTTCTGCCTCGTCTCGATCTGAACCAAATTCGTGTCGTAACGCATCAGCAAAATTTTCCCAAGTTGTGTGTAATATGGGTGATGCATCCAACCACATACGTGCAACTCCTTTTAAACGTGTGTAAATAGCTAACAATAAAAATTTCTCGTCCCATCTATATGCTTCCACTACTCGATCGACTCTATCAATAAATTGCTCTACCGTAATGCTTGCGTTATTCGTTGGATCAAATTCCGGCAGGGTAGTTGCAATTTCTTTAACTGACGCGTGTCGCATATTCCCGTTCGTTGAAATATTCCCGTTCGCAGAAATATCACCATTGCTTTGAATGCGTGTTGTAACGTTGTTGTTAGTTGCCACCGTGCTGTCGTCGTTCGTTGAAATAGCGTCAGTGGCGTGACTCTGAACGCCTGCGCCGCCGTTGACTGCGACTGCGCTATCGTTGCTATTTGCGTTTTGTACCGTTTGTACCTCTTTCATGCTAACTGTACCAGTCCCGTTGTTTTGCGCTTGTAGCAGCTGCGCCATCATCTCGCGTAACTGCTTCATCTCCTGCTGCAGTTGTGCCACCGTTGACATCTCGGATGACTCCTCCGTAACGTTGATCTCTTGGATGTCCACCTCGTCGGACTCCTCATATGCGCTAAGACGTTGCAACAACTGGTCTCGCGTGCCAGTCGTCGCTAATTGCCTTTCCCGTAGCAACCTCTTCAGTTGTTCCACCTTCAGATCACTGATCATCACCATAGTATCGTTTTTACGTTTCGTATATATATATCTGCCGGTGCCTATAGCCCTTCACCAACGCCCATACATATACTTACTATGTTTGTAGACGTGTATGGGTTTATCATCCCACTTCTGAACTGTAGAGAAACACCGTACTCGTGTGCACAGTCAAACACTTATATGTATATAATAATACAAAACTTTATTGTGAATATAAGAAAAATGTTACACTTATTCAACTTTACTGGATGTTCTCAAATATTTCGTTTATGTTGCTCACTCGCTGACGGTTGCTCGTTGACTGTGTCTTTGGTTGCTGCCACTTGCTTTATTTTATTTGACACTTGATGGGCAACAGAGTTGCCATCGCTTACACATGTTAAAGAACAGCTCTAGTGGCCATCGTTTTGTTTGTCTTTGTATTGGATATTCCGCAAACGCTTGGTCCATTCGATCAACACCACCTTTGGTACGATTATAATATTCAATTATTCCAGGTTTCCCACTGTCAGCTATTTCAGCATCATTATGCATGGTCGAAAGCAAAATTACTGTTTTATTTTTTTGGGAACATAAGAGCACATTGTCTCATTATTTTTGAAGCCAAATGTCGTTGAACCAATTGACCTGTTTTTGTTCTGCTTCATTTCTTGGGGAATATATGATTTGTTTTTGCGCAAAGTTCCAACGATCGTGAGTTTCCAGGTGAGAAGCAGTTCTGCAACTGGCAAGGTCGTAAACAAATTGTCCATTGTAATGTTTCGTCCACTTCCTTGGTATGTGCCAGACAAGTCCTTCACCACTCGTTCGCCTTGGTTCGTTTCCCTGCCAGTTTCTGATTGGCCAGTATATATTTGTCCATGCAGTGGATATGCATTTGTGGCATCGCAAATCCACCAAACCTTGACACCATATTTAGCAAGTTTTGACGGTATGTACTGCGTAAACCGTGTGCGTCCACGGTAAGGAAATAATTGTTCATCAATCGTCAAGCATGAGCTGGGCTTGTAATGTGCAGCAAGATTATTGTTCATCATCGTCCACAACTCACTGATCGGTGCTGCTTTATCAGTTAGTAAGCGTGTTGCACGAGTTTTTTTATCGTCAAATCTTAGGAACCGCAATATCGAACAGAAACGGTTGACTTCCATTGTGGCGGGATATAAAGGATAGTTTTTGACGTTCCATAAATCCCGAACATGTTCTCCATTGCTTTGGCTCGCACCAGTCATATCAAGTATGCCAAAAAATGCATACAGCTCTGTTATTGACACGGGCGTCCATGACTTAGGAGTTGTGTTTGGATGCTCATTGTTGTAAGCGTTATAAGTTTCTTTTGCTAACTTATTTGTGTGGCGCATAATTATATCAGCCATTTCAACGTTCATGAAACATTCGAATGTTTGGTCTGCTGACAACATTTCAGTGCATCTAGCTGGACCAGAACGTTCTCTTATAATATTTTGTCTGAGTACCTGACGACTTACATTTGGTTCTTTCATCCCTCAGTACCATCACGTGCAACAAATTTTTCGGCACTAGCAGGTAATTCATTATTTTCTTCTACTTCTTCTTCTTCATAGTCCTCTTCATCATCCTCATAGTCCGCATAATCAGGTGATACTTCAATCATAGAAATCGGTTGAATAAGCATTAAAAAAACCGCAAAATAAGGTCCCGGGTACAAACGTATCCCGGGTGTGTGTTTACGTGGTATTTTCTGGGTGTGTGTTCTAGGGTTAAACCAAATATGTACTTCAAATAGCGAAAGACGTTAGTTGCAAACCGATTTAAACAACCTAGTTTCTTGGTGTGTTAGAAATGACACGCCAATGCACCTTAAAAACTGTAAAACAATGTACAGATTTGTTGACTTGGGTGTAAATATGGACCTCAAACTCAATTTTAATCTTCACACATCTTCCACGGTTTTTAAAGCTAAAAGCGCTCTTAAAGTGTGCTTCTGTGGTTTGGAACCCTAGTTATCAAGCCCATTCGGAGAAATTAGAGTTAGAGTCAAAAACAATTTTTACCTTTTGCCTTAAATCATATGCATTGGGATTCCAGTTTAAATCTTCCCCCTTACACAAACCGTTTAAAACTTATAAATCTCCCGACACTCGCTAGTCGTAGGGAGATGCTCGGTATAATATTTCTTGTAAAACTCATGAATGTGTCGGCCCAGCTCTTTTATCTGATATTAATTTTAACGTTCCCGCTCGCTCTACCAGACAGTTTAGACCTTTACTTTTAAAATTTGCTAGAACAAAGAGGAGGGTAATCGTTGGGTATTATATAAAAAAAAATTCCTTCATTCGCTTGTTCATTTCAACCGTCCGACACGTTTCCGGTCTTAGCGATAATGTAACATGCTTGCATTTTTTCTAATTAATATTTATACACGCGATGGTTAGCCATTCTTCGGCAAAAACTAATTTCTGCTCTAATAATCTTGATACTCTGATGCGGCATTTATTACGGCTTCTTAGAGCTGTGTCATCCGCGAAAGTGGATGTCATTACATTAATAGCTTTTTTAATAACTGCTGTATATATTATATACAGAGTTGGCCCTATTGCTCGTTCTGATATGAAGTCTGCTACTTTAACTGTAAATTTCCTGTTTCTTAAATATGACTCCAAAGTTTTATGTAATTCGTAAGATAAAACGTTTTTGATTTTCCATAAAAGGCCTTCAAGCCAGATCTTATCGAAAGCCTGAGCTACATCTAGAAAAATAGCATTCTGCGCTTGAATGCCTTGCTGATTTCGTAGGTAATTCGAGTGATGATTTGATAGTCCCGAAACCACGAATTGCACTAAAGGGCAAGAAGCGCACCGTTATAGCAATATTTGGTAACTCAATTATTATTTTTGGAGTCGTGTCCTGATGCCTTTTTCGGACTTAGCTCTTTTATGATTCTAATAACTTCCTAATAGTCAAATGCAACTCGTTAGTGGTATTGGGCAAAGTTAGCAACTTAAAGTTGTTCTTTGGGCAATTAAGTTGAAATACATTTTCTAGGTGAACTGCAAAGCAATTTGCCTTAGAAGCATTTTGAAATCTACTTTTGGCTTAAAAGACTTTTAGGCTTTCCAAAGGGAGTTTTACTTACTAGAATTTGGACACAGTTTCTTTATTAAAATTTCAGTGTAATGTTCTTCCTCGCGCTTAAGCGCTTTCTTTAACTTACGTACAGCAGATTTCAGTTAAAGAAGAGTTGAAGAAGTGCGACTTGCCATTCACGTTTTTCTCGCCTTTTCTGATTTACAAGCTTTTATATTTCATTAAGTTATCTTTCTAAAATCAACTGTTTTATTGTATCTTTTTGATGTTGCCAATACAGCTGAATTAGTTAATTACATCATTAAATTCTTTTATACTTGTCTATTTCTGTATTTATTTTGCAATCAATACAGATGTGGCTATTGATATATTTTCTACTTCAACCAGTTAGTTTTATGAACTGTTAGAGAAACTTTTGGCTCAAATATGATGATCAGATGATAAGTCTGTATAGGCATCAGCAGTCATAAGTGATCTATCTTTATCTTTGTCTACCTCAAAATCTATTAAGTCTGGTATTTTTTTTTTATCACTGAGCCAGTATGTCGGCTTACCAGGGGATATTATATTCAGATTATTATGCTTATTCATAATAATGTAGTATAGCTGTCGTCCTTTCGGATTAATAAGGCGTGAGCCACAGTAAATGTGTTTTGCGTTGTATCTCCAGCTGCTAGAAATCTTTGACCTAGTGTTCCAAAAAAGTTTTAAGTTCGCTATCTGTAATTTTAAAAGGAGGTGGGCAGCGTATAGCCGTAAGGTTTAAGTCACAACCCCAATTTTTTAGAGATATTGCTGTAGCTTATAACTGGGCTGAAGCATGAAGTTCTTGAGCACAATGGTTTAACCGATTTCTAACCAACACTGCCGTGAGTTAACGACATAGCCTCGCTCCGGGTCACACACACACACTCACATACATCTTATCTGTTAATATACTTCCTAAACAAGGACGAACTATGTAAACCGATAGAACTTGTTGTGATAGCAAGATAACAGATATCGAATTACAACAAAGAAGTTGCAAGCAGATAACAGCAGCCTCGTTTTACTAGTATAAATGGCTGTAAGATCTTATTATAAAATTAGTTGTTAAGAATATCAATAAAGGCACGCATTTCGGCGTAGAAATAAAATTGTTTTCTTAAACTCATATTGTGAAAACGATATTAACTAGGGGCTCAAACCGGACTTTAACCCATCTCTATCCATTGAGGATAAGGATAGAAAAAATTCTACGTAAGTAAGACTTCCAGCACAAGATCTTTGAAAAAGGTGCTTAAAATTGAACAAAGATAAAATTAATATTCCCGCAAAATCTGGAAAAAATAACGGATAAGTCTTGATATATAGATAAAACAGTCAAGCAACGTTATACTAACGGACATCACAATACTCTGGAATCTCATAAAAAGAGACAAAAGCCATTCAGTTTGCGTCGTCCCTTATTGAACACCGACGTCAAGATGACAACACAAGAAATCGCTGCTCTGACCACAACGCTAACTGAAACTCAAAAATATTGAATTCGTTCGAAACCTACGCAACATCTAACGTCACAGTCACAAACCAGTATCAGGACTGTACACTAAACATCACAGATGAATCACAAATTAGCTTAGAAATCTTCAAACTATTACATGTTGTGGAGAAAACGTGCTTGGACGCATATGGAGAACATCAGGAATTACGCTACTACACCCATGTACTACACGGCACTCTCGATTGTACATTCCAAATTCCAAGGAGAGGCGGCCGATATTTTAGTAAGCCACAACAACAAATTCAACTTTTATTCCATAATAAACCGTCTCGATTATACTTATGCGGACCAGAGACCTCTGTACTAGTATGTTTTGCTCGAAGGAATGAAAAGAAAAAAGCAAGGAAAAAGGACTCCGGCAGAGTTCCATTCCGAAGTCAGCAAGTCACTTAATCTTGCACTCTCTAAAGTTAAGATGGATAATCATGAATCAGGAAATCCATCAGCTATGATAGAATATGCGAACCGGGAAGCTATGAGGACATTCATTCTCAGTCTGAACAGCAAATATGCCAGCGGCACCCTCTATAGTCACAATCTGAATGACTTAGAAACCGCTTACGCTATCGAAAGAACGATATACCACGATAATGTAAACTCACAATTCGACGTTCCACAATACAATACATCACAGTACCAAAACTCAAGCAGAAGACATTACGAGGAACCGCAAAGATACAGACTTAACGTACAGGTGCAATACAATCAAAGAAAAAGTAAAAACTCTTCCTGGTTACTCAATAACCAAATCAAAAAAAAAAAAAATAATTACATTGTTAGAACATAATCTCACATTTTTTGAAACAATGCATTAGAAGAATTTGATATGCTTCTGGATGAACAGAGTCTTAGAAAAATTAAAGCAGAGATCAACCTTTTCGAGTACACGCTCAGTTATAAATATAGGGCCAAGAAAGAAAGTGAATCTGTGCAAAAAAATAAATTATACGGTTAATAGTGAAAAACATAGAGAAGAAATTATGCAAAGAAATGAAGACATAAATGAAGTACTACCATATACTACCACGGTACAAGCTACCATTAGAACGAAATCCGAAGATCCTATTTGGACCAAGCAATATCCGTACCCTATGTCGGATAGCGATTTCATTAACAAAAAAATTAACAAACTTTAAGAAAATGAAATAATTAAAGCAAAAGTCCGTATAACTCTCCCATTTGGACAGTCGCAAAAAAGGAACCGATGAACAAGAGAAACCTAAGCGCAGAATGGTCGTTGATTTTCAGAAACTAAACACTCAAATGGTTACAGATAGATACCCATAGATAGATATGACCATACAGAATTTAGGAAACGAAAAAGTATTTTCAACTCTAGATTTAGAGTCCAGCTTTCATCAGACTCCTATTAATAAATCAGACAGGGAAAAACGGCTTTTAGTGTAAATGGAGCTAAGTACGAAGATGCGTGGATGACATCCTTAGACCATATATCGGGAAGTTCGCGTATGTTTATATAGACGATGTTCTCATTTATTCTCCCTGCCCTGAAGAACATATCGAACACATCCGCATAATTATAAATGCGTTTCACCAGGCCAATATGAAAATCTCTAACGAGAAATCTCACTTTTTCAAAGACTCTCTGGAGTACTTAGGGCATATAAGTAAATACAACAAGATTACAGTTGACCCAACAAAAATACAGACTTCTAAAAATTTCCTTATTCCTACAACACTGAAGGAACTCAGATCCTTCTTAGGTCTCGCAAATTACTATAGAAAATTTATAAAGAATTTTGCAGTCATCATCAAACCACTCACTACGTTTCTCAGAGGAGAGAACGGTGGCGTATCAAAGAATCAAAGTGCAAAAATAAAAAGCACTGTACATAATAAAAGAAGAACTGCAAGCCCAGGTTGAACTCTTCCAAACAAATTTTAACAAACCTTTCGAATTAACCACAGATACTAGCAATTACTCATTAGCAAAACCAAAACCCCATATCATTTATTTCACGAACGCTCAGTGAAACAGAACAGAATTACTCCACAATTGAGAAAGAGCTACTCGAAATTGTGTGGCCACTACAGAAACTACGTAAATACTTGTATGGTATAGCAGATTTAACAATATACACCGACTATCAATCTCTGATATTCTCCACATCAGAAAAAAACCCCAATACAAAAGTGAAAAGATGGCAAAATTTCATTGAAGAATATGGTGCAAAAATCGTTTACAAACCCGGACATCAGAACGTGGTCGCTGATGAACTTTCTCGTCAGCAAATAAACAACACTTTAAATTCTGATGACTCCCAACATTCAGCACAAAGCTCACCAACAAAAAGACTCAAACGAGTAAAAAAACCAGTAAACTCCTTTAAAAACGAAATTATTGTAAAACGGTGAGATCAGAACCCCGTCGAAATATTCTCACAAAACATATTTTCTAACAGCCGACATACGCTCTTTTTTAATAAGAAAACTGAATTACTAGATAGACTAAAAAATGTGATTAGACCAAAGATCACTAATGCTCTGCAAATAGACGAGCAAATGTTATTTTACGTCGAAAATGACATTATCGACACATGACCAACTCTATCGATTGTACTAGCGCAAGAATTCGTGGACGATATTACCGAAACCGAACAACGAGAACAGATCATACAAGACACACACACACGTGCTCACAGAAACTACAAAAATAACCCACAGGAAATCTCGCTCAGACACTACTGGCCAAACATACGTGACGCTTGTAACAAAAAAGTACAAGACTGCGACATCTGCCTCACAAACAAATATGAACGTCGACCAAATAAACAACCAATAGGTTCAGCACCAATACCGAACAAAGTAGGCGAATTTTTACACTTAGACTTATTTTTTATGAGCAATAATATGTACATTAGTTCAACCGACAAATACTCCAAATTCTGCCATTTGAGACAAATACCATCAAAGAAAGACACATACAAATATGCTGACGAGATACTGTCACAAATATACCCGAACGCAAAGTTTGGAATGACTGATAACACCTGTGCCCAACAAATATACAAGCAATTCCAAATAACGCATACCAAAAGTCCAGCCTATCATTCGACAACAAACGGTCAAGTTGAAAGGACGCATAGCACAATTATCGAACTCGCAAAAGTTTTAGCGCATCAACACAGTTCGGCTCCTGACGAACAGATATTTGAAGCAGTCCGACAATACAACAAAACAATCCATTCGGTGGCCAACCACAAACCCAAGGTCGTGTTTTTCAATCAAAGGGAATATCGTGGCATCAAAGAGCGCCTTCAACAAAACCAACAGAAAGTTTTGCGATACCATAACCGCAATCATAAACAGCTCAAATACAAAGAAGGAGAGGTAATATATTCAAAAACGCATGGACGAAAAAAAAACGGAAAAAAATACGTGAAACATATAGTAAAAAAAGACAACGGAGAAGCAATAACGACCAATAAAAAAGTAATTATTCATAAAGACAATATTAGAGCAAAAGCATGTAAGGAATAGTATTTACCTTACTTTTCTCTATCAACTTTGCGACAATATTATAGATTTAAGCAATAAATATGTACTAGTAGAAACATTTTGGCGCCATACGAAAGTGTAATGAAATCATCATTCAATCTAAAAGACCAACCCCAAACACAAATTTTAGTAAACAAAATCGAAACCCTGAAAACTCAACTCATTCCCAATATTTACAGACCCAAAATATCACTTAACTTTCTTGGTTCCATGTTAAAATTCATCACTGGCACACCAAACCACGATGACTTTGTGGAAATCCAAACTTCACTTAATTTGCTAATAGAAAAGAATAATAAGCAAAAATTAATTAATTCACAGTTCGAAAGAATACTCGACAGCCTTGATCCCGAAGCAATAACCGAAAACATTGGTATATCGGAAGTTTATAATGAACTCAAATCAACAACTAACACTATAAATTTTGCAAAAACTAATAATTTCTATTCTGGCACTGTTGGGTCACCCTAATGACAGTGACCCGTGCTCCGGCTAAACATAATACATTGTTATTATAAACATCTCTTTATCTCATTGCTTGTTAATAGAAGTTCTTAACCCAGTTTACGTTGCTTACATTTATACACACATGTATACATACACATATTGGACTCATAATTTTCTTTACTTATGTCAATGCTCAAATCTTCTGAAGAGTAATTATGTATAAAAGTTAAGGTATCAAAAGTGCAACTGTTGGTTAACAGAGGGTTAACAAAATATAACACCAATCATAGTCCTATAATTTGAGTTGATCCAATTCTTGCACTCAAGCTTCGCCAAAGTACTCGATATGTGCAGTATGTGCGTGGCGTTCGCTCATTGGCCAGCACTGCAACCAACAACGACACCGACATAGCTCGGTTTTCCCGCCAAAACTCACGACTTGCGATGATCCAGCATTACAGCAACAACTCAAACTCAACTATAAGCCATGGAGCAGGGCCCTATTCCACAAAATAACTTATCAACTTTTCACTTTGCACTTATCAATTGATATTGTACTGCAAAGTGAAAAGCGTTTCTGTTCCACAATATTCTTTGCGAATCTCACTTTGCATTGAGCATATTTTTGCAAAGACTTTACGCTCTTTCCGCTTCATTGGCAAAGTCTTTTCACTCTCTTACAAAGTGAGTGTGCAAAGTGTTCCACAAAGCGTTTTATCAACTTTGCATTTCTGTCTCATCATTTTTCACTTTGCATTGCTTTATATGAGTTTTTAAAATGAGCCGCAAGATACAAATTGAAAAAAAAAACTTGCTGTTTCAAATGTAATAAAAGAAAAAAAAAACATTTTATCTGCTAGTTTTCAAAACAACAGAGTAAGTATTTTTTAAATAAATAATTGTAAATTTCAAGCATATTTAAGTATACATTTCTTTGTGAAGGTTAACAAATTAGATAAACACGCAGCATGGGAGGATGTGTTAAAAAAGCCCAATCCCTACAACTGGCGTCAGCACAAAACCTATGCAAGGGACAGTTTGTTTGGGGTCTGGAAGAGCCGGACAATGGTAAGTACAACAATTTATTAACTACACTTACAAATAATTATATTTGCATCATTTGTTGTTATTGGAATTCTTATATTGAGCATTGCTAATAACTAACAAGCATGTTGTTGACAACAACAAAACCAAACGTCATCATAGACATTGTTGTTGTGAGTTAACATGCACTCAATTAACAACTCTTGCTGATAACAACCGGTTTAACCAAAATATTACTAATAGCTATGTGTACTAGAGTGGGTCAATTTTTTTTTTTCGATGAAGCGGTTATCAAAATCGTAAGCTACGATGAATTTTAAGAAAATTTGCCCAAGAAACCATGGCTTTAAAATCAAAATCGAGCTTCCGGTTTTTAACGAGAAACTTTTTGTATTTTTGTGAATTTAATTTTGTTAATTTGCAGAGTAAAAGGGATAACGCCCGAACAACTGGATCCGGAGGTGGGAAGGACAAGGTAATGGATGAAGCTGACTTGGCCATCTCCGATATTCTGGAATCAGACTCAGCTGTGGTAGATGTTTTGAATTTGCCAGAAAGTTATGGCAACTCAGAAAATCTACCGTCAGCAGAGAATGATTCCAGTATATCTATTTCAGAAGAAACAATTGCCAATCCACCTCTAAACCCAAGAAAGAGGAAGCGCTCTACCTAGTTTCCAAGTGAAACTTTGGATAGAGAGAAAAAATGCCGGATGGAGCTCCTTGAGGTTGAGGTTTACTACAGGAACTTCAACTGGAGGGGGAGCTCCTACTTCCACCCTCTACTATCACACTGGGAATTGCAACGGCAGAAACAGAAAATGTATCGCGTCTGTTATTTGAGGAGGTTTGATTACCAAAGGCCAATTTTTCATTTGTGTGTATTTGATTGCTAAACATTTTATTTTGAAATAATTTGTGATGAAAACAAAAAAGCTCTGAAATTAATAAAATGATGTAAATAAATACAAAAATACTTCTTTTATTATTTATTCTCTGAGACCTTAATCTCAAACCCTAAAAATACCCCAAAAAGATACAACGCTTTTGCAGTGGAAAAAGGTCATGGCCAAAACACCACTTTTATATTAAAACTATACTATAATAGTTGGCATTAGGTAAAGTATTGTAGCAGGGAAGTAACCCTTTCCATTCCACTCTCTTGATCTATATTATTAAGAGCATCATTTTCTTCTTCAGCATTTTCATCCATTTCCTCGCTTTCATTGTCAGTGTCTTCAGTGGGTTGCATATTTTCACTACTCCTTCCGATGCTACAGGAAATATTGTGTAAGATGGCACAAACTATGACTGTCTTTCCTGCAAACTCAGGCCTCAGTCGCCAATAATTTAGACACGGGAATCTTTCTTTAAGAATGCCAAATCTATTTTCAATTATGCGGCATGTTTTTTTGTGGCAACGATTGAGAACTTCTTCCGCAGGATTATTGGAATTTGGGCGTAATGGTGGTATCAACTAGTTTTCAATCCATAACCACTATCACCCAAAACATCAGCATCCGGAAATGGTCTACATCCACTGTAAAATTTTTGACTTACAGCCGAATTCCGTAGCACTCTTGAGTCATGAACGCTGCCCGGCCAACTTGCATTTACACTGTAAAATGTGTAGTCTGGCCCACATATCATCTTCACATTCAATGAGTGGTTTCCATGCCGGTCAACATATCCTTCCTCGTGTAATGGAGGCGCATCAATTTTAATAATTGTGCCATCAACGCAACCACACACAGAAGGGAATCCACCCATCAGAAAAAACTTTTCAGCAATACCACTGACATAATCGGGCCATCGCACTGTTTTTTGAAATAAAACGTCTATTATAATGTCGACAACTCTATGGATGGTTCTGCAACACCATGGTACTAGTAACCATTTCCGAGCCAATGCAGGCACAGTAGCAGTTGATTTTCAGCCGACAAAGCATGACTGCGTTGTGTATTGTGCTCCAATTTTTGTCCAACATTATATAAAAGAAAATCTACCTGGATTGGATTTAAACGGAAGTACTCTTTAAATTGAAATTTTTTAGTCCCGAAAAATTAATTCGGTCTCTATAATTTCTAGCTTTAACCGCGTCTTCACTATTGTCGAACAAAAACTTACGTCTTAACATTTTGAAAGCTTGACTAGTTATGATAATATGAATTTGCAAAGCGATCATTTACCTTGCAAATTTTTGACAAAATTATCAAATTTTGCTTTGCAAAAATAGAGTTTACAGTTTTTGTGGAAAGGAACAGCATAATTATATGCAAAGTCTTTGCGAATTATACTTTTCAATATAAGCTTTACACTTTGCACAAGAGAACGTACGTGGAACAGAAATTACAGAGAGAACATAAAAATTGCAAAGACTTTGCAAATTACACTTATCAATTTCAACTTATCAAATTTCATAGTTCTGTGGAACAGAAAGCTCTGCGAATTGACGAAAAATTTGCAAAGTACAAAGTGAAAAGTTGATAAGTTGTTTTGAGGAATAGGGCCCTGTTTATGTACAAATTTCAACAATATATTATATAGGATTTTAGCCGTTAAGAACTGTTCAGAAAACTGAACATACTGCGCACTTTGAAGTGTGAACATTTAAAAATAATTCAAGTATTTATAAATCTTGGGCATTTTAATTTATTGTTTTCACAGTTTATGGGAAATTTCATATGTGGCAACTTTGCCCGATATTTGACATTTAAACTGTGAGCGCACAAAGTTAGTTTTATAGCAAATTAATTTTTAATTCTTGAATAAAAATGTCTCATTTAAATGGAAAGCAAAATATATTGAACGCACTCAGTTGCAAATGTATACCGAACATAACCGCTTATGATTTTAGTATGTATATATACTTATTAGCTGACCCGGCAAACGTTGTTTTGCCATGTATATTTTTTCTAGGAAACATTTTTATAGTTCAATAAAAACAACTATCTACTACTACGTGTGCGGGTATGTACTTATAATCGAAAGCATTATAAACAATGAAAGTATGCTTTATTTAAGTCAATAAATTAATCCTTATTAAAGTAACAAATATATTTTAAATTACACTTTTTGATAGCTTTCTAAATATCAAAAATAATTATTCATATTATCCTATCAATTATGGCAATTGAAAAAAAAAATTAATCTCTCAGTGCAATAGATTGTACAATATTCTTGGTTAGTCCGTCTTTAGCCAACACAAACAAACTGGAGGGTTTTCCCACGCGAGAACATGCCACATATAGTTGTCCGTGGGAAAAGCATGGTGTTTCCAAATCTAAGCCAAATACAGAAAATGTCTGGCCTTGTAACTTATTGATGGTCATAGCGAATGCCAATCTAATGGGGAATTGAGTGCGTTTGAATTCTGCCAGCCACTTACGATTTGCACATTGTGTGTGTACGTCGCGAAATATGTGATCGATGAGAGTATTTTGCGAGTCGATGGTTGTGCAGAAGTCCGTCTGTAATTTGATGCATCAAGTATTTTCATGTACA
>CM050322.1:81427396-81489458 GCA_027475135.1 Bactrocera correcta | reverse complement strand
ATAAGAATTCCAATAACAACAAATGATGCAAATATAATTATTTTCTATGTTTGGTTAATAAATTGTTGTACTTACCATTGTCCGGCTCTTCCGGAGCCCAAACAAACTGTCCCTTGCATAGGTTTTGTGCTGACGCCAGTTGTAGGGATTGGGCTTTTTTAACACATTATCCCATGCTGCCTATTTATTTAATTTGTTAACCTTCACAAAGAAATGTATACTTAAATATGCTTGAAATTTACAATTATTTATTTAAAAAATACTTACTCTGTTGTGTTGAAAACTAGTAGATAAAATGCTTTTTTTTTCTTTTATTACATTTGAAACAGCAAGTTTTTTTTTCAATTTGTATTTTGCGGCTCATTTTAAAAACTCATATAAAGCAATGCAAAGTGAAAAATGATGAAACAGAAATGCAAAGTTGATAAAACGCTTTGTGGAACACTTTGCACACTCACTTTGTAAGAGAGTGCAAAGACTATGCCAATAAAGCGCAAAGACTTTGCACTGAGCGGAAAGAGCGTAAAGTCTTTGCCAAAATATGCTCAATGCAAAGTGAGATTCGCAAAGAATATTGTGGAACAGAAACGCTTTTCACTTTGCAGTACAATATCAATTGATAAGTGCAAAGTGAAAAGTTGATAAGTTATTTTGTGGAATAGGGCCCTGCTCCATGGCTTATAGTTGAGTTTGAGTTGTTGCTGTAATGCTGGATCATCGCAAGTCGTGAGTTTTGGCGGGAAAACCGAGCTATGTCGGTGTCGTTGTTGGTTGCAGTGCTGGCCAATGAGCGAACGCCACGCACATACTGCACATATCGAGTACTTTGGCGAAGCTTGAGTGCAAGAATTGGATCAACTCAAATTAAAGGACTATGATTGATGTTATATTTTGTTAACCCTCTGTTGACCAACAGTTGCACTTTTGATACCTTAACTTATATACATAATTACTCTTCAGCAGATTTGAGCATTGACATAAGTAAAGAAAATTATGAGTACAATATGTGTATGTAGATACATGTGTGTATAAATGTAAGCAACGTAAACTGAGTTAAGAACTTCTATTAACAAGCAATGAGATAAAGAGAGGTTTATAATAACAATGTATTATGTTTAGCCGGAGCACGGGTCACTGTCATTAGGGTGACCCAACAGTGCCAGAATAGAAATTATTAGTTTTTGCTAAATTTATAGTGTTAGTTGTTGATTTGAGTTCATTATAAACTTCCGATATAACAATGTTTTCGGTTATTGTTTCGGGATCAAGGCTGTCGAGTATTCTTTCGAACTGTGAATTAATTAATTTTTGCTTATTATTATTTTCTATTAGCAAATTAAGTGAAGTTTAGATTTCCACAAAGTCATCGTGGTTTGGTGTGCCAGTGATGAATTTTAACATGGAACCAAGAAAGTTAAGTGATCTTTTGGGTCTATAAATATTGGGAATGAGTTGAGTTTTCAGGGTTTCGATTTTGTTTACTAAAATTTGAGTTTGGGGTTGGTCTTTTAGATTGAATGATGATTTCAAATATCTGTTCGTCAGGAGCCGAACTGTGTTGATGCGCTAAAACTTTTGCGAGTTCGATAATTGTGCTATGCGTCCTTTCAACTTGACCGTTTGTTGTCGAATGATAGGCTGGTCTTTGGTATGCGTTATTTGGAATTGCTTGTATATTTGTTGGGCACAGGTGTTATCAGTCATTCCAAACTTTGCGTTCGGGTATAATAAATATATAAAAAATTATTATATCATATATATTTACATATATGCACATATAAATAGTATACAGATATTCATATACTCAAAGTGCAAATAGGCATCGCGTTCAAGCAATATCCCTTGTATTTGCACAACAAAAACAAGCAGGTTTGCACCATATTAAAGTAATTTAAGCATACTTATATGCATACGAAGCACATATCGTGCGCACATGCATACATACTTATATACAAAAGGTATTGACCCTTTCCGTCACACAAGTACGAGGGCATACCAATAAATCGGAAAAAAAATATATATATACTCGCAATACATTAAAAAATAAAAAATAAATAATAATAATATTATAATATTATAATATTATTATTATAATTATTATTATAAATAACGCCATCGCAAGTAGATACAACGCCGAGTAATATAAACTATAAACGCGGATTTCATTAATTTTGTCGGAAATAATAAACTCTTATTTACGTAAAAGAGTTTTCGGTTGATAAAGTTCTCAGTATACACTGAAAGAAAATATATACAAATATTGTACAAATTTACATTTTCTAAATGAATATAGATTCAAAAGAATCTAAAACATCTCAATTCTTGAAAATTTCCAAAATGATTTCTGACGATAAAAGTCCATGTGAACCCGCAGAAGCTACACGCTCTAAGCAAGGTGCTACAAAACAAAGGAGGGGGAAAGACATATCATACTCCAAGCTGCATATGACGCAATTGTAGATACTGACGATTCAGATCTACCAGAAAACTTTAAAACTTCTGCATACACCAAATTTGAAAACTGCTTAGACCAGTGAAGACACAAAGATTATGATCGCAGATCAACTAAAACTCATAAAGTCAATTGCACCTGCTCCCCACAGTAGAGTAGAGTTACCACAATTGCAAGCCCAAGGGGCAACAGGCATTCATCTCAAAGTGACAGCGTGCGATACAGAAATATTCCATGGACATTATGAACACTGGCCGTCCTTCCGGGACATGTTTACTGCCGTGTACATAAACCAGCCAAAACTATCGCAAGGGCAAAAATTTTATCATCTCCGATACAAAACAAAAGGTCAAGCAGGCGTAATAGTAAAACAGTTCGCATTAATTGATGACAATTTCAATTTGGCTTGGGAAGCTCTGAAAGCAAGATATGAAAACAAAAGGATATTGGTCGACAAGCAAGTAACCATACTCATGAACTTGCCGAAAATTCAAAAAGAAACAAGTGAAGAATTCATAAGATTAGAATCCACTGTTTCAAATTGTTTGTCGGTTCTAACGACACAAAATGTTCCCACAGACAGCTGGGACCCTATTCTTATAAACATATGCACCGCAGCATTACCCGAAAAATCATTACTTCTATGGGAGCAATCGCTCTCATCAAGAAGAGACTGTCCAACGTGGCAGCAAATGAAAGATTTCTTAACTGCCCAATAAGAAATTGCGGAAAGGGTAGATAAAAAAACAGTCAGAACTAAAAACGTTCAACCCGACCTAAACAGAAGCTTCAATAGACCCCAAGTCAATAACAACAACAATTTAAATAGAAGCTTTTTCAAAGCACAATCGTTCACATCTGAACAGAACAAATATACGTCATGCGAACTATGTGCAGGAGGGCATAAACTAAAAACTTGCGAGAAGTTTAAAAAATTAAATATAAATGATAGGAACAACTTTGTCAGGTCAAAAAGACTCTGCACAAACTGCTTGTCCCACTTACACAATCTTAATGCTTGCGAAAGCAAATTTAATTGCGTATATTGCCACAAAAGGCATCATTCCATGTTACATCTCAATAACTTCCCCAACACATCTCAAAGTAGCGCTTTTTCAAAAAAAGCCACGGGTTTAGTTGCAACAGCAACTCCCGAAACAGAAACTCATCAAAATTGCCAAGAGACACCATGCTGCTCAAAGGCATTAAAAACCCAAACGCTACGCAGCGAAAATCATAGTAGAGTATTACTACCAACAGCAGTTGTCTCCATCGAACATCGAGGAGAACTGTTCAAACTAAGAGCCCAAATAGACCAAGTATCGCAACGATCATTTATAGCGTCTAGGGCACAAAATAGGCTAAAACTGCCAACAAAACAAGCCAATTATGAAATTACGGGAATGGGTGGAAGAGTAGTACAAAACTCTAGCAAAATATGCCCCATTACCCTAATTTCCCCCCAAGCGGATAAGCGCATTCAAGCAAATGCTATTGTCTTACCGCAACTAACAAACATGCTTCCAAGCTATCAAATAAAGAGCAAGC
This sequence comes from Bactrocera correcta, assembly GCA_027475135.1. Taxonomy (NCBI): domain Eukaryota; kingdom Metazoa; phylum Arthropoda; class Insecta; order Diptera; family Tephritidae; genus Bactrocera; species Bactrocera correcta. The sequence goes on along the minus strand of CM050322.1, from coordinate 81,485,458 downwards.
ATTGGGATAAGATTTCACATCTGACTCTAGCAGATCCCAACTGCAACACCCCCGCTCAAATAGACCTTCTATTAGGCAGCGATCTTATATCGCAAATAATACTGGAAGGTGTTGAAAAAATTTCGAAAACACTACTGGCGCAAAATACCATTTTCGGATGGGTCCTAAGTGGACTAGTTGCGGAACCAGTCACAGCAATGACAACTCAAGTTGAGGAAGTCTCAAACGAGTACCTCAATTCACAATTGAGAAAATTTTGGGAGTTAGAAGAACTCCCCCCCCATTACAATTACAACAACAGAAGATCAGTATTGTGAAGACTTTTACAAAGCCACAACTACTCGATCAGATAATGGTCGGTATGCCGTACGACTACCACTAAAACAACAATTTTCAGATACACTCGCCTTAGGTCACTCTCGCACCTCTGCAATACAGCAGTTTCTAAGTATGGAAAAAAACCTACTTAGAAAAGGTGAGCTGAGACAAGATTATGATGGTGTCTTAAAAGAATACCTTCATTTAGATCACATGGAGGAAGTAAGCCCATGTGAAAAAATTATACGAGACAAATATTACTCTTTCTACTTGCCACATCATGCAGTAGTAAATCCTGACAAAAAAACAACAAAAGTCAGAGTTGTCTTCAATGCCTCCAGAACCCCTAGCTCGGGGAATTCCCTGAATGACATTCTATTTACGGGACCCACACTCCAACCAGATCTAATGCTCCTCATATTGAACTGGCATATATACAAATACGTATTCAATGGGGATGTCGAAAAAATGTATCGACAAATACTCGTACATAAAGATGATCAAGATTTTCAGCGAATTATTTTCCGAAAATCTGCCAATAGTCCACTACACGACTTTAAATTGAAAACAGTTACCTTTGGCGTAAACTGTGCCCCATATCTAGCCATCCGTACACTCCACGAACTGGCAGAAGACACAAAGTCAGAATTTCCTCTGGCAACCAAAATCTTAAAAATACAAACGTATATAGACGATATCTTGTCTAGGAGCCACAGCCTCTCACAAGCATACGATCACAAGTGATAAAGGCCCTCAACACCGCAGGGTTTCCCCTAAAAAAGATCACAGCTAATCACCCAAATATCTTGAAAAATATACCAAACGACAATTTGTTGGATACTAATTTCCTTATATTCGAAAAGGAAAGTACAACAAAAACACTGGGCATCCAATGGAATGCGATATCAGACCAGTTTTCATACACGACTGAGTCCATATCCGCATTATGCGCCATTACAAAACGCCAAATTCTCTCTTCGGTGGCAAAACTTTTCGACCCCGCAGGATGGCTTTCGCTAATTATGATTCAAGCGAAAATCCTGATTCAAGGATTATGGCTAGACGGAACCGACTGGGACGAACAAGTGAAGCCTCTTCGCTTAGAAAAATGGTCCCAGTTTGCTAATAACCTAAAAGACATTTCGCAGATACAAATTCCACGGTGGGTAAACTATTCCCCCGAATACAAAGTGGAACTACACGGCTTTTGCGACGCCTCTGAAAAGGCATATTGTGCCACTATATATGTGCGCACACAAAGCGATATTGCAACTAAAAGCCACCTTCTATTGGCAAAAGCAAAAGTTGCGCCTCTAAAAACCATAAGTCTACCACGACTTGAACTCTGTGGCGCTCTGCTACTAGCAAAGCTAGTCTCCATGGTGCAGACCCGCTTAAACATGGCAAAATATAAATTATACCTCTGGTCCGATTCCGAAATAGTTCTAGCCTGGTTAGAAAAACCACCACACGCGTGGAAAACATATATTTCTAATCGAACGACTCAAATACTTGATCTAGTAGGATCAGCCACTTGGCGACACGTAGCCAGTGCTGACAATCCTGCCGATCTTGGAACAAGAGGGTGCAAACCCCTTCATCTCGCCACCACCACCCTCTGGTGGACTGGCCCCCGATGGTTAACAGAATCTCCCGATTCTTGGCCACAATCGTCAATGCGCAACATAATTGCCCCAGAAAGTCGAAAAATCGCTACTTATCACACAACAATGGATGATGCTGACATCCTTGAACGATTTTCATCGTTCCCCCGAGCACTCCGAGTAGTCGCCTATATTCTCAAATTCGCAGAGCGACTTAAACTTAAGGTAAAGGGAGTAACTTGCCCCCAATGCGATACATTGACGCACCAAGACTTACAAAAAGCGAAGGTCGCTCTTATCGCATCAACCCAAACGCGCTACTTCAGCCGCGACCTAGGGTTACTATGACAATCGAAGCCAATTGACAAAAAGAGCTCACTCTTAGTACTAAACCCATTTATAGACACGAAAGGTCTGCTTCGTGCAAACGGCCGGCTTGCTAATTCCAGCCTTACGTATAACGAACGCCATCCCATAATAATACCAGAGAAATCCTCATTTGCCACATTATTCATCAATTATATCCATATACTCATGTTACACGCCGAACATCGCCTTATGCAACATATGGTACGCCAAGAGTACTATGTTCCCCGCCTTAAGCCCCAAATCAAGAAGTGCATTTTCACGTGCAAGGTCTGCACTATGCACAAGCAGAAAATGAGAACGCAGATTATGGCAGCACTTCCACCGGAACGCTGTAACTCTGCTCTGCCTTTCACCACCACAGGTGTCGACTTTGCTGGGCCTTTTCAAATAAAGGCGTCCATGCTAAGGTCTCCCACCCTGATGAAAGGCTATGTGGCTGTCTTTGTCTGTTTTACGACAAAAGCAGTACACCTTGAGCTATGTACCAATCTGACAAAGGAGGCTTTCCTCGCGGCATTTGCTCGCTTCGTCGGACGACGTGGCTTTCCATCCAAAATCATGAGCGATAATGGTAAAACATTTATCGGCGCTCAAAGAGCCACAGAAAAACAATTTGTGGATTTTATGAAACAAGTCTCACCTGACATTATACAATAATATGCTCCCCAAGGTATCAATTGGCAGTTTATTTCCCCAAGCGCTCCACATATGGGTGGTTTATGGGAATCAGCCGTAAAAAGCTTCAAGTCACATTTCAAGAAGCTAGCTGGCACTTATAAATTTAATTATGAAGAATTTACGACATTGTTAACCAAAATTGAAGCCGTTCTCAACTCACGGCCCCTCGCTGCCCTATCGCAAGATCCATCAGACTTTACAGCCCTCACACCAGGGCATTTTCTTAAAGGAGCGCCCATTCTGGCCACACCTGAGCCAGGCGTGGAGTCGCTTTCTTTATTAAACAGATGGGAAAGAATTAAAATTCTCCATCATGATTTCAGTCTTCGATGGAAAGAAGATTATTTAAAGGATCTCCACAGAAGGTACCGGTGGAAAACACCCCAAAACGCGCCTAAGTTTGGAGATTGTGTCTTAATTCATGACGACTGTCTCCCCCCCCACTGAATGGCGGCTTGGCCGCATAGAGAAGCTTTACCACGGCTCCGACGGTCATATTCGCATAGTTGATCTCCGTACACAAAACGGAACACTAACTCGGCCGCTCGTTAAACTATGCTTTTTGCCCACAGCCGATAAAACCGACACGTAAACCGTAAACAATAAACGATAAATCGATATAACCCGCAAAACGAACTACATATACTATCTTAATGAAAACCGCAAAAGTGGTAATAGATGGGTGGTCCATGACTACCCACCAGTGCCACCTAACGTAGCACCAACTATCATATCCGTATACCACAAACATATGACTTAAATATCTTTGACAGATAAAATGGATGTCGATATGTCGCCAGCACCAACGCCAGCCGTTCGGTTGACCATTCACGTGCTACGAACGGGGCCTACCCCAACCCTTCGCAATCCCACGGCCACAACGCAACCAACCGTTGCCCGAAGTGCAACACGCGCAAATCCGACGCCGGTGCCAGCAGATCCACAGCGCCTCCGATGCCCGCTTCGCCGCCGCCTCCACAGGTTGCCGCACTGCCGCATTTTTAAGCGGATGCTGCCTCCGCTCCGCCAGCAGATTGTCCAGGCACATGGTCACTGTCTAAATTGTCTGGCACCTACCCACTCCACATCGGAGTGTACATCCGGATACACGTGCCAAATATGCATGCGGCCGCATCACACGCTCCTTCATCGAGACGGCAGACAATTATTTGCACCCTCCAGTCGTGCTACGACCCGACGACCGCAGGCGAACCGTGCTGCACGACCACGAAGAGCTGAGCCACCACCAGAATCCCGAACACATACTCGGCGCCAACAACCTAATACCTTTACGCGGCGGCGTCAACCTAGGCCGCGGTCTCGCCAACCCACTGGGCTCAGTAACGAGGTGGCCGTATTGCAGCAATTGCAAAGGCTACTAGGCTAATAATTTGCCTAGGGGGGCAGAGATGTCTAAATGACTTTCGGCCCACCCTGTCATAAAACACAGCCACACCACATTTCACCACTCACCTTCCACATCACTACACATCACACCAACTCGAGCCGAGGACTTCGCTTTTTGCTCCCGTAGTGGTAACCACCGTGCACTTGCGCATGCGCTTTCCGCAGCATCGTTTGTTTTTCTCCCGCGTCAATTGGGTTATTCGACCATTTTCGCACGTTTGTGAAATATATACAGATACATATAAATAAAACAGAATCACCAAATTTGTGTTAACAAAAAAATAATAATTGGAAATAAAGGTGAGTTGCACCGGTAATGAAACATGGTCCTTCGAGCCGGATCATGTTACATTACCGGTGCAACTCACCTTTATTTCCAATTATTATTTTTTTGTTAACACAAATTTGGTGATTCTGTTTTATTTATATGTATCTATATATATTTCACAAACGTGCGAAAATGGTCGAATAACCCAACTGACGCGAGAGGAAAACAAACGATGCTGCGGAAAGCGTATGCGCAAGTGCACGGTGGTTACCACTACGGGAGCAAAAAGCGAAGTGTCCTCGGCTCGAGTTGTCCGTCCCTTTTTTTGTGTTCTAGTTGGAAGTGTGGTGTCATGTTTGAGTGTATTGGTGTGATGTGTAGTGATGTGGAAGGTGAGTGGTGAAATGTGGTGTGGCTGTGTTTCATGACAGGGTAGGCCGAGAGTCATTTAGACAGTGACAGTATCTCGTCAACATATTTGTATGTGTCTTTCTTTGATGGTATTTGTCTCAAATGGCAGAATTTGGAGTATTTGTCGGTTGAACAATGTACATATTATTGCTCATAAAAAATGAGTCTAAGTGTAAAAATTCGCCTACTTTGTTCGGTATTGGTGCTGAACCTATTGGTTGTTTATTTGGTCGACGTTCATATTTGTTTGTGAGGCAGATTTCGCAGTCTTGTACTTCTTTTTTACAAGCGTCACGTATGTTTGGCCAATAGTGTCTGAGCGAGATTTCCTGTGGGTTATTTTTGTAGTTTCTGTGAGCACGTGTGTGTGTGTCTTGTATGATCTGTTCTCGTTGTTCGGTTTCGGTAATATCGTCCACGAATTCTTGCGCTAGTACAATCGATACAGTTGGTAATGTGTCGATAATGTCATTTTCGACGTAAAATAACATTTGCTCTTCTATTTGCAGAGCATTAGTGATCTTTGGTCTAATCACATTTTTTAGTCTATCTAGTAATTCAGTTTTCGTATTAAAAAAGAGCTTGTGTCGGGTGTTAGAAAATATGTTTTGTGAGAATATTTCGACGGGGTTCTGATCTCACCGTTTTAGAATAATTTCGTTTTTAAAGGAGTTTACTGGTTTTTTTACTCGTTTGAGTCTTTTTGTTGGTGAGCTTTGTGCTGAATGTTGGGAGTCATCAGAATTTAAAGTGTTGTTTATTTGCTGACGAGAAAGTTCATCAGCGACCACGTTCTGATGTCCGGGTTTGTAAACGATTTTTGCACCATATTCTTCAATGAAATTTTGCCATCTTTTTACTTTTGTATTGGGGTTTTTTTCTGATGTGGAGAATATTAGAGATTGATGGTCGGTGTATATTGTTAAATCTGCTATACCATACAAGTATTTACGTAGTTTTTGTAGTGGCCACACAATTTCGAGTAGCTCTTTCTCATTTGTGGAGTAATTCTGTTCTGTTTCACTGAGCGTTCGTGAAATAAATGATATGGGGTTTTGGTTTTGCTAATGAGTAATTGCTAGTATCTGTGGTTAATTCGAAAGGTTTGTTAAAATTTGTATGGAAGAGTTCAACCTGGGCATGCAGTTCTTCTTTTATTATGTTCAGTGCTTTTTATTTTTGCACTTTGATTTTTTGATACGCCACCGTTCTCTCCTCTGAGAAACGTAGTGAGTGGTTTGATGATGACTGCAAAATTCTTTATAAATTTTCTATAGTAATTTGCGAGACCTAAGAAGGATCTGAGTTCCTTCAGTGTTGTAGGAATAAGGAAATTTTTAGAAGTCTGTATTTTTGTTGGGTCAACTGTAATCTTGTTGTATTTAATTATATGCCCTAAGTATTCCAGAGAGTCTTTGAAAAAGTGAGATTTCTCGTTTCCTAAATTCTGTATGGTCATATCTATCTATGGGTATCTATCTGTAACAGTTTGAGTGTTTAGATTCTGAAAATCAACGACCATTCTGCGCTTAGGTTTCCCTTGTTCATCGGTTCCTTTTTTGCGACTGTCCAAATGGGAGAGTTATACGGACTTTTGCTTAAATTATTTCATTTTCTTAAAGTTTGTTAATTTTTTTGTTAATGAAATTGCTATCCGACATAGGTTCCGGATATTGCTTGGTCCAAATAGGATCTTCGGATTTCGTTCTAATGGTAGCTTGTATCGTGGTAGTATATGGTATTACTTCATTTATGTCTTCATTTTTTGCATAATTTCTTCTCTATGTTTTTCACTATTAACCGTATAATTTATTTTTTTTGCACAGATTCACTTTCTTTCTTGGCCCTATATTTATAACTGAGCGTGTACTCGAAAAGGTTGATCTCTGCTTTAATTTTTCTAAGACCCTGTTCATCCAGAAGCATATCAAATTCTTCTAATGCATTGTTTCAAAAAATGTGAGATTATGTTCTAACAATGTAATTATTTTTTTTTTTTTTGATTTGGTTATTGAGTAACCAGGAAGAGTTTTTACTTTTTCTTTGATTGTATTGCACCTGTACGTTAAGTCTGTATCTTTGCGGTTCCTCGTAATGTCTTCTGTTTGAGTTTTGGTACTGTGATGTATTGTATTGTGGAACGTCGAATTGTGAGTTTACATTATCGTGGTATATCGTTCTTTCGATAGCGTAAGCGGTTTCTAAGTCATTCAGATTGTGACTATAGAGGGTGCCGCTGGCATATTTGCTGTTCAGACTGAGAATGAATATCCTCATAGCTTCCCGATTCGCATATTCTATCATAGCTGATGGATTTCCATCTCAACTTTAGAGAGTGCAGGATTAAGTGACTTGCTGACTTCGGAATGGAACTCTGCCGGAGTCCTTTTTCCTTGCTTTATTCTTTTCATTCCTTCGAGCAAAACATACTAGTACAGAGGTCTCTGGTCCGCATAAGTATAATCGAGACGGTTTATTATGGAATAAAAGTTGAATTTGTTGTTGTGGCTTACTAAAATATCGGCCGCCTCTCCTTGGAATTAGGAATGTACAATCGAGAGTGCCGTGTAGTACATGGGTGTAGTAGCGTAATTCCTGATGTTCTCCATATGCGTCCAAGCACGTTTTCTCCACGACATATAATAGCTTGAAGATTTCTAAGCTAATTTGTGATTCATCTGTGATGTTTAGTGTACAGTCCTGATATTGGTTTGTGACTGTGACGTTAGATGTTGCGCAGGTTTCGAACGAATTCAATCTTTTTGAGTTTCAGTTAGCGTTGTGGTCAGAGCAGCGATTTGCGCTCTCAAGCTTGCGATTTCTTGTGTTGTCATCTTGACGTCGGTGTTCAATAAGGGACGACGCAAACTGAATGGCTTTTGTCTCTTTTTATGAGATTCCAGAGTATTGTGATGTCCGTTAGTATAACGTTGCTTGACTGTTTTATCTATATATCAAGACTTATCCGTTATTTTTTTCCAGATTTTGCGGGAATATTAATTTTATCTTTGTTCAATTTTAAGCACCTTTTTCAAAGATCTTGTGCTGGAAGTCTTACTTACGTAGAATTTTTTCTATCCTTATCCTCAATGGATAGAGATGGGTTAAAGTCCGGTTTGAGCCCCTAGTTAATATCGTTTTCACAATATGAGTTTAAGAAAACAATTTTATTTCTACACCGAAATGCGTGCCTTTATTGATATTCTTAACAACTAATTTTATTATAAGATCTTACAGCCATTTATACTAGTAAAATGAGGCTGCTGTTATCTGCTTGCAACTTCTTTGTTGTAATTCGATATCTGTTATCTTGCTATCACAACAAGTTCTATCGGTTTACATAGTTCGTCCTTGTTTAGGAAGTATATTAACAGATAAGATGTATGTGAGTGTGTGTGTGTGACCCGGAGCGAGGCTATGTCGTTAACTCACGGCAGTGTTGGTTAGAAATCGGTTAAACCATTGTGCTCAAGAACTTCATGCTACAGCCCAGTTATAAGCTACAGCAATATCTCTAAAAAATTGGGGTTGTGACTTAAACCTTACGGCTATATGCTGCCCACCTCCTTTTAAAATTACAGATAGCGAACTTAAAGACTTTTTTGGAACATTAGGTCAAAGATTACTAGCAGCTGGAGATACAACGCAAAACACATTTACTGTGGCTCACGCCTTATTAATCCGAAAGGACGACAGCTATACTACATTATTATGAATAAGCATAATAATCTGAATATAATATCCCCTGGTAAGCCGACATACTGGCTCAGTGATAAAAAAAAAAATACCAGACTTAATAGATTTTGAGGTAGACAAAGATAAAGATAGATCACTTATGACTGCTGATGCCTATACAGACTTATCATATGATCATCATATTTGAGCCAAAAGTTTCTCTAACAGTTCATAAAACTAACTGGTTGAAGTAGAAAATATATCAATAGACAATAGGTCAATTTTGAAAAATAGTTGGGGAAAAGCACAAAAAACCGGGTTTTTGGAAAACAATGTTTTTTTTTTTGATTTTAAAATTTTTTTGGAGATTGAAAATATTTTTATTAGAAAGCTGAGATTTTTTTACATAAAATTGGATAACTTAAAATTTTTTTTCACTCAATTTTGAGGTCGTTAAAAAATAAAAGTAAAAGTCATTTTTTTGTTTGATCTCAATTTGAAGTGCCCGCCAAAAAACAATGGAGCAACTTTGATCACTAAAAAGTTAACAGATATTCTTCTATTGGTCTATATTATGATATTCTAAAGTTTGATGAAAATCGGAGAACCACGGGTACAAAACCATGTCGCCAATTGATGGAATGGCCCATATACAGCAGTCATTCCAAAAGCTACTATCCACTTTCGCGGATGACACAGCTCTAGTAAGCCGTAATAAATGCCCCATCAGAGAATCAAGAGTATTAGAGCAGAAATTAGTTTTTGCCGAAGAATGGCTAACCATCGCGTGTACAAATATTAATTAGCAAAAATGCAAGCATGTTACATTATCGCTAAGACCGGAAACGTGTGGGACGGTTGAAATGAACAAGCGAATGAAGGAATTTTTTTTTATATAATACCCAACGATTATCCTCCTCTTTGTTCTAGCAAATTTTAAAAGTAAAGGTCTAAACTGCCTGGTAGAGCGAGCGGGAACGTTAAAATTAATATCAGATAAAAGAGCTGGGCCGACACATTCATGAGTTTTACAAGAAATATTATACCAAGCATCTGCCTACGGCTAGCGAGTGTCGGGAGATTTATAAGTTTTAAACGGTTTGTGTAAGGGGGAAGATTTAAACTGGAATACCAATGCATATGATTTAAGGCAAAAGGTAAAAATTGTTTTGACTCTAACTCTAATTTCTCCGAATGGGCTTGATAACTAGGGTTCCAAACCACAGAAGCACACTTAAAAACCGTGGAAGATGTGTGAAGATTAAAATTGAGTTTGAGGTCCATATTTACACCCAAGTCAACAAATCTGCACATCGTTTTACATTTTTTAAGGTGCATTGGCATGTCATTTCTAACACACCAAGAAACTAGGTTGTTTAAATCGGTTTGCAACTGACATCTTTCGCTATTTGAAGTACATATTTGGTTTAATCCTAGAACACACACCCAGAAAATACCACGTAAACACACACCCGGGATACGTTTGTATCCGGGACCTTATTTTGAGGTTTTTAATGCTTATTCAACCGATTTCTATGATGTTTTTTTGAAATGTATATTCTAATATATAACAAGTATTTTGTCTTTGTTTCATTCCAATATTCCTACTGGTTCCAGCGATATGGGCAAATAAAGTCAGGACATGCAACAGTGGATTTTTGTTTTTGTGGTTGTCCTGATAAATGCAAAACAAAATAATATAATTTATAATAATATACTTGTGGAGTAACAACGAATACACATTTTGGTTTTTATTTCATTGAAATATTCTACCTGGTTCTAAAGATATGTTTGTACCTCAATACAGGATTTATCATTCCTTACCTCTGAGAATATATTCATTCTGATTTTATTTCGTATTTTTCTTGCTTATATACACATTTTAAAACTATCTTAAATACCCAAATATATGTGTATGTGTGTATATTTGTATGTATTGCAGCATATTGTTTATTGCTGCTTGACATGGTGTTATTTTGAAATGTACAATTTAATACATGTGTGTGTGTGTGTTTAATGTTATCTGTTCTGTAAATTTATGACTTGTGTCCCCATGCATTTTTATTATTATTAGATGCACATTGCATTTAATTGCATGTGTATATATGTATGTATGTATGTATGTATATTAATATATTAATATATAAATAGATATTTGTATTTAGTAGAATTTCGGCTTTGCTGATAAGTATGTTCAATGATATTTGAACAAAATATGTGCAAAAGGGTCGGGCAAGGTATGGGTACGTAGGTAGCAAATACACTGGTATAACTGGTTTTTGTATTTTATATGCATCTGCAAGGGTTGTTTTCAACGAGGTGTTCTTATAAATGCTGCCTGTTGATATTTTCATTATTGTTTTGGTGCTCAAAAGTGTAAGAAGTGAAAATATATGTGAAAATAAATATAACTAAAACTATAAATAACTGGATACGAAATGACTTCAAGGAGAAACGAATATTTATCAAGTGCAGCATATAGAAGGTAAAAAATGTAAATAAGCAACAATGTAAACATATGCTAATTTTTTTTATTATGCAAGCTAACTGAGGAACAGCGAGAACCATATATACAATTTTATTTGATGAAATTTGTGACGATGACGCTCCCTATGACTTTGACTCAAAAGATGAAGAAAAAATTCAAATCAATGACATTGAAATTGCTGATGACGATGCTGAAGTTTCGCAAAGTGCCGCAGAAGTATTACCTGATTATGCGGACTATGAGGATGATGAAGAAGTCGATGAAAAAGAAGAAGTAGAAGAAATTAATGAATTACCTGCTAGTGCCGAAAAATTTGTTGCACGTGATGGTACTGAGTGGATGAAAGAACCAAATGTAAGTCGTCAGGTACTCAGACAAAATATTATAAGAGAACGTTCTGGTCCAGCTAGATGCACTGAAATGTTGTCAATAAAGCAAACATTCGAATGTTTCATGAACGTTGAAATGGCTGATATAATTATGCGCCACACAAATAAGTTAGCAAAAGAAACTTATAATGCTTACAACAATGCGCATCCAAACACAACTCTTAAGTCATGGACGCCTGTGTCAATAACAGAGCTGTATGCATTTGGCATACTTGTTATGACTGGTGCGAACCATAGCAATGGAGAACATGTTCGAGATTTATGGAGCGTGAAAAACTATCCTTTATATCGCGCCACAATTGGAGTCAACCGTTTCTGTTCAATATTGCTTACTAACTGATAAAGCAGCACCGATCAGTGAGTTGTGGACGATGATGAACAATAATCTTGCTGCACATTACAAACCCTGCCCATGCTTGACGATTGAAGAACAATTATTTCCTTACCGTGGACGCACACGGTTTACGCAGTACATACCGTCAAAACCTGCTAAATATGCTGTCCAGGTTTGTGGATTTGCGATGCCACTAATGCATATCCACTGCATGGACAAATATATACTGGCCAAGCAAAAACTGGCAGGGAAACGAACCAAGGCGAACGAGTGGTGAAGGACTTGTCTGCCAAATACCAAGGAAGTGGCCGAAACATTACAATGGACAATTTGTTTACGACCTTGCCAGTTGCAGAACTGCTTCTCACCTGGAAACTCACGATCGTTGGAACTTTGCGCAAAAACAAATCATATATTCCTCAAGAAATGAAGCAGAAAAAAAACAGGACAATTGGTTCAACGACATTTGGCTTCAAAAATAATGTGACAATGTGCTCTTATGTTTCCAAAAAAACAAAGCAGTAATTTTGCTTTCGACCATATTGATTATGAAATAGTTGAATATTATAATCGTACCAAAGGTGGTGTTGATTGAATGGACCAAATGTTTGCGGCCAACACAAAGACAAACAAAACGATGGCCACTGGTGATGTTCTTCAACATGTTGGACATTACAGCTCTTGCAGCCTACATTGTCAACGATTTGAATAACCCTATGCTGCCTTGGAGAACAAACAACAAGCGTAAGTAGATCCTGCGCAGCTTGGCTGAAGCATTGTGTATGCCCACTATTGAAGCCAGAGCCATAAATCGTCAAGTGACGCGAAATTTTTCGACTAAAATTGCTCTTGAGGCATATTTCAAGCGACCGGTGGAATCAATTTTTTGTCAACAGCAGCATCAACATCTGCCGCAGCGCGCACGCCAAAACCTGTGTCCGGATCTTGCTATTTATGTTACGCACAAGAGGAAAAACGCCGTAGAAAAACCAGAAATCTGTGCGCCAAATGTAAGAAGCCAATGTGTCTTGAACATTCGGTCAAATCAACAAATTGCTCTATTTGCCATGATTTTCCTTAGATATAAGATGCATTTTTATAATTTTTACAATAAAAGTCAATAATATAATGTGTGAAATGAATATTTTTAATTCGGTAAAAAGTTAACTATAAGCACTGGGTACACATAATCAGTACATAGGGGCTTGAACAGTTTTGGTTCAATTTGTGCAATTTATAGTAATAAGGTGGCTCACCTGAAATGCACTATTCTTGCAAAGTTTGATTCTGATATATAAATTCAATATTGATTTGTGTCCTGGTAAGTTGAAGTTTCAAATCGAATTTAAAATTATACTATATGGAAAGTAGGCCAGCTGTGATCCGGTTTCGTCCATTTTCACACTGTTATATGAAAACGTCAAAACAATATCACACACCGAATTTTGTTGAAATCTGCTTGGCGAATCTCGAGATATGTGAATTTATATAAAAATGGGCGGTGCTTTGCCCATGGTTTAATTTTGATACCGTCTGCATAAAAGGCTTCTCATTTAGCAATTTTATCGAGCTTTTTTGGTTTTTATCAGTTTTGTTTTATGGGCAGTGAGCGGGGTTATAAATTTCATCCACTTTCGCACTCTCGACAGAGATTCTCATAATATTTGCGGTAGGTTTGGTGTACATTAAACTGATTAGAGCGCGGAGCCACGTCCACGTTATAAAAAATTTTGGCCACAGATGCATCGGGCAACTGTGATCCATTAGAGTTCAGAGACATCTTAATTTTTTGCTTAGTTATGTCACTTTAAACGTTTTCGGTTAATGGTGTGGTAACCATCCAATTACGTCCATCTACAAAGGCATCCTTAATTTGCCGCCAAGGAACACTTCCATCAAGCTTCACCAAGGCATCTTAATTGTTACTAAAGTTGCACGGGCAGACAGGCGAACGGACAAGCAGACAGTCACCCGGATTTCAACTTCGATGGTCCTACAGATCTTTTATACTTATAATATAACCCTATATCTCACTCGCTTAGTTTTAGGTGATATATGTATGCAAGCGTTAGGTGAAAAAAACTATTATACACTTTAGAAATATGTTGCAAGAGTATAAAAATGTTGCGAAAGAATTTTTCTTCTTCTTTAATGGCGTAGAAGTTAACAACCGCGCGCCAGTCGTTTCTTCTTTGCGCAAAGTGGCACTAATTGGAGATTCCAAGGGAAGTCAGGTCCTTCTCCACCTGATATTTCCAACGGAGTGGAGGTCTTCCTCTCTCTTTGCTTCCAACGGTTGGTACTATGTCGAATACTTTCAGAGCTGGAGTGTTTTCGTCCATTTGGATGACATGATCTAGAGAGCATAGCCGCTGTCCTTTAATTCGCTGAACTATACCCATGTTGCCGTATATTTCATACAGCTCATCGCTCCATTTAATGCGATATTCGAAAACTCGCAACGTCAACTCATCAGCTGTTGACATCATCCATGCCTCTGCACCACATGGCAGGACGGGAATAATGAGTGACTTATAGAGTTTCGTTTTTGTTAGTCGAGAGAGGACTTTACTTCTCAATTGTCTACTTAGTCCGTGGAAGCAGCTGTTGGCAAGAGATATCCTGCGTTACATTTCGAGGCTGTCTATTATGACTGTCAACAGTGACGTGGGTGCCTAGTCGCAAGAGCGACCAATATTTGTTTGATGACAGGAGATATTTCGCCTTACCCTTGTTCACCACCAAACCCACTTGTTTCGCTGCCTTATTCATTCTGGAGAAAGCAGAACTAACGGAGCGGTTGTTTAGGTCAACGATATCATCCTTAACACATTTGGTGAAGTTTCGTCGTGGAGGCTGAATTTACCGAAATTTGAAGATCACAAAAACTTTCCATAAATTTGCCCAGTTCATCAAATAAGCCATCCAAAAGTACAAGCAGACAAGTAAGCTTACTTTTTCAGAAGTTCTGAAAAGCAACTTAAATGTGGTGACCGAAAAAAACACAAAGTTGAGCGAATACCAACTAACTCAAAGATATTGATGTTGTTATTAAATAAACAAGAAAAATTCAACATCGATATCTGCACCCGTTCCTCGAAAAAAATAAAACAACAACAAATACATCAAAAGCAATAAACCAACTCTTGTCCATTACTGCAATGTACTGTCCGCCGAGATACAAAATCCTCGTTGAAGAATATAAGGAACTTCTCAATATGCACCAACACAAATTTATAATGGGAAGCGTGTTTACTGGTAATCACGCCTAACGATAGCTAAAGGGCGAGACTTATTCCAGTCAGCTCAAAACACAGGGTGTGAGTTTGTTTTGAACGGAACACTGGCCTACGGATACAAACAAAATATCAGATGTATAGAATTCTTTTTAACCAGGAAAATATCTCAAAATTTCATCGAAATAGAAGGTGGGTTAGATCCAAGCTCTGGTCACTCCCCGTTATATTTAATACTAAAGTGAAACAGCTATTAAAAAAGATCTTAGTTTCAAGCTGTACAGCAAAAATACGGACTGGACTTCGTTCAAACAAATACTTCGGAATAAAATAAAGTGTCCGAAAATCATAACCATTGAACAACTAGAGTTAGAAGTTGATACATTTACGAAAGAAATGCTTCGGTTACTACTCCGGAGATAAAGTGGAAAATTATAGGTTCAAATTACCCAAAGAAATAAAATCCTCCGAATTATTTTTTTGTTTATTTTTTTATTTTTAACAAATTTGTACAATAATAAATTATTTAACAAATAAATATTTAGCAGCGCTAGCAACAAGGGCCTTCGGCTGTCCTCCGAATTAAGAAAAGAAAGTTATGACGGAAATGACAGAAAACAGGCTCACCACTCGACAAAACCGACTTTAATGTGACAACAGAATTAAAACGATAAATCGCTCATATTAAGAATGAGTCAATCAATAAATATTTATCTCAACTATCCGTTGACAAAAAAGATGGTTACTCACTCTAAAAAAGTATAAAGTATCAGAAACGACCAACAAGCCACGTTTCGCCTTAAAAAAATGCTTCCAATGTAGTATACATATGTAGGCTAGAAGTGATTGTGATAAAGCTAATACATTTGCAAAACACCCACCTGAAACTTTTCGTCCAAACGAGGATAGTGAAATCGCGTTCCTCAGAAGTATTCAACAAAATCATGCAACAATCCTAGGAATCACCGTTTGTGAGCTTAAAAGTTAAATTAAATTAAGTCGACTTATTGGCCTAGTGGTCGTAACAAAATACCAGGTTTGATTGATTTGCTGTAATCAAAAACATAGATTTGCAAATCACATAGAAAAGGTAGTTCCACCTAATTTGGCAAGAAACAATTTAAGCTGTCAATCTTACCCAATACAACTAAAGAGTCGCACGAGTCTTTTAAGACTTCACCTTCTGAAATTATTGGAACCATAAAAGAACTTAATTCAAAAAAGTCGCCGGGATATGATAATATTACCCCAAAAATGCTAATTGTGTTACCAATTATTGCTGTAAAGGTGCTCATTTTGCACTTCAATGTAATTCTTAGTTTCAGATATTATCTTATTTCGTGGAAAAAGTCGCAGATTATCTTGATAGATAAACCTGGGAAACACTTAACACAGCTGTATTCATACAGATCAATCAGTTTTCTACCCTGTCTTTCCATAATATTTCAAAAAGTATTGCTAAATATGTCTCCTTTCCTCCGCGAAAATAATACAATACCAAGGCATAAATTCGGATTTCTTGCGAAACATGACAAAATAGCGCAAGTAAATAGAATTACTAACGAAATAAGGAAAGCATTTGAGCAGAGGGAGTACTCTTTAGCAATATTTCTAGATGTAGCATAAAGAATATTAGCGGAGCATTTAAGTTCTGTCGAAGAATGGTTAGCGAACTGGCGTATAAATGTGAGTTAACAGAAGTGTAAGCTTGTTACGTTTTCGCTAAGCCCAAAAATATGCCTAGTAGTAAAAATAAACAATATGTATTTTATACGTAGTACTCCAAGCGAACGAAGTAACATATTTTGGTATTCACCTAGATAGAAATAACTTGTATGAAGGTTAGAGCTGCAAATTTAAATAGACTTTTTAATAAAAATTCTAAACTTAGCCTAGAAAACAAAGTGCTTGTATATAATGTGGTAATAAAGGCGATTTGTATGTATTTCATTCAACTGTGGGGTATGACCGGTGCAACCAACATTGATATACAAGAGGCGTTCCAAAGTAAACAGAACTCTAAAAAAACAGTAGAAATGATTTTTTCGGCAAAATCAATTTATTTTATTCAAAATGGTCTCTTTCTGCTTCAATACAGTTTTTGCTCGGTTCAAAAGCATGTGGAACGAGTGTTTTAGCTCGTTGGTCGGTATGGCCGCCAGTATGCCGGTGCAAGCCTTTTGAATGGCCTCTACGTCTGCATAAAGCTTTCCTTTCATGAGCAAATGCATTTCTCCGAAAAGGAAGAAGTCGCACAGTGCCGTATCAAGTGAATAAGAGGAGCGGTTAATGGTTAGAATGTGAGTTTTGGTCAAATATTCGGTCATAAGTGTCGATCGATGAGCCGGCGCATTATCGTGCAACAAGCGCCAGCTATTATTTTCGCGATATTCGGGTCGAACACGTCAAATACGGCGCACCAAACGCTTCAAACATCCAAGGTAGAATACCGCATTAACGTTTTGGCCGGGTGGAACAAATTTTTTGTGGGCAATACCCTTGGAATTATAAAACAAATCAGCAATAGTCGTCAATTTTGACTTCTGAGCAAATTTTTGGTCGTCACGCAATTTGTGCGTTTTTGTGGACAATACCCTTGGAATTATAAAAAAAAATCAGCAATTGTCTTCATTCTTGACTTCTGAGCAAATTTTTGGTCGTCAGTCAATTTGTGCGGAACAAACCGTGCACACAAATTTCGTAAACCCAACTTTTCGGTCAACATGCGATAAATCGATGTTCTGGAGATATTCAATTCCATTTCCATGAATTTCATTGATGATTTCGGCTGATTTTTGATGAATTCACGCACAGTTTCGATGGAATTTCCCGTGATCACAGATTTTGATTGGCCCACATGTTGATCGTCATTTATGTCCTTACGACCACTTTGCACTTTGAAAACGTTGAAACCACTCGTGCACACTGCTACGGGATAGGCAATCATCGCCATAAACTTGTTTCATCAACTGAAACGTTTCGGTAAAAGTTTAACAAATTTTAAAATACCAAAATTTAATGTTGGCTCTTTGTTCGAAGATAGAAAATATCAGTGACTGATGGTCTGTCTAAGTTGTTAGATCGGCTATTCCGTAGAGATAATTTTTGAAGTGCCCATAGTATTGTTAACATCTCCTCCTCGGTGGTTGATAGATATAAAGGCTATTGGGTTTTTATATTGACTTAATACTGCGCCTATAGCACAATTTGGTTGGGATAGTTCTACATGTTTCTTTAATTTCTATTTAATAGTATTCATTATTTAATTGCGTTATTATCTAAGTTTATTTTTAAATTGGAGTTTCTGTTTTTCGAAATGCTACAGTTTTTTGTCATAAAGAAATGGTCACTTACCATTGTTTCCATTCCTTAAATCTGTCTTACAAATCTGTGCGAAGTCTTTAACGAACTTACGATAGTAGAACGCAAGTCCTCGAATAGAGCGTGAATATTTAAGATTTTCCTTTATAACTTCAATCACTTGCAGATCTACTGTAATCATTCCATTTTTAAATTCTTGCAACCAGTTGCTGCAGAGTATTATAGTTTTATTCACCTAACGGTTGCACGTATCACCTTAAACTAATCGAGATAGATATAAGGTTTAATGCATATAAATGATCAGAATGACGAGAAAAGTTGAAATCCTGTTGACTGTCTGCCTCACAAATCGCCTTTAGCCGAAAACACTTAAACTGCCATAACTAAGCGCTAAATTAAGAAATAAAACTATAATTTGCACAGAGTATCGCAGTAGCAAGGGGCATCTGTGGATAAATTATTTCTAAAAAAATGTGCATATTTCCTAAACCGCTAAACTACAACGACCAAATCCGCCCAGTACAAATATTAAAGGAACTCCTATCAATAATGTGAAAATTGATGAAATCGGCTGAAAACCCTGCTCACTCCCCATATAACGGTACTGTTCAAAACAACTAAAAGCACGATAAATCAATAACTAAATATGCCAGAGACATTAAATTTTACCGACGGAATGGTACAAGAGAGCTTTATGAGAGCCTGAGTGTAAATTGGGTGATGGGCGTGGCACGTTGTGAAAATTATCGAAATCGGACAACAACCTCGCTTACTTTTCATATAGCACAATTTTAAATTACACTTGATTCGTTCAGTTTCTAGTACACAAATCAAGAAGCAATTAATATAACGATAGTTGACCTTTGAATCGGGTCAACACTTCCCCGAGCCCCCATATACCTTCTTCTTCTTTACTGGCGTAGACACCGCTTACGCGATTATAGCCGAGTCAACAACAGCGCGCCAGTCGTTTCTTCTCTTCGCTACGTGGCGCCAATTGGATATTCCAAGCGAGGCCAGGTCCTTCTCTACTTGGTCCTTCCAACGGAGTGGAGGTCTTCCTCTTCCTCTGCTTCCCGCGGCGGGTACTGCGTCGAATACTTTCAGAGCTGGAGTGTTTTCATCCATCCGGACAACATGACCTAGCCAGCGTAGCCGCTGTCTTTTAATTCGCTGAACTATGTCAATGTCGTCGTATATCTCGTACAGCTCATCGTTCCATCGAATGCGATATTCGCCGTGGCCAACGCGCAAAGGACCATAAATCTTTCGCAGAACCTTTCTCTCGAAAACTCGCAACGTCAACTCATCGGTTGTTGTCATCGTCCAAGCCTCTGCACCATATAGGAGGACGGGAATTATGAGAGACTTATAGAGTTTGGTTTTTGTTTGTCGAGAGAGGACTTTGCTTCTCAATTGCCTACTCAGTCCGAAGTAGCACCTGTTGGCAAGAGTTATCCTGCGTTGGATTTCTAGGCTGACATTGTTGGTGGTGTTTACGCTGGTTCCAAGATAGACGAAATTATCTACAACTTCAAAGTTATGACTGTCAACAGTGACGTGAGTGCCAAGTCGCGAGTGCGACGACTGTTTGTTTGATGACAGGAGATATTTCGTCTTGCCCTCGTTCACTGCCAGACCCATTTCTTTTGCTTCCTTGTCCAGTCTGGAGAAAGCAGAACTAACGGCGCGGGTGTTGAGGCCGATGATATCAATATCATCGGCATACGCCAGCAGTTGTACACTCTTATAAAAGATAGTACCCTCTCTGTTAAGTTCTGCAGCTCGAACTATTTTCTCCAGAAGCAGGTTGAAAAAGTCGCACGATAGGGAATCGCCTTGTCTGAAACCTCGTTTGGTATCGAACGGCTCGGAGAGGTCCTTCCCGATTCTGACGGAGCTTTTTGTGTTGCTCAACGTCAGTTTACACAGCCGTATTAGTTTTGCGGGGATACCAAATTCAGACATCGCGGCATAAAGGCAGCTCCTTTTCGTGCTGTCGAAAGCAGCTTTGAAATCGACGAAGAGGTGGTGTGTGTCGATTCTCCTTTCACGGGTCTTTTCCAAGATTTGGCGCATCGTGAATATCTGGTCGGTTGTTGATTTACCAGGTCTAAAGCCACACTGATAAGGTCCAATCAGTTTGTTGACGGTGGGCTTTAATCTTTCACACAATACGCTCGACAGAACCTTATATGCGATATTGAGGAGGCTAATCCCACGGTAGTTGGCGCAGATTGTGGGGTCTCCTTTTTTGTGGATTGGGCATAGCACACTTAAATTCCAATCGTTGGGCATACTTTCGTCCGACCATATTTTGCAAAGAAGCTGATGCATGCACCTTATCAGCTCTTCGCCGCCGTGTTTGAATAGCTCGGCCGGCAATCCATCGGCCCCTGCCGCTTTGTTGTTTTTCAGGCGGGCAATTGCTATTCGAACTTCTTCATGGTCGGGCAATGGAACGTCTGCTCCATCGTCATCGATTGGGGTATCGGGTTCGCTTTCTCCTGGTGTTGTGCGTTCACTGCCATTCAGCAGGCTGGAGAAGTGTTCCCTCCATAATTTAAGTATGCTCTGGGCATCGGTAACTAGATCACCTTTGCGGGTTCTACAAGAGTATGCTCCGGTCTTGAAACCTTCTGTAAGCCGCCGCATCTTTTCGTAGAATTTTCGAGCATTACCCCTGTCGGCCAGCTTATCAAGCTCTTCGTACTCACGCATTTCGGCCTCTTTCTTTTTCTGTCTACAAATGCGTCTCGCTTCCCTCTTCAACTCTCGGTATCTATCCCATCCCGCACGTGTTGTGGTCGATCGTAACGTTGCGAGGTAGGCAGCCTGTTTTCTCTCCGCTGCGACACGGCACTCCTCGTCGTACCAGCTGTTCTTCTGCACTTTCCGAAAACCAATGGTTTCGGTTGCAGCTGTACGTAAGGAGTTTGAAATGCCGTCCCACAGTTCCCTTATACCGAGTTGTTGACGAGTGCTCTCAGAGAGCAGGAGTGCAAGCCGAGTAGAAAAACGTTCGGCTGTCTGTTGTGATTGCAGCTTCTCGACGTCGAACCATCCTTGTGTTTGTTGGCGTGCGTTTTTTGCTGCACAGAGGCGGGTGCGTATTTTGGCTGCAACAATATAGTGGTCCGAGTCGATGTTAGGACCTCGGAGCGCACGCACATCTAAAACACTGGAAACGTGTCTTCCGTCTATCACAACATGATCGATCTGGTTGGTGGTTTTTCGATCTGGAGACAGCCAGGTAGCTTGATGTATCTTCTTATGCTGGAATCTAGTGCTACAGATAACCATATTTCGGGCCCCGGCGAAGTCGATCAGCCTCAGCCCATTTGGGGATGTTTCCGCGTGGAGGCTGAATTTACCGACCGTAGTGCCAAAGATACCTTCTTTGCCCACCCTGGCATTGAAGTCGCCAAGCACGATTTTGACATCGTGGCGGGGGCATCTCTCATAAGTGCGCTCCATGCACTCATAAAAGGCATCTTTGGTCACATCGTCCTTCTCTTCCGTCGGGGCGTGGGCGCAAATCAGCGATATGTTGAAGAACCTCGCTTTGATGCGGATTGTGGCTAGACGTTCATTCTCCGGAGTGAATGATAGTACTCGGCGACGGAGTCTCTCTCCCACCACGAATCCAACACCAAACTTGCGCTCCTTTATATGGCCACTGTAGTAAATGTCACAAGGACCTACTCGTCTCTGTCCTTGTCCCGTCCATCGCATTTCTTGGACGGCGGTGATGTCAGCCTTTATCTTTACGAGGACATCTACCAGCTGGGCAGCGGCACCTTCCCAATTAAGGGACCGGACATTCCAGGTGCATGCCCTCAAATCATAGTCCTTATTTCGTTTGCCATGGTCGTCATCAAAAGGGGGGTCACTCATCCGAGGCTTGTTGTTGTCTTTCATTGGGGGTTTTTTTTTTACGTGGCGGGTCCCAAACCCAGCGCACAACCCTATGCAGGGGTGTTTCGCCTTCTCACTTTAGCTCGCCTTCAAACGGATGTTCTTAGGCTACCCAGAGGATACTTGGTCAAAGACCGGAAGTCGTGAGCTGCTTGAGTCATATGTAAAAGAATCGTTTCTGGCCACTCCCAAGTGAATGGCGATCAGAGAACTTTCCTCACTTGCGTGAACTTCTACACATGACTCCATCCTCCTATACCTAATATAAGGATTTTTAGGTTTTTCCCTGGCTTTGATTAATGCAAGTTACAAGATTAAGTTACAAGATTATAAAATGTTCGGTTACACCCGAACTTAGCCCTGTTAATTAAATTCCCTAGAAATTCTTTTTGTGTTTTTTGACTTTTCCTCAGATATCTTTATATTGACATTATGGAATGTCTGTATTAAATTGGTAACGTTTTTAATATGCTTTTCGTCATTGTTGTAATATATTAGATGTCTGCCTGGTATCGTAATTTTATTTAATTTTTGAAAATCTATAACCATTATTTCTTTGAATTCCTTATGCGCTTGTTCCTTTTTTGAAACTGTCCATACAGGGGCATTGTGAGGGCTTCTACTTTGCTTAATTATACCGTTTTCTAATAATTTCCCTATTATTTTTTTTATTGAAAATCTTGATCAGCGTATGGGTGTGGATGTTGCTTAACTCAGACTGCATCGTTACTTTCAATTTTAATTTCAGCTTGAAGTGTATTTATGTATTGCAAAAGTTAATTTTTTTACATTTTTTTCAGTAGACTCTATTTGTTTTTTATACTTTTCTTCTTCTATCGTTTAGTTCAACTTCTCGGCTTGTGAATGTGACAGAGTATTCGAATGGATTGTTATGGCTTTCATTTTCCGTAAGGAGTCTTTTTCTAATATTATATCAGTTTCATAAAAATTTAAATCATATCCAACTGAATAAATGTATTTCTCTTTTGTGAGTTATAATTGAACTAGCATGTAACGTATTTGTTATTATAGGTTTATCTAATACAATTTTTTTAGCGTATGGATAATCTCTTTTTATATAACTACTAGTTGCACTTAAGTCTAAGAGTATATACACAGACTTACTGCCTGGTACTGTGCGCTGTAAACTGGTAGACATGCCATCTTATTAAAAATGCTTCTGGTCGGTACACTCGCTTAGTGAATCAATGTATAACTGCCATCATTTATATGCTTGACTCCCTGTGCCTTAGCGTGCACGTTGGCGTCTATGCCTTCTCTAGTTTTTTTGAATTGATTCGTGATGACTCGTACTGCTTTTCGAAACAGGTTTAGATGATGTTGTTGCAGGTGCTGAGCTCCTGGTGCGACAAATGGTTGAAGTTTGCCTCTTTTTCTTTGTAGTTTTGTTGTGTCGGTCTTTTGAATCTAGCGATGGATCGACGTCCATCGGTTCTACTGCTTGCTGCCGTTGGTGAATAGCTTTAGCTTGTATTTCTTTGTTTAAAGCTTCAACCACATATTCATTTTTATAAGTCATTTCTAATTTTGATAAATTTACATTCAAAGCTTGGTTTAGTTAATCAAAATACACATGGAGCGATAATTCTTTCTGTTGGATACGCTTCATATCTTCTTTTAATACGTGTAATGGTCGCTGGTCTGTATATGAGTTGTTTAGTCGGTCAATTACTTATGTACATATATCGTAGAAATTCATTTTTGTGCTGTTATTGAACAGGATTTGGGCTGCTCGTCCTGTGATCTTTCCTCTGACCATTATTAGTGCCTGGGCGTATATGTTGTGTCCCCGGAACTATATTATGCTCTCCCTTAGTGCGGTAGCCCTCTTCCCTCAGTTTCTATGGTTACCATTGAATGTTGTTAAAGATTTAAGTATATTTAAATCTAGGTCGTTTGGTGTGCGTAATTGCATAATTGTACTAGCACTGGTGCCGGGGGAATAGGATTCAGTGCCTCTAGTGCATGAGATTTTTCCTGTAATTCCACTATTACAATTTGCAACACAGCTATGTATATCTGAATCCATTTTGTTTATTTTATTTTTATAATTTGTTTCACTTCGCAGTTGTAAATATCTTTGGTAGAATTTGATTATTCAAGTATATCCTTGTATAGGATTTGTTGAATTATATCCTTTATAGGATTTTTATTAATCAGGACTATATCCTGTGTTGGTGCGTCAACGCGAAGGATTTTGATTTAAATCCTTTTGTTATTGGGCCAATTAATATTTATGGGTCAGAGAACGATAAAAAATATACTTTTAGTTCCGCAAGAGCGGGCCGTTTACGGCTTAAACAATCTAAACACCAATAACTAAAAACGAAGCAAACCTAAATTTATGCGTGAGTAATGCTACATTAAGATAAGAATGTTGGCTGAAGTTTTAAAGTTACACCAATGGAAAATTACCAAAGTGGCGTGATAGGCATGGTGTTATCGGTTGTTGCTATGCGGTGCTGTTATATGCGGAGAGTTCGTGATGTGGGTATTTTTTGTGAGATGCCTAGGGAGATAAGGCTTCACCGGCTGAACTTTTAACATTTTAGTATTGATCCCATTTTTGACATACCGACATACCATTGTCAGAGAAGTACAATCCTTGAATTTCAGTTATATACCTCAGACAATGACCGATATTTTCTAACAAAAGTCCAATATAGGTACTGGGGTTCACATACTCGGTACCTAGGGTCTTGAACAGCTTTGGTTGGATTTTTTGTCATTAGGTGGCACACACCGAAGGCATTATTCGTGCAAAGTTTAATCCCGTTATATTAAGGGGTTAGGGGTAGTCAGAGGCACGAAAAAATGAGAGTTTTAGTATTTTTTTCTTTGCTTTCCGAAGTTATAATTGTATGTGTTGACCCTATTCCAAAAAAAGCTACTTGCGGTGATAAGCATATGTCCTTGGAGATTCATCTAAAAACAATCGGACAAAAAAAATTAGTTTTATAAATAGATAATCCAGGGTCTGATCGAAGAATTTTATTTTGTTTTCAAAATTAACAAAATGGTGGCCTCAGGAAATTTTGTTTTAAATTTTTGCGAAAAAATCAACAGATAATTGGTCCTAATTCGAAATTTTTGAAAAAATAAAAATCCTTCAATCAGGCCCGAGTTTATTAAGTATTCTAAAAGCTGTATAAATTTCAATAAAATCTACTGAACGGTTTTCGAGATACAGTTGTCACCGTTTCAAAAAACATAGTTTTGAGAAAAACGCGTTTAAAGTTTCACACTAGCGCTTTATAGTTCCTGAGTTTTCTTTCTTATTTCTCGAATAACTCAGAGACTAATAGTCGGATCAACGTGAAATTTTCAGGGAATACTTCTAAGATATTACACTTAACGAAAATGCATTTTTTTTAATTCTAAATATCCCTAACCCTTTAATTGCTTCTTGATTTTTCTACTGCAAACTGAACGAATGAAGTGGAATTTAAAATTTTGCTATATGGCAAGTAAGCACGGTTGTTGTCCGAATTGGCTCATTTTAACAACGTGAAAAGAATGCCACCTACCAAATTTTGTAGAAATGGGATTTCACCAAAAAGTGGGCGGTGCCGCACCCATCATCCAATTTTTAAACCGGCTCCAATAAGGCTTTCTCATACCATATCGGCGGAAACTTTTTACGTCTCTGACGCATTTAGTTAATATTTTATCGCGCTTTAAGTAGCTTTGTAAAAAAGAAATCTTAAAATATAGCTGAAAATCAAGAAGTTCGAAATATTCAACCGCGTACTTTCTTTAAAAAAAATTTCATACGTCACATTGGTATAGTCACATTGGTATAGCCCCTTAATTGGGTGCTTAGTTATGGCACTGTATAGGTTTTCGGTTAGTGGCGATTTGTGGGCGTGGCAATCTTTACTCAAGTTACAGCTTGCAAGGACGGAAGGCCGGACAGACAGACAATCAACCGGATTTTAACTTTTCTCTTCACCCTGATCATTTATGTATATATAATCCTATATCTATCTCGATAAGTTTTAGGTGATACATACAACCGTTAGGTGAACAAAACCATAATACTTTGTAGCAACTCGTTGCGAAAGTATAAAAATAGCGCATTGCTATTTAAAAGATTAGTAAATCTCTTAAAGTGTAAACAAAATTTATAAAGTAGCTCATAAGGCTAGATTAGATTAATAAATCGCGGTGCATACGATCTTGGGTCTAATGTGCCCCATAGGGGTAAATTGTTGAAGTGTGCTTTAAAAAAGTGCGCTAAAGAATTAAGAAAAATAAAATCCGATGATGGAATTATATTCTCAGGATTACAGAGATGTCGAAAAATATTTTAACAAAACTTTACCAAGCCAACATCCGAATTTCGATGAAAAAACCAAAATTTCTAAGGGAATGTTTCGAAGGAAGGAATAGAAACTTGCCCTGTTAAAGTCAATAACACTCTGAATTATAAAACACTAAGGAGTATTCATGGTATACGAGCATTTTTGGAGCTACCTGGTTACTATAGGAGGATAATTAAAGATAATGCCTCTATAGTAAAGCCTCTCACAAGATTCTTAAGGAGAAAAAGTGGTCATGTGGGAACAGATCAAACAACAAATTTTAGAATTGAGTTGGGAAACAACGCTATATATGAGAAATGTGAGGGTTGATAATGAAAAGGCAATGAACTCACAAATAATAAAGTCCCTTCTAAAGGATCATCTTGGAGCAGAAATTTTTACAACCCCTCTTTCCATAGGACAACATTGGGCAGATCTATACTGAAATCGCTAGATGCACTAAACTGGAACAAGCTGAAATGAACTAATACTTCTTGTTACTGCAAAATACAATAGATCAATTCATTCAGTTACTAGATAGAAACTTATCGTGCGAACTTTGTCTATGCCTTTGGGCCTTAAGACCGAAATAAAAGGCAAATTAATTAATTGGCAAGGGGCAAGAGTAACTTTAGGTAATTTTTTTTTCAACTTTACAGAGTTTTATTAACACTTTTGTACTCAGAGATCCGACATCAAGATTAATAATTTCACAAAATAAAGCTACATATACCAGTTATTGGCGGAAATGTAGTAGTTTGGGAAAAATATGACTACTTAAGACATCGAAAGAATTTGACGAATGACCTAACCGTTTTGCGTGAATCAGAAAATATTCCACTTTTTTCCCCAATCACACATGACTAAAGTTCTTTCGGCAGACATTGATCAAATTTATCGATTGACGATGAAAATTCGCTATAGACAAGCACAAAGCAAGACTTTTAATCTTTCCGAATAATGTGTCTTATTCTATCAGTGAAAAACTTTTCTGGTTTCTACCGAAACAAATGATAGTCTGATGGTGCAAGGCCGGGGCTATATGGTGGATGCATCAAAACTTCCCAGCAAGCTCTTCCAGTTTTTGCCGAGTCGTCAAAGATGTGTGTGGTCTAGCGTTGTCCTGTTCATTTCTGTTGATCAGTTCTGGCCATTATTTTAGATTGCTTGCTTCAATCTCATCAGTTATTCAATATCATCATAATGTTGACAGGCTAGAGCAGCTCATAGTGGATGATTCTGACCTTGTGAGTATTTGTTGAGTTTCACCACGCTTGGACCATGATCTCTTTTGCCGCATTGTCGTGTTTGGTCCACTTTTCGTCTCCTGTTATCACTGTCTTCAGAAATGGGTAATGCGGTACCCAACCAGCTTCTTGGTGTAGCCAGCCTTTTGAAAAGGTTCAAATCGTTTAGTGATGAATCTTAAGTTCCCTAGCCATGCCACGGCTGCTTATTTGACGGTCCTGCTCAATCGTTTCCATAATTTCATCGACTCTTTCAACGATAGGTCGACCAGAGCGTCTTTCACATCGAAATTTTCTGAACAGAAATGAGCGACCCCTTTGGTGCGAATTCTTCAATCTACTCATGGAGAAAATAATACGAGCTGGAGAAATTAATCGAGCAGGTACAATCTACTATAAGAGTGTACAGCTGCTGGCGTATGCCAATGATATTGATATCATTGGCCTCAACATGTTTTTACGAAAGATTTATGATCCTTTGCGGTTGATTACGGCGAATATCGCATTAGATAGAGAAATGAGCTCTATAAGTTATACGACACATTGACATAATTCAGCGAATCACGAGACTTCGGCTGCGCTGGCTAGGTCATGTCGTACGCATGGATGAAAACACTCCCGCTCTGAAACTGTTCACGGCAATAACCGCCGGGGGAAGTAGAGGGAAAGGAAGACTTCCACTCCTATGGGCAGAGCAGGTGGAGAAGGACCTGACTTCGCTTGGCATTTCTAATTGGCGTCCCGTCATAGGTAGCTTGCGTAGCATTACACTTTTTTATACAAAAACTAGCTGACCCGGCAGGCGTTGTCCTGCGTGAAATTATGTGTTTTAAAATTAAAAGAAAATTTAATTTATATTGTGTTAAAAATCATTTATTTGCACTTTATCCACATTTTTTTCCAATGTAGCGTAGTTTGTTTCGGTGTGTAAATGTACAGAGAGGATGGTTTTCCAACTTGAGAACGCGCCACATATAGCTGGCCGTGTGAAAAACATCTAAACACTACCATTGTGTCCTTTTAATTGTCATTTCAAATGCAATTTTCCCTGGAAACTGAATAGGTTTGAACTGAAATGGCAAATCGTTGGAACTCAAAGGAATTCGTAGAATCAAGCGGTCTACCCCTTGTATTCGATAGCTGCGTTACAATCAATCGGGTTCCATTACACAGTTTCGGCGCATGAAGATTGGATAACATGATAATGACAGATCCAACTTTGAGACGCAAATTAAGCGGCGGCATACCAAGCCTCCCCAAAGAAGTTAGAAATTTTACTGGATAATTAACGGCTTTGTATTCATTGTCAAGACGATCATTTTTAATGAGCGCCAAGCTCTCGGAATTTGACATAGAATCTTCCAGCTTAAATCATTAGCATCGGTATTTTTGGCTACTAAAATTGAAAAAGGGCACGAAGAATTGGTATCAAACGCCTGGAAGTATCAGTCGGAATTTTCCTATTTCCAATTCTTATCGAAAACGATTTAAAGTGTCCTCAGCAATGTAATTTTTATTCGTATCCCATAATTGACGCCAATTTGAAGGCTGATGTGTCGAAATGATCATGGCGATCGTCCATTGTTTGATTCCATTGATTACCATGTTCCAGCAATTGTAACTGATGGCATGCTTCTCAATTGAAATTGAACCGCGTACATTTATCAATAGCAACCGAAGGTAGAAGCAATCGGCGTTTTTCAGGTGGATTGTCTAAATTCGTCCTAAGGTATTAATTGAAAATACACCTGGATGTCAATCTACTGGTTGGTCTTGCTTTCTGCGTAGCTATTTCTTCGACGATACATTCCACGTATAATATCACGTAATTTCCGAATAGAGCAATGTTCTCGCAAATGGATCACTGACGAAAGTTGAGAAAAACTCATCAATGTTAATTTTGTTGCTGGTGGTCTTTCCCCTGGCTGTAATGTATTCTAAGGGTTAAAATACGCTCTTTTGCCATTCTCCAAATGAACTGCGAGATGCAGAACAGTCGGAAAACGTTCATGAATCGCAAAGGAAAATACATCACAAAATGCTTCATTGCACTTTACGCATCGACTTATTTGCTAGTTGCTGATCTCATCTCGTTCACGGCCATAGCGGTTATTGGCCGCTACGTCTTTTGGTGAAGTACTTGCAAACTTACGTGATCGATTTCGCAAACTGCAATACTTAACATTGATATGAGCTTTGAATGTGAATTATACAATAATGGCGAATATGGTACAATCCATGTGTTGTCAACTTCGTTATTCACAGCTCTTAATTAAATGCTTAATGTTCTGCCATTGTCGTCTGGTGAGCGAGACAAATACAATGGATATCTATCATTTCCACTTTGCATTTCCGAAAGAAAAGCACGTGGCTAGTGTTTCGTGCATTTATTGTCAGACATACACACCGAAATGCGATTGTTGTGGACATCACCATCCATAAACCAGATTGGTTTTCACCACTTCGTATAATTCTGGATCTTCCTCTGGATCAGGAATTTCCACTGAAATGATTTCATCAATTTGATCTGGTGTAACCATCATCCACCATCTCAAAAACATGTTTTTTGAACCTCAAAAGAATAAATATTGCATCTAACAGCAACATATATACATACGCAGCTTCAAAATAAAGTTCATCAAACATCATAGCTGTTGTTTGAAAAGTTGTGCTGTGACATCGTGACGATCTTGCTGATTGATTACGATTCAATAATTCCGAAATCTATGGTCATTGTGCATTGCAAGTGAATGTAACAAATAAATCCATCCTCCATAATTCCGCACGTACAGGTATATAATCGCATTCTGCGAGTACTCGTGCATGTGCTTTGGGCTGCCAATATTAGCGCGATCTGCTCGTGGCATCGGAACAAATTTCAATCTGTATTTGATCACTTTGCATGAAAGACACATAAAGCTTTCACTGAATAATTTTCAGCAATTTACCTTTTGAATAGCCGAAATAATGAAAACAATCAACGTAAATTGAACGATTCAAATAATTTACCAATAAATTAATTAGAAAACATAACAAAAAAATTCCAAAAAAGTGATATGGGAAAGTCACTTTTTGGAAATTTACGCTCGTAAGTCCATTAAAAATGAACTTTTTCATATCATATAATGGTTTAGTCAGCTATAGCTCAACTTATTTTTATATACATATGGCGCAAAAATAGCCTTCCGATGTTGTTTTGGCTGTAATTTTTTCAAAGAATTAAAAACTTTGATTCTGCTTGTGGATTATTTTTATTTAGTTTTTTAAATTTTTTTACATCAAGCCGAGAATATGATATCATGTAAATAGCCGCCACCACAGTTGATTGTCATTTTAACCATTTTTATGGAATTTTCCATCACTTTGGCCAGAACTTCCGGCGATAGGTCGTCACATTCTAGACGAATATTGTCTCTAATAGTTGCAAGAGTACGAGGCTTGTTGACATAAACCCGCTACTTCAAAAAGCCCCACAAATAGAAGTCTTGAGCGGTCAAATCAGGCGATCTTGCGGGCCAGTGCAATTCTTTCAGCTTATCCGTTGTGGCACGTGCAGTGTGTGCCGTCACACCGTCTTGGCCAATTCATCAAGTTGCGGCAAAAAGAACTCGTTGATCATTGCTCTCTAGCGCTTACCACTCACAGTAACCGTTTGATGATGCACCGTCTGGACTTTGTACGGAAAAATCTTTAAATCTTGTACAAAAATTCGGTGTAAACACAATCGACTGATACCCATTTGCGTGGCACCCCGTCTGGTCGATGTCGACGGCGCTTCCATGACATCCTCGGCAACAGCAACAATATGAGCGGCTCAACGTCGCAATGTTTCACCAGTAGGCGTCGGACTGCCAGGAAATCTGCGACTAAATTCACGTTGTGCCAAAGTCACCGACCGATTATTGGTCAAATAAATAGTAACCAATGACCCGCGTTCTGAAACAGTGTAGCGTACCATTGTTTATTTACGTGTATTTCGCATGTATTTACTACACAATTGCCAAAACAGACTTTTGCGCCACCCTGTATATGATGGGTATTTATGCAATGTGATGTGATATCATGCCATATTATATGACATCACGTCACTTTTGTCTGGGAAATAGAAAAGGGCTGTTTTCAGAGTTTTTCCGGTAATTATTCGATTATTTCTCGCTTTTTAGACCTACCCTGGAATACGACAAACATTTTAAAACCAAAATCAGCTCAATCGGCCCAGCCGTTCTCGAGTTTATTATTCCCGTCCTGCAATATGGTCCAGAGGCGAGAGCTTTCAATTGTTGCCCGAATGGATGAAAACACGCCTGTTTTGAATGTGTTCGACCCATAAGACACCGGGGGAAGATAGAAAAAGACATCCAGAAGGGTCTGGCTTCGCTTTAAATCTCCAACTGTCGCGACATAGGAAAAAGGAGACGCGACTAGCGCGCTGTTGGTTACTCGGCTATAACCGCGTAAGCTGTGTCTACGCCAGTAAGGAAGGGACAAAGATTATTTCACTTTTCAGTACACAAATCGGGAAGCGATTGATACAACGGTAGTATCTCTTTGTATCAAAAATGGTTTGGAATGGGTCAGTACTTCGCCCTCATAAACCAGATATAAAGATTTTCGAACTTCGGGGTGACTTCACTCCACATGATTTGTGATTGTGTGTGAGGTACATTAAAGAAACCCCGGGAACCTTTTGTAGTATGTGGCATGATAATAGTTAAAAGATGAAATAGGATCGATACTACCCCAACTCCCATATACTACTTGTAATGATGTTCGTTTTTTTAAAAAACTTTATGAAGAATATGTCGGTCAGTGTATGAGTTACATATGTATAGTATTTTAACACTCCTTCAACCAGTTGCTACAGAATATTATAGATTTGTTCACCTAATGGTTATAGGTATTACCTAAAACTAAACGAAGTAGATATAGGGTTATACATATGTATATATTTGATCAGGGCAACGAGAAAAGTTGAAATCCGGTTGACAGTCTGTCTGTCCGTCCTCCCGTCCGTCCGTGCAAGCTGTAACTTGAGTAAAAATTTAAGTATCTTGATGAAACTCGGTATGTAGGTTCCTTAGTACAAAAAAAAAAGGATAGGCGTAATCGGACAACTGCCATGCCCACAAATAGCCATTAACCAAAAATACATAAAGTGTCATAACTAAGCACTAAATTATGATATAAATGATAAAGTTTTGCACAGAGAATTGCAGTAGCAAGGGGCACCTGTGGATAAAAAGGTTTGAAAAAGTGGGCGTGGCCCCACCCTCTAACAAGTTTAATGTACATATCTCCTAAACCACTTACGCTACAACAACCGAATTCGCCCAGAACGAACATAGCTAAAATTGCTACCGGTAGCGTGAAAATGGATGAAATCTGATAAAAAAAAATCCCGCTCATTCCCCTAAGATGAGCGAATATGCTTACGCCAGTACCTATTGTTGACTTTTGTTTGAAAATATCGGTCAATGTGTGAGATATGAAATAGAAATTCAGACAGAATCCTTTTCCTGCTGTAGTTGTTCTGTGTAACGAAAATGGGTGGAATCGAGTCAATACTTCCTTGAGCCCCCATGTACTGAATACAAAGATTTTCCTGGTGATTTTGTACTTTCTATATCGGCCAACATTTGAGTTATATCAATGAAAATTTCAAAACGTATTTGACTCATAATAGTATATCATTGTGCCTAAAACTAATACAATTGGGCGAAAACTTCATCTAGTCCTGATATGGCCATTACCAGGATTTCTGAACATCCAGCTGATTTTGTATAAAATCTATGTATAGAGATTTTGGTTTTTCTAATAAATCTTATTCCGAATATAGACGTAGGTCAATGCGTAAGTTATATTTGGTGTGGGTATATATAAAATTTCGTATAGCATTAACAGACGAGCAAAATTAATACGCATTAAGCAACGTTAATGCGCATTGAAATTTTATGGTGACAGACGGCAGACTTGTGCATTTAGACAGCTGATTGTGAAATTTGTTTATTTATTTAAGAAAAAAAGTGAAATAAAAATGAATAAGAAATTATAAATACTCGTAGAAGTTTCGGTATTTTTGGAAAATCAATATTAATTTAACGAAAAAATTCGTTTATATTTAACTACGTTCAAAGATAATAGAGTGAAATTAAAAGCAAAAATTGATTGTAATGCGAAAAAAGTGTGCGAAAATGTTAAGAATATTGGGAAAAATGCATAGCAAACTGTGTTTCTTTATGCCATCTAAAAATATTAAAATTTGTTTTTGTTGATATATTTACACATAATTTAATTAGAAATATAAAACTTCTTACCTCTGATGCTGTAAACGCAAAAATCGGCCGTTTTTGAGCAGTGTTGCTTACTCAAATTTGGTAAATTCAGCTAAATGCACGAAATTCTGGTGCATTACAAATTTGCATTAACATAGATCAAATGCGCAAGTAAATGTAAATTTAGTCCGCTAATGCTTATTAGCGCTGTCGTTTGTCAGGAATATTACATCGCAAGTTATTTCCCTGACTTTGATTTCAGAAATTTACAAGAGTATAAAATGTTCGGTTGCACCCGAACTTATCACTTTCTTACTTGTTATTTTTGTTTTCATTAGTTAGATTATTGTGAGTGAAGAAGAAAATCAAGAATAGAGTGGAAGCGGTTGTTTTTGTGTGCTTTGTATTTTTTGGTGCTGTTTGAGTTTGTGACGTCTTTGCTTGTTTGCATATTAGTTTCGTTTATGAAGAAAGAAGAGGCGTAGTTGGTTACTGAGGAGTAACTGATGGAATTAGTAATGGGAATTTGTTTTTTGTACAAAATTCTAGCTTCGCGCATAGTGCATTTATTTAGTGTTTTTATTTTTAATATTTCTTTTTGCTCTTCGGATTTTTTACACGTCGGCGACGAAGCCGAGTGTTCATTTCCACAGCTTGCTCACTGTAATCTCGAATAGTTATTTGGAGAATGAGGTGAATGATTTCAATTTACGCATAAAGTTTGGTTTTTACGGTGGTTGATGGGGAGTATGTACAGGTCAAAAGTTACATATAAGAACAACTCCAGTGTGTCTAGGTGTATCGTTAATCATTCAGTTGAATTTATATAGTTCATTAATATTCTCTTCCTATGATATGTTACTGAGGAAGGGTGCACGAATTGTGTCTTTGATATTGTTTGGGGATCCAAGTAGTTTACAGAGCTTTTTGATGTTGATTTGCTTGGCTTTCACACAGCAGCGAAAACACATTTTCTTTTCCACCCCAGGGCCATGATTTTTAATGTTTTTGGTTTTAATAATTGTGATAAAGGAAAAACGTGAGTGCGAGTAAATAAACTTATCACGGATGACGTCCGTTCACGCGGAGTATTAGTCGGAGATTGTTTCCTATTTTTATTGCTACGTTTTCTTTTTTAAGGTTTGACAATGCATATCTCGTAAACGCTTAACTTAAATAAAACAGACAATTTTTGTAGAACATTATGTTTTTTCAAATGAAAATAGTAATACCCGTGACAGACATGTAGTAACAATACTATAGTAAAGGTATTATGGTATTCTGTTAACCATACACACATAGCAATATTAAAAAAAAATTGAACTAAATACATATATATATGTAGATGTGTGTTATGGAGAAAATAAGTACAATTATTAAAAATACTCTAAAGTTAAAAAAACGATTTGGTTAAAGTCTCTCTAAAATCAAATCAAAACAAAAAAAGACATTCCAAGCTTTTCTGGAAAAAATTGTAAAAATGTTTTATTTTCCATTGGTTTATTAATTTTTTAAGTCATTTTGACAGAATATTTCGAAGAGCTTTTGTGTTTAAACTTTTTGCCTTTTTTAGCTGTGTTTATTGAAATAACACGGTGAAACATCACAGTATTGTTACCAGCAAAACACTACATTGTTCATATGGTATTTTGCTAGTATTTGGTGACACACATATAGTATTTGTACCATATTTAGTATTGTTACTACATATCTGTCACGGGTATAAGACACCAACTTGTAAAGTATTAAATTTCCTATGAAATGATTTTATAATAGGAGAGAATTTTTCAAATATTTTAAAACAAGATATATATTCTGTCTGATAATAAGAAAAAATAAAAAACTGTTAGGCTTAAGACCTTCTCGTTACTATTAATCGTTCATACTTGAGTGTCTTAGAACATATTTTTCAGAGTACCAAGCAAAAGCACAATATATTCGTTTTTTTGAAGTGAAAACTTCTTGTGGCGCGTTGGGCACTTTTGTGGGTGAGCATTTTCAGCCATTCTCACGACAGATGAGATTTTACACAGATATACTCCACGTATATTTTTATAAAGTATGTATGTATACTATACGCGCTCTTTGCATGGGCATTCGTTCGTACTCTCGCGACAGACGAGATACATACATAAGCATTATTTTGAATTTGCACAGAAATTAAGTTGTTTATGAGTGTATGCATTTGTTTAAAACCTGATACAAATGAGTTATATCGTGTAAAGGAAAGTAAAACATCGAGTGATGGTCAATTGCTAAATTTTGTATTTACTATTTACTAATATTTAATCATTTATCAATCATTAATTGAATTTTTATATGAAGAATTTGATTTAACGATGCCCAATGATGGCAATCTTAGCACAACAAAATACAAAACTACTATTGATGCAGATATATAAAGAGATTTAAATCAAAATTGTTCATTCCATACTCTAGTTACCATAGACCTATTATTTTGCTAAATTTTGTACTTACTATTTACTTATATTTAATCATTTAAATAAAACCACTTCCTTCGAATATAGTTTCTATATTATTATACTTCATTTCCATTCAAAAAGTGCCCACATTGCTTTGAAAAACTTGATTTTTTATGTACAATTTGTCATGTCGCGAGCGCACCTAAAAATGCTCACCCAAAAAAAGTGCCCAGGTTCAAGTTTTCACTTCTGCCTGCACTCCCGTAGTGCAACCTCCCTTGGTTTTTGATCCACCCTATTATGTACATACAAACAATAAGTTTTAGTTTTTATTTTATTTATTTATTTATGTCATTGGCTGCATCTTGGCGTGAGAAGGGAAGTTAACTAACTCAAGCCACACGGGAGCTTTGTTGCAGCGGAGGAGCAACGTCCTTCTAAATGGACGTCCTAGGATTTTCTTCAATAACAATCTTTAAGGAAGATTTGCGGGTAGTTTCTTTAAATTTTTTATGAATGTTGAAAATATAGAATACCATAGCTACAATGGGGGCATCGCCACGTTGGTCTTGTTGTCAGCTTTCTTTCAATGTCGTCAATGTATTCGAGATGATTGATGTTTGCCATGGTGGGTAAGTTAGGCTCAGAAGCTTTTGATGGCTGCCGCTTCTTCTTCCATTAAATCGATTGTTTTCATACTTGTAGCGTGCTCGTTCAAAAATCTTAATCCATAGAATCAATAACTTGAATCTTTGCGAGTGTAAGTGGTAATATTAATGTTTCAAGCTTTAATATTATACCTTGCGAGTAATGTTTCATATATATATTAATCAGATTCTAAATTGGATGGGTGTCTGATATAATTAAAGTTTTGCTATATAACTGAGTTTCCATCGATTAGTGAAAGGTATTCCATTTAATGTTGATTGCAGTAATTATTTAATTGTACCATTAAGAGGAGTAAGGTTTTCATGGTAAAAATAACTGTCTATTTTTGCTAATTTATTTCTTAAATATGTTTACTGTGTTTGTTTTGGCATAATAAATACCTGCCCCCACCGTTTAGTAAATTTTTTGTTTACATCAAGGGTGTGCTCCACTTACAAAATTACGAAATTTTTTAGTGGAAAATAGTAGTTTTCACTTTAATTGGCCACCATAAACTTTCAATTGAAAAAACAAATTATTAGAGAGCGATCGGGGGAGTATATGATTATATTTTGACAATTTTTTTTTTTTTATTTTCGGATAAATTCCAGCCGAGTTATGGTGAACACGGCAAAGTGTTTTTCTCTCAAGACGTTCTGGGAGAAGCTCTCTTACCGACTTATGCTTCAATTTTTCTGTATGAAAAATTACCCTACATTGTCAAAAGTATGCTTAATAATATACAATAGTCGCCAGTCGTTTCTTCTTTTTGCTACGTGGCGACAATTGGATATCCCAAGCGAAGCCAGGTCCTTCTCCACTTGGTCTTTCCAACGGAGTGGAGGTCTTCCTCCCCCGGCGGGTACAGCGTCGAATACTTTCAGAGCTGGAGCATTTTCGTCCATCCGGGACGAAAATACTTGTGCTTTTCTTCAAGCACATTGAAAAGGAAGACTTGGACAACATTTGGTTTTAGCAGCACGGCGCTACGTGCCATACAGCAAATGCTACACTCAATCTTTAACGTCCTATCTTCGAAAATCGCACAATCAGCAAAAATGGTCATGTGAATTGCTCTCCCAGAAGCTGCGATTTAACTCCGTTGGACTATTTTCTGTGGGGAGCTGTTTAAGATAAATGTTACTCCAACCATCTAGAAACAACTCAAGATCTAAAGTAGGAGTTTCAAGCTGCTGTATCTGTCATAAGGACTGAAACCATCGAGAAAGTACTCCAAAATTGGGTGGGCCGGATAAGCTACTATAACCCCACCGTGGTGGTCATTTGTCCGAAATTGTTTGGAGCTTTTTAGAGCTGATTCCTATAAGCCACCCATATGAGGAGCGTTTAGTCCCCCGAAATTGTCAATTGATACCTTGTGGAGCGTATTTTTGGATAATGTCAAGTGGGGCTTGTTTTATAAAGTCCTCAAACTGCCTTTCAGCGCAAAGAGCTACCGATATATGTTTTGCCATTATCGCTCATGATTTTTGATGGAAAGTCTCGTCATCCGACGAAGCGAGCAAATGCCGCAAGAAAAGCCTCCTTCGTTAGGTACGTATATAGCTCAAGGTGTACTGCTTTTGTCGTAAAATAAACAAAAACAGCCACATAGCCTTTTATGCGGATAGGAGATCTTAGCACAGACGCTTTTATCAGAAAAAGCCCAACAAAATCGACACATATAATGGAAGAATCTGCGTTCGCATTTTTTGCTTATGCATAGTACATATCTTTCACATGAAAATGCATTTCTTGATTAGGGGCTTCAGACTAGGAATATAATATTCTTGGCGAACCATAAGTTGCATGAGGCGTGTAGCATTAATATGTGGATGTAATTCAGGAATAATGTGGCAAAAGGAGACTTCTCAGGCATGATTACGGGGTGGCGTTCATTGTATGTTAGGCTTGAGTTAACAAGCCGATCATTGGCACGAAGAAGACCCTTCGTGTCTAGAAATGGGTTCAGAGCTAAGAGTAAGCTCTTTTTATCAAAGAGCTTCGATTCTCTTGGTAATGATATGGCGCGGCTGATGTAGCGTATTTGAATTGATGTTGTAAGAACGATCTTTGCCTTTTGTAAGTCTTGGTGCGTCAGTGCATCGCAATGGAGGTAAGTTGCTCCTTTAACTTTAATTTTAAGCCGCTCTAAGAACTTAAGTATACAGGCGACTACCCGGAGGGTTCGGGAGAACGAAGAATATCGTTCAAAGATGTCAATGTCATCCAGAGTTGCATGATAAGTGGAGATTTTTCGACTTTCTGTGGCAAGTATGTTGCGCATTGGCGATTGTGGCCAAGAATAGGGAGATTCTGTTAACTATCGCCGGCCATTCCATCAGAGGCTTGTGGTGGCGAGATGCAGAGATCCTCTGGAACCGAGATCAGCAGGATTGTCAGCACTGGCTACGTGTCGCCAAGTGGCTGATCCTACTAGGTCAAGTATTTGAGACGACCGATTAGAAAATAGAATATCCACGCGAGTTACGTCAGTAACAAAGACGGCAGCTCCAACTCTAAAAACACCGAAACCATAGCTAAGGCTTAGCCTTCACAATTAAAAAATCAATGCACGAAAATACATACAAACAATCAAAAATGAAATATGCCGATTAAGAGTAAACAGCAGTTTGTGTTATTGTCGCTTATTACTTTGTAGCGACACTTACACAATTTATGTACAGAACGATACTTAAGCAATTTACTTGCATAAGGGTCGTCCACTTTATTATTGTTTATATTACTTTTCGAGCATTGACCAGTAAATTCTACATATGCAGAATTTGTACACAAAGAAATACACAAAATGGTATAGTATAACAGCTTAACAGCTGAACAATTTTTATTATTAATAGCAGTGACATTGACATTTTCAAGTTAGTTCAGAAGAACCAATAAAGAAGAGTGAAATTAAATATAACTTTGTGCTTTTATTTAATCTACACACTTAACTGGCGCAGTCGAAGAGTTATTTTTTCTGAAGAAAAATAACAAAAATTACCTACTATCGATATCCAAAAGGATATCAAATCAAAATTTTATTGAATCATTATTGATGAACATTCAGCATTACTATCGCTAGACACGGTGATGAAGAAAAAAAAATAAAGAAAAAAAATTAAAAGTAATTAATTAAACTGTGAAGAAAAAAAAACTTACGCTAAAAATTGAATCAAGCAGTAAAAGTGTATAGAAGAATTCTGACGTATTCACTACAAAACATCTTTAAACTATAAAATAACAAAAAAAAAAACATTAAAATGGAAACACATAAAATAGAGTAAGCACCCACATC
This sequence comes from Bactrocera correcta, assembly GCA_027475135.1. Lineage (NCBI taxonomy): Eukaryota > Metazoa > Arthropoda > Insecta > Diptera > Tephritidae > Bactrocera > Bactrocera correcta. The sequence continues at coordinate 81,444,829 of CM050322.1, read as the reverse complement.
GGCAGTGTCAATAGAAGCATCAATATCAGCTGCAGCAAATCAAACTCCATCTGCTGCAAAACGTCACTTGCCACCTAACAATTCAAGTTTTCAAATACCTTTATCAGAAGCACTAAAAGAAGCAGCGAGAATCCAGGAGTTGCGAGGAGATAACACATAGGACGTTACATCATTCATTACTGAAGTCGAACTTTTCATCGACTTGTTTGCTGGTACCAATATGGAGGAGTATATCTATAAGCGGCACGTCAAAAAAAAAATTCAAGCAGAAGCAGCTAACACAATTAGAGCCCTCGACAGTCCAAGGTGGACAGAAGTAAAACAAGAACTACTGAGGAATTTTTTAGTTCGCGAATCGTATCATCAACTGTACCACAAGGCGCTGAACGTAAGAAATTATAATGTAAGCCAATCATTCTATTATCTTAAAAATATATTAGATAAGTTAAACAATAAATACTACCAAAGAGTTTTCTCCGGCAATAAATGAGGCAATGATAATAAAAACATGTTTGAGCAGCATGCCAGTGCATCTAGCCAGTATAATACATAGCAGAAGCATAGGGAATCGTAGAGAAGCATATTATTGTCTAGAGGAATGTGGTCTGGTACAGAATAGAATTAGTACAAATAGCAACAACACACAATCAATTAGTAGCAATAATTTTAGGCCAAATCGCAACCCAGTAGATCAAAATAATTATCAAAGCAGGCAAACAAATAACCGGTTTCAAAACCAAAACAATAATTCGAGGCAAGATAATCCCCAAACACAACAAAAATTTTAAAGAAATTTTGGAGCATATAGAAATCCAATATTCACAAGTAGAAACCAAAATAATGTCGCTCATCTTCAAGAAAATAATACCGATACAGAAGAAACTGGTGAGGTAAATTTTCAATTAACCAGCGAGAACAACATTTACTGATAGTAAATTTAACAATAGGTAAAAATATAATTAAATGTTTAATCGATACCGGTTCTACGACAACCCTGATCGACGAATATTCATTAAAAGAATATAAAAGGACTAAATTAGTAAAACCTAACATATATAGTACACTATCAGGACAGACAAAAGTAGACTTTGAAATTATACAGAAGTACCTCAAGAATTCAATGACCCGAATAAAATGACTTGGAAGGTAACCTCATTCAGAAATAAAAACTTCAACGGATTAATTGGTCAAAATATACAAAAAGCATTAAATGCAAAAATTAATCTTAAAGAAAATTTTCTTGAAATTAATAACAATAAAATAAAATTCATAAATACGAAAATCTCTACACTGGAACCCTCAACCTTAAATTTGGAAAACGTATCAAAACTCTATAGAGATGATATGAATGAGGAGGAAAATACATATATAGATTTGATTTTGCGAAAATATTCTAATATGTTTTTTAGGGAAGGAGAAAAGTTAACCCACACACATAATATAAAACACCAAATAATAACAAATACGAATAAACCTTTATATCCTAAAATATACAGGTACCCAAAGATACACGAAGAAGAAATTAAAAGGCAGGTGAATGAAATTTTGGAGCAAAACATTATTGAAGAAAACTTTTCCCCTTACAATTCTCCTACTTGGATAGTACCCAAAAAATGGCGTATTGTTGTAGATCAACAAAATCACAGTCGATGATAAATTTCCTATTCCTAATATAGAGAATATATTAGACAAATTAGGAAAAGCAAATTACTTTTCAACAATTGACTTGGCGAAGGGATTTCACCAAGTATTAATGGATGAAAACGATCAAAAGAAAACTGCCTTTTCTCTTCGGGCATTACGAATTCATCCGTATGCCAATTGGATTGAAGAATTCCCCTTCCACTTTTCAACGTTTGATTAACTCGGTATTTAGGAAATATATTAACAAAATATGCGTTGTATATCTCGATGATATACTCATTTTTAGGACTTCCATAGAAGAGCATATGAACTGCATAAAACTAATTTTTGCAAAATTAAGGGAGTTCAATCTTAAAATTCAAATAGACAAATGCAATTTTTTTTGCAAAGAAACTGAATATATTGGTCACACTTTGACCACAGAAGGAATTAAACCTAATTCAACAAAAGTTGAAGCCATTCAAAAGCTAAAGCTTCCCCATACTCAAAAACAAATAAAATCATTCTTAGGTATAACAGGCTACTATAGGAAATTCATATGCTAAAGTAGCCCACGGACTTACAAAGTACCTAAAGAAAAATACCACAATTAATATAAAAGATACTCAATATATAGATGCATTCGAAAAATTAAAAAAAAATGCTCATTAACCCTACGATTTTGAAATACCCAGACTGGTCTAAAAATTTTAAACTAACAACATATGCTAGTGATAATGCAATAGGAGAAGTCCTTTCTCAAGGAAATCATCCCATCTCTTACGCTAGTAGAACCTTAAACGACCACGAAAAACATTATGCTGCAATCGAAAAAGAATTGCTTGCTATCGTCTGGTCAGTCAACTATTTCCGACAATATTTATATGGCAAACCATTTGAACTCCTAACCGACAATCAACCACTTGTTTGGTTGCACACAAAGACGAAAGGAAAAGATATTAACCCAAGACCCCAACGGTGGCTCTTGAAACTTGGCGAATATAACATACATATTAACTACATAAAGGGTAAGGAAAATAAAGTAGCCGATTTTATGAGCCGAATAAATACTCAATCAGGCAACATACATCAAATACCGAAAACATTGAAGAAGATAACAGTACCTACTAAAATTTTACACCACTCAATACAGTAGTTAACAGATTTGCAACTCAAATTATAATTACAAATAATAAAACGCAAGACACGAAATTAGCGAACAGTAAAATCGAAATATATATAAATTCAAATGATATTGAGATTAATTATATGGCCGATTTGTTTAGGCCACATATAAAGTCGAAAAGGGTAGGAATATATACCGAACTTCCCGATAATTTATACAAGCAGGTTCAATCCAAGTTAGTAGAGTTATTTAACACTGAAGTAAAATTTTATAAATGCAGCTTTAATGCGAAAGAAGTTAGCAGTGAAGATGAATTATTTAAACAAATTGCTAAATATTATATTAATGAAACAGGACATGCAGGAATAACAGAAAATTAAGAAGGTATCAAATCAAAACTTTACTACAATAACCTCAAAATTTTCGTAGAAAAATATATAAATAATTGTGATCAAAATACAGTAGGAACCCTATTAAAGCAAAATTTAATATCACAGAAACACCATTTGATGTAAATGAAATTTTACATATGGATGTTTACACTATAAAGAAACATAGCTTTATCACATTCATTGATAAGTTTTCAAAACATGCAACAGCCATACAAATAGAAGATAGAAATTTTAACACAATTATAGAAAACTTTAGAATGTACTTTTCAATGAGAAGTAAACCAAAAAAATAATTACCGATAACGAGTTCAACTCAATAAATGTTAAAGATTTCCCAAACACAGAAGATATTGAAGTACATTTTAAGAAACCAAACAACCATACCGGGAAGGCGGACGTAGAAAGGCTGCACAGCACATTATCCGAAAAATTTAGAACACTTGAAACAGAAAATTCTCAATGGTCAACACAAGAAAGGGTATACAAGTGTATCGAGTGGTACAATAAATCCATACATTCCACAATAAAAACAATACCCTTAGACATAGTAGAGGGCAAGATAGAAAAAGCACTAATTAGAAACAGAAGCAATAAACAAAACTATAGAAAAAAGAAATGAAAATAGGGAGGAATTCGTACATAAAGGTTATGTAAAAAACTACAAAGCACTTAGGCATAAATATGAGCCTCGTTACAAAAAATTAAAACTAGAAAACGTATACCCAAGCAACATTAAAAGAAAAAATAAATTTTCAGGACCAATGGACACCAACGGGTATGTATATTAATTCTGATGATAATACCACTAGTAATGTCAACATTAATAATCCAACCCATCAATGAAAACCATAGTGGTTATGTCGAAATAAAATTAACTGATATATGTACAACTAATTGCGGACTATACAACTATACTACATATTATAAATCTTACTGAAATCGAAAAGACAATAGAAAACCTCCAAGAAAACGTAAAACAACTGAAAATAATAGGTAATAAGGAACTTCTCTTATCAGAAATAAATAAAGCTGGGGCTAGACTACACACCCTCTAGATAAACAAAAATAAAAGAGGTCTACTAACATCGTAGGTTCAGGTCTCAAATGGATAGCAGGTACCATGGATGATGAGGACAGACCCGAAATAGAAAACCATATAAGTACAATAGATGAAAATACCCACAACATAATAGAAGCTTTTAATAACAATATACTTATAAATAATTTCAACGAAACTTTGAGGAAACTAGCTAATACAATTGAATTGGATGGGCAAAAAATTACAGAAAAATTTGATAGCATAGATCAGTTTAACAACGATATTCTTTCACTTTATTTTATATGGATATTACGTTAAAAATAAAAATTTTAAATGATAATATTGAACATATCCAAAACAATATCATTGTTGCAAACAGCAATATTATGGTAAATAATATACTAACATCAGAAGAAATACAAACTTTAGAAATCAATTTTTATAAATTGCAAAATATTAAATTAGGCGTGGCAAAACTTACTTTTAAGAAACAGAAATTGTAAATTACAATAATAATAAGTACATATTAATACTTCAATAATCCTAATGTAAATAAACTAAGAAAAACAAATCTTTGTATATTCAACAATAATGTATGTCCAAAAATCAAAAATGTAAAGGAAGAAATAAAAGAACTCGAACTTGGAGTCATTCTTGCAAAAAACATAAATAACAAAAAATTAATAAAAAATTGTGATGAACGAAATGTAACATTAAATATTAATAATTTAATAGTTTTTAGAAATCGTAAAATAGAAATAAAGTAATTTTTTCCAATTATGATAAAACATTTAAAAATAGCTTCGTTAAAATACCCACATATAAAGGGTGATTTTTTAAGAGCTTGATAACTTTTTTTTTAAAAAAAACGCATAAAATTTGCAAAATCTCATCGGTTCTTTATTTGAAACGTTAGATTGGTTCATGACATTTACTTTTTGAAGATAATTTCATTTAAATGTTGACCGCGGCTGCGTCTTAGGTGGTCCATTCGGAAAGTCCAATTTTGGGCAACTTTTTCGAGCATTTCGGCCGGAATAGCCCGAATTTCTTCGGAAATGTTGTCTTCCAAAGCTGGAATAGTTGCTGGCTTATTTCTGTAGACTTTAGACTTGACGTAGCCCCACAAAAAATAGTCTAAAGGCGTTAAATCGCATGATCTTGGTGGCCAACTTACGGGTCCATTTCTTGAGATGAATTGTTGTCCGAAGTTTTCCCTCAAAATGGCCATAGAATCGCGAGCTGTGTGGCATGTAGCGCCATCTTGTTGAAACCACATGTCAACCAAGTTCAGTTCTTCCATTTTTGGCAACAAAAAGTTTGTTAGCATCGAACGATAGCGATCGCCATTCACCGTAACGTTGCGTCCAACAGCATCTTTGAAAAAATACGGTCCAATGATTCCACCAGCGTACAAACCACACCAAACAGTGCATTTTTCGGGATGCATGGGCAGTTCTTGAACGGCTTCTGGTTGCTCTTCACCCCAAATGCGGCAATTTTGCTTATTTACGTAGCCATTCAACCAGAAATGAGCCTCATCGCTCATCGGACGTAAAGCGCGAAACACATTTCGAACCGAACACTGATTTTGGTAATAAAATTCAATGATTTGCAAGCGTTGCTCGTTAGCAAGTCTATTCATGATGAAATGTCACAGCATACTGAGCATCTTTCTCTTTGACACCATGTCTGAAATCCCACGTGATCTGTCAAATACTAATGCATGAAAATCCTAACCTCAAAAAAATCACCCGTTATGTACAGGGTAGGCCATTTAAAGTTGACCCATCTGGCAACGCTGTAACTTTTAACAGCGCTGACAAATCGGCTAATGTCATACCGCGTTAGAAGCGTCATTCGAAGACAATTTATACCTAGAACAGTACACTCCAAAAGAACGCGCTGAAATTGTTCAGCTTTATATTCAAAATAACTTTTCAATTGTGTTAACTCAACGTGCGTTTCGCAAAAAAAATAAAGTGAAAAGTGCTCCAGTTAAGAACACAATTAAGTCTTTATACGCAAAATTTGTGAACACCGGTAATCTCAGTAATGCCAGTCATGCATCCAGACAACGCACAAGACGTTCTGATGAAAATATCGAAGCTGTACGAGCCAGTATTGAGGAGACTCCATCGACATCGAGTTATCGCCGCTCTCAGGAATTAGACATCTCTCGCACCACTCTCCGACGCGTAATTCATAAAGATTTGAAGATGTTTCCATATAAAATTCAAATGGCACAAAAACTAAACCCAGCTGATTATCCGCGACGCCTTAATTTTGGCAAACAAACAAATGGGTCAACTTTAAATGGCCTACCCTGTAGTTCTTCTTCTGCTTTACTGGCGTAGACACCGCTTACGCGGTTATAGCCGAGTCAACAACAGCGCGCCAGTCGTTTCTTCATTTCGCTACGTGGCGCCAATTGGATATTCCAAGCGAGGCCAGGTCCTTCTCCACTTGGTCCTTCCAACGGAGTGGAGGACTTCCTCATCCTCTGCTTCCCGCGGCGGGTACTGCGTCGAATACTTTCAGAGCTGGAGTGTTTTCATCCATCCGGACAACATGACCTACCCAGCGTAGCCGCTGTCTTTTAATTCGCTGAACTATGTCAATGTCGTCGTATATCTCGTACAGCTCATCGTTCCATCGAATGCGATATTCGCCGTGGCCAACGCGTAAAGAACGATAAATCTTTCGCAGAACCTTTCTCTCGAAAACTCGCAACGTCGACTCATCCGTTGTTGACATCATCCAAGCCTCTGCACCATATAGAGTTTGGTTTTTGTTTGTCGAGAGAGGACTTTGCCTTTCAATTGCCTACTTAGTCCGAAGTAGCAGCTGTTGGCAAGAGTCATTGTTGGTGGTGTTTACGCTGGTTCCTAAAGACGAAATTATCTACAACTTCAAAGTTATGACAGTCAATAGTGACGTGAGAGCCCATTCGCGAGTGCGACGACTGTTTGCTTGATGACAGGAGATATTTCGTCTTGCCCTCGTTCACTGCCAGACCCATTTGTTTTGCTTCCTTGTCCAGTCTGGAGAAAGCAGAACTAACGGCGCGGGTGTTGAGACCGATGACATCAATATCATCCGCATACGCCAGCAGTTGTACACTCTTATAGAAGATGGTACCTTCTCTGTTGAGTTCTGCAGCTCGAACTATTTTCTCCAGAAGCAGGTTGAAAAAGTCGCACGATAGCTAATCGCCTTGACTGAAACCTCTTTTGGTATCGAACGGCTTGGAGAGGTCTTTCCCGATTCTGACGGAGCTTTTCGTGTTGCTCAACGTCAGCTTACACAGCCGTATTAGTTTTGCGGGGATACCAAATTCAGACAATGCGGCATAGATGAAGCTCATTTTCGAGCTGTCGAAAGCAGCTTTGAAATCTACAAATAGGTGATGCGTGTCGATTTTCTTTTCACGGGTCTTTTCCAAAATTTGGCGCATAGTGAATATCTGGTCGGTTGTTGATTTGCCAGGTCTAAAGCCACACTGATAAGGTCCAATCAGTTTGTTGACGGTGGGCTTTAATCTTTCACATAATACGCCCGATAGAACCTTATATACGATGTTGAGGAGGCTAATCCCACGGTAGTTGGCGCAGATTGTGGGGTCTCCTTTTTTATGGATTGGGCATAGCACACTTAAATTCCAATAGTTGGGCATGCTTTCGTCAGACCATATTTTACAAAGAAGCTGATGCATGCTCCCTACCAGCTCTTCGCCGCCGTGTTTGAATAGCTCGGCCGGTAATCCGTTGGCCCCTGCGGCTTTGTTGTTCTTCAGGCGGGCAATTGCTATTCGAACTTCTTCATGGTCGGGCAATGGAACGTCTGCTCCATCGTCATCGATTGGGGTATCGGGTTCGCTTTCTCCTGGTGTTGTGCGTTCACTGCCTTTCAGCAGGCTGGAGAAGTGTTCCCTCCATAATTTAAGTATGCTCTGGGCATTGGTGGCTAGATCACCGGGGGGGCAGGGTTCTACAAGAGTATGCTCCGGTCTTGAAACCTTCTGTAAGCCGCCGCATCTTTTCGTAGAATTTTCGAGCATTGCCCCTGTCGGCCAGCTTATCAAGCTCTTCGTACTCAGGCATTTCGGCCTCTTTCTTTTTCTGTCTACAAATGCGTCTCGCTTCCCTCTTCAACTCTCGGTATCTATCCCATCCCGCACGTGTTGTGGTCGATCGTAACGTTGCGAGGTAGGCAGCCTGTTTTCTCTCCGCTGCGACACGGCACTCCTCGTCGTACCAGCTGTTATTTTGCACTTTCCGAAAACCAATGGTTTCGGTTGCAGCTGTACGTAAGGAGTTTGAAATGCCGTCCCACAGTTCAATTATACCGAGTTGTTGACGAGTGCTCTCAGAGAGCAGGAGTGCAAGCCGAGTAGAAAAACGTTCGGCTGTCTGTTGTGATTGCAGCTTCTCGACGTCGAACCATCCTTGTGTTTGTTGGCGTGCGTTTTTTTGCTGCACAGAGGCGGGTGCGAATTTTGGCTGCAACAATATAGTGGTCCGAGTCGATGTTAGGACCTCGGAGCGCACGCACATCTAAAACACTGGAGACGTGTCTTCCGTCTATCACAACATGATCGATCTGATTGGTGGTTTTTCGATCCGGATACAGCCAGGTAGCTTGATGTATCTTCTTATGCTGGAATCTAGTACTACCTATAACCATATTTCGGGCCCCGGCGAAGTCGATCAGCCTCAGCCCATTTGGGGATGTTTCCTCGTGGAGGCTGAATTTACCGACCGTAGTGCCAAAGATACCTTCTTTGCCCACCCTGGCATTGAAGTCGCCAAGCACGATTTTGACATCGTGGCGGGGGCATCTCTCATAGGTGCGCTCCAAGCACTCATAAAAGGCATCTTTGGTCACATCGTCCTTCTCTTCCGTCGGGGCGTGGGCGCAAATCAGCGATATGTTGAAGAACTTCGCTTTGATGCGGATTGTGGCTAGACGTTCATTCTCCGGAGTGAATGATAGTACTCGGCGACGGAGTCTCTCTCCCACCACGAATCCAACACCAAACTTGCGCTCCTTTATATGGCCACTGTAGTAAATGTCACAAGGACCTACTCGTCTCTGTCCTTGTCCCGTCCATCGCATTTCTTGGACGGCGGTGATGTCAGCTTTTATCTTTACGAAGACATCTACCAGCTGGGCAGCGGCACCTTCCCAATTAAGGGACCGGACATTCCAGGTGCATGCCCTCAAATCATAGTCCTTGTTTCGTTTGCCATGGTCGTCATCAAAAGGGTGGGCTCTCATCCGAGGCTAATTGTTGGCTTTCATTGGGGGTGTTTTTTTACGTGGCGGGTCCCAAACCCAGCGCACAACCCTATGCAGGGTGTTTCGCCTTCTCACTTTAAACGCACGGATTGACTGAATTAATTTTGGCATGCTAAGGTACCCTCGAGAACTTAATTTGAAGCAATCTATATATGAAAGAAAAATAGACATTTTGTTTGTATGTTTCTCATAGACTCCGCAGTGGACCGATTTCAATTGTAATTTTCGGACGATTTTTAGGGTGGGCCAGAGAGTGTTCCTGTAATGTTTCGTGGGGATCGGATTTGTCTTAAATGAATTTTCGATGCGCATGCCTATTTAGTTTTTTAAATATACGTACGCTGACGCCTCCTTCTCCTTGCCCCGGCTTCGTTGAAACGCGAGTTTTCAGAGAAAAATTGAGTTCTGACAAAATAGTAACAAAAAACGGAATAACATGACATACTTATATAGGATCTCGCGAACATGTTGACAATGAATTGTGCATATCGTCGCGAATTTGACCACGTTTCTATGTCGAATGAAAAAAAGTTCCCAGAAATTGCAAATTAAATTGAAAACATTTCATTATTTAAAAATATAATACACTTATGCCAACGGTTTGTTTGTCCTCAAAGTACTTTTCATAAGCTGTTTTTGGGATGGCCTTCAGCTGCTTCAGCGAATATTGTTTTATCTCTTCGGTCGACTGAAAACGGATTCCACAGAGCGCCAATTTCTGTTTGAGGATCAAGAAAAAATCACACGGAGCCAAATCTGGTGAATGCAGTGGTTGTTCGATGGTACTCATTGCGTTTTTGGCTTTATATTCGGCCACAATCGAGCCTCGATGCGATGGTGCATTATCATCGTGTAATATCCATCTTCCACAATTCCAGTCGTTTTCGACGAATGTTCTGACATATCGATACGACCAAATATAAAACTGCGAATATCAAAAAAAAAACAAAACAAAACAATGAACATAACCTAGATTTTTGAGCAGTTTTGGTGTGGTTGGTTTGGTTTCGGCTTTCGGAACTCGTACGATTAAGCATGTTTAAAAAGACCTGTTTACGGCACTTTTTTGCAGATAATTCAGCTTTGTCGGGACGAATCGAGCCAGAATGCGTTTCATACGAAAAACATTCACCAAAATCATTCGAACGGATTCGCGAGAGCTGTCGATCTCTCTTGTCATCTCTCTAACACTTCTTATTTGTTGGCGTAGACAACGCTTACGTGGTTATAGCCGGGTTTACAACTGCCGGCCAGTCGGATTTACTTTTCGATGTTTGGTGCATATAGGGTATCCAAAGTGTATCCAGGTCCTTCGCCACCTTGACTTTCGGACGGACGGTGGAGGTCTTTTTCTTCCGTTGCTTCCCCCGGCGGGTACTGCGTCGAATACTTTCAGAGCTGGAGTGTTTTCGTCCATTCGGATGACATGACCTAGCCAGCGTAGCCACTGTCTCCTAATTCGCTAGACTATGTCAATGTGTTGCGTTGAATTTTGAGGCTGTCATTGTTGTTGTTGTTAATATTGGTTCCAAGATAGACGAAATTTTCTACGACTTCGAAGTTATGACTGTCTACAGGACGTGGGAGCCAAGTCGCGAGTGCTAAGACTGCTTGTTTGATGACAAGAAATATCAGCGCAACTGTACTCTCTTATAGAAGATTGTAGCAGCTGGATAACGCAGCTCGTATTATTTTTTCCAGCAGCAGAAGAAATTACATGATAGATAGCCTCCTTGCCTGAAATCTCGCTTGGTTTGAACGATTCGAAAAGATACTCCCCGATCGTAAAGGAGCTTTTGGTGTTGCTTAACGTTAGCTTATACAACTTTCAGAGAATACGACATTCAGACATCGTGACATAGAGGCAGTTCCTTTTCGTACTGTCGAAGGCGGCTTTAAAATCGAGGAAGAAGTGGTGTATGTCGATCTTCCGTTCTCGGATCTTTTCGAAGATCTGGCACATGGTGAATATATGTTCAGTTGTTGATTTTTCAGGAACAACCACATGGATATGCTTTGTTCAGGAGGTGTATCCCATCAAAGTTGATGCAGATTGTTGGGTCTCCTTTTGTTTGGATTGGGTAGAGCACTCATACACTCGTGGCCACACAAACCTTACCACTCAAAATTTTCAAGCATTGTGCATATTTGGCTACACTTTATAGAGGTACTTTTAACGGTATAGATATTTTGTATATAAAAATAAGTTAATGACATGCTATTAATCAAAAATATTAAAAATTAAAAACAAAACACAATCAGCTTTAAATAAATCAATTGAAAGATATTGAGCTTTACAAAATTAGCTCGAAATGTAATGGACTGACATGAGATGAAAAAATTATATTTATTTTTTTAAATTTAATTTCATTTACACTAAAATTGAAAAAAATATTTTACTTTTTTAATTGCCGCTTTTATATAAGCACAGAAAAGCCAGTTTTTGTTTTACTCATTAAACGAAATAAATGAAATACTATAATTATAAATAGATAATAGTCTACCTACAAATCTCCAACAAGTTAATTGCTCTGAGGAAGTTGATAAAAATATAGAAACCTTTTATGACAGCATAAATACCGCAATTCAAAGTTCTGTACCTTTTAAGAAAGCCCAGAAAACTTTCTTAAAACTACCTGGTTTTATATTAAATCTAATAAAAATTAGAAATTACCACCGTAGGCAATGGTGTAGATACAGACAACTCACTTGAAAGTAGAAGTAAGCCCTTCTGGAACATCTGCAAAATACTACGCAAAAAACATACACAAATCCCTCCTTTACATAATCAGGATAAAATCATTGTTAACAATAATGAAAAAGCTAACCTCTTCGCTTATAAATTCCTTAAAAATCATAAAGTGTCAACTCAAGTTAGCACACCAATGCAGGAAAATTTGGTTACCACAACATTAACACAACTTACTTCGTCACCATTAGACACTCCTGAGTCTGAATTTGTAGACGAAAAATATGTTGAAGATTTAATTCGTAGAGCCCCACTAAGAAAATCAGCAGGTCATGATGATATTAAAAATATTATGTTAAGGTATCTGCTTACAGAAGCCATACTGTATTTCACGTTTATAATAAACTCTTGTCTAAAATTGCAATATTTTCTTCACACCTGGAAGACTGCAAAAATCATACCAATCCGAAAGCCTGGTAAACCAATTAATATTACGGAAAGTTATCGACCAATTAGTCTTCTAAGTAGCCTTAGCAAAATTTTTGAAAAAGTTATTCAACAAAAAATGTCTGTATTTATAAATCTTAATCAAATATTACCAAATGAACAATTTGGATTTAGACAGTTTCACAGTACCACGCACCAGATTAAACGTATCTCTAATCATGTAAAGTTAAACTTCGAAAACAAAAAGTCAACTAGTCTAATATTACTGGACGTTGAAAAAGCATTTGACACAGTGTGGCATAATGGTCTTATACATAAATTAGTTAATTTTCACTTTCCATTGCATCTAGCAAAAATAATAAAAAAGTTTTTTGACCAATCGCTATTTTTGTGTGTGTTTAAATAATGAATACTCCGAAATGATCCAACTACCGGCTGGAGTTCCGCAGAGATCAGTACTTGGCCCCTTGTTGTATACACTATACTGTTCCGATTTCCCAAGAATTGAAAATTGTCATTATGCTATGTATGCCGACGACACTGCAATTTTCTATTCGCATGAGTTTGGAAATGACATAGTAACTAAGTTACAGGGTGCACTATACAACATTTCAAACTACATGAAAAGATGGAAAATTAGAATTAACGCTAGTAACACACAAGCTATCTTTTTCACTAGAAAAAGGTGTCCTTGCTATTTATCAAGCTCAAGGCTCAAACTGGAAAATCACGAATTACCTTGGGCCAGCTCTGTGAAATATCTTGGTGTTACTTTTGATAAAAAAATTACATATAGTGAACATATAAAACACATACAAGAGAAAGTCAACATAGCTATAAAAATGCTGTACCCTTTGATTAATAGAAAGTCTAGTATGAGCAAAGAAAACAAATTAGTAATCTATAAAACAGTTTTCCAATACATAATTATATATGCTTGCCCTGCATGGGGCACAGCCGCTGCGTCGCATTTAAAAAAACTGCAAATAAGTCAAAATAAAATCCTTAAAATGATGCTTGGTCTTCCTTGGGATTTCTCTACCATAAGACTTCATAATCATTCTAACATCAAACTAATATCAGAACACATTCAATTATTGACTGACAGATTCGTGATACGTTCTGCTTTCTCTGACAATATATTAGTATCTAATCTACATCCATAATTATTTAGTATTTTCACCATTTAGTTGAACAACACAAACTAGTTTGTAAGATTTATAGCAGAGGTTTTTATATAGTAGTACTTTCCTCTGAAATACCTTTTATAGAATAAATAAAATCTGTGATAACAAAAAAAAAATGTTGTAGAATTAAGATATATATACCATATTCTGTGAATTGTACACTATTTAAGTTTATTTTTCTACCTAATAAAGAATTTGAATTTGAATTTGAAAATAATAAGATAATATAATGTTGTTTACTTATGCTTACTAAAAAACTTAACTAAAAATTTAAGAAGGTATAGTGATATGGTTTGAGTGGCCACGAGTGTATATTCCAATACGAAAGTATGCTGTTGCCCTGAATCTTTCTGTTAGTCACGTTTTCATTTACAGCTATACGTAAGGAGGTTGAAATGCCGTCACAGTTATCTTATATCGAGTTGCTGATGAGTGCTCTCAGAGAGCAGGAGTGCAGGTCGAGTAGAAAATCGTTTTGATGTCTGATGTGATTGTAACTAGTTGCTCGACGTCGAAGCTTTGTTTTAATCGTTGACGTGCGTTTTTTGATGCACAGAGCTGTGTGCGTATCTTAGCTGAAATCAGATAGTATTCCGAATCAATGCTAGGGATTCGGAGCGTACGTACGTCTAAAAGACTGGAATCGTATCGTCTATTAAAGGTAGCTTAACGACTTGTCCTATGCTGTCGTCTAGTACATCAGAAGACCATATTTTGGGTCACGGGGAAGTCGATTAGCCTCAACGCATGAGAGGATATTTCATCACGTAGTCTGAACTTACCGAAAGTTGTAACAAAGATGCCTACTTTTCCCACTCTGGCGTTAAAACCGCCAAGCACGATTTTAACATCATAGAAGGCCTCCTCTTCCGTCGGGTTGTGAGCGCAAACCAGCGATGTGTTAAAGAACTTCGCTTTGATCTGTTGATTATCAGTACCCGGCGACGGAGTCTCTCTCCCACCACAAACCCCACACTGAATTTGAGCTCCGTTATATTACCACGAAAGGCACAAGGACCTACTCGCCTCAGTCATTGTCCCTTCCATTAACCAATTGACATCGGCACCTTCCAAATTAAGGGACCGGACATATCAGGTATATACCCTTAAGCCGTTATCGTCAGTGCATTTGCCTTTTTCGTCATCAAAAAAGGGTTTCTCTTCCAAGGCTGTTTATTGCTTTTCATTGAGGGCATTTTGATGTGGCGGGTCTAAAACCTCGGACACAACCATGGTAAGAGATGGTTCGCCTTCTCACTTTAGCTCGCCTTCAAACGAACGTTCCTTGGCTTTGCAGGAGATACTTGGTCTAAGTCCGGAAGTCGTCAACAGCTTAAGGCATATGTAAAAGAATCGTTTCTGGCCACTCCCGAATTACACTCAGAGAACCTTCCTCACTTTCTTGAATTTTTATACACCCTCCTCTTGATACTTTCCTGAAGATTTTCAAGCACTAAATATTTCCCTTTTTTAGTATTTTCATAAGTTGAAAAGGTCGAAAGTCGTCCAAAGCGAGACTTGTCTTCAACGATCTTTCGACCGTCTTTTAAAACTTTATACCACTCGTGGGCTTGATTTTTTGACGAAGGTGAGTCACGGGAAGCGTTTTATAAAATTTGCAACTATTCCGGACGAAATTTGGTTAGAAATACAAAACTTAAGACAAGTCCTTTGTTCGATGTTTTTATCCATTGTCATAATTGCAACACCTTACTGAAGTGTGTCGACATAAACACATGCCGTAAGCAAACAAAATTCCATTAAAGGACTTTCACATACAAATTGGGGATTTCGAACAAATAAAAAATCTTAGCTGTTAAAGCTCACACATTAATTATTAGTTCATGTAAGTAAAAGATGTACGCTGTAGTCACTGTATGAGCCGGTCGTCGGACGCGGCAATAATTATACAAGTTATATGTTTACAAGTACTCTTTATTGGCCAGGTACGTGTGCTCCGGCTAAAGCTCAACTTAAATCTAAACTAGCTCAATACCTAACTAACGCATATTCAGTAGTCGACCCTGCCGGCTTTGACGTCTGCGTCGTGCTGACTCTGCTTATCCAATTGGTGATAGTGCAAGCAACGATCGCTGGTCAACTGTTTACGCAATCGGCTATTGACACTGTTTATGTAATCTGATATGCGGTTGCTTTAGTGGCGGTCGTTGCCCACACAATCTGCTGATGAGGCAAGATGTTGTATTGGCCTCACCACATTCGTACCCAACTGGAAATTGGGCATTATGTGTTAACTACTCCCCCCTTCGAAACACGATCGTCCTCGTTCGTTGCCATATCTTTCACTACCAGGTTGATCTCGTGTAATGCTCGTGTTTTCTTCTTGTACTGCCAGAGGAAAGCGAGGCCACTGATCAACGCAGCTACTCCCAGACCCAGGATGAAAGCGAGTGTCCGGCTCGTGACGGTCGTTAGTTCTTCTTTAATTTCGTCAATGATTTGTAGATTGTGATTGTTGAGGCGGTGAAGGTAAGGCAAACCCAAAATGGTCTCATGGCCAGTGATGTTCAGCAGGGGTGAAGCAGCAATACCTGGAGCCTTTTCCAGCCTGCTCATTCTGTTTACGTACTTAGTGCCGTTCAGGAACACATGGTCCTCGAAAGTGACGAGATACGTGCCACTTACATTTTTCTCAGGTGTTTCATCAATAGCGATTCTGGTTGGGCTGCCGTTAATGATTATGACTCCATCGTCAACTATGGTGCTAGCGTTAAGGTGACTCGGTTGCGTGTTACAATGGGCTGTGCCACCGGTGTGAAGTTGCAGAGCGCATGTTGTATTTGTAGTTAATCTGCAGAACGTTGAAGTTGTTGTTGCTTCACAGTTGTTGACCGCCAAAATTCCGCTCTTGCACTCGACCACTGTGTTTTCGTTGATTTGCAGCACGACGCCGTTGTGTACCACCAGAAAAATCAAAACTTTCCTACACAAAAACTTAACTCTAGGATATTTGATTATAAAATGAATTACATCATTGTGCTGAATAACTTTAACGGTTGACACTTCCATTAGTTCAGTGATTGCTATATCTGTGATTAGCCCAACCAATATGGATTTCAAACCCTCGTCATCAATGATTACTGGATTTACTACCTTTATTTTCGCAAGGGTTATTGCGAGCATTATATTCTGAATTTCCGTGATCATAATCCTATTTCGAGTGAGTAAAATTTCAAAAAGGTGCGCCGTATCGATTTTTTCTTTCTTCGCCTCTTTGAGGAGTTCATTTACCGTACTAGTTAGTGCGTTAATCTGTTCCGGTGTCTTTGTGTTAATCACTACCTGTCTATTGTTGGATTCTATTAGTTGGGCTTCTGTCATTTTAATTTGGTGGAAATCGTCAGCGTCTGGGGTACCTGTGATAAATTTAAGGGCTGAACCCAGAAAGTCTAAGCTTCTTGCCATTCTATGATGTACGCTTATAGCGACTAGTAATGTTCTAACATGTCCATTGTCAGTCTCTAGCAACTTTCGCATGTGCGACTGCGGGAACAGGTCCGTCATGTTGGCAGTTTCGTGATTGAAACCTAAAGAAGCAATATAAGGTGATTAGAAATTAATGTCGTCATTTTCTAAGGCTAAGTACTTTATCTAAGGTTGTCCTTATG